>CM070487.1:40964366-41106866 GCA_036324585.1 Champsocephalus esox | reverse complement strand
CGCTCACGGACCACACTTTGAGAAGCAGTGCTCTAACAGGGCTGAAATAGAGGGATATGAGGGATGTCTAAAATGCATGATCTGTTTGGTATTTTGAACGAAACACATCATAGACATGCTTTTATATATTTGTATATATCTGAGACCCAGAATATACGCCTAAAGATAGCATAACAGGAGACCTTTAAGTTTACAAGGTTTTAATGTCATCTGTGAGCCGCTCTATCGAAATCAGTCGGAAGTCGCCACGGCTCATTTCAAAATAAACGTGGATGTTTAAACAAACAAAGTCTTGGCTTTCAGAATATGACATTTTTATTTCCAAACTCACCACTGACATTATGAATGTAAGAGTATAGTCATCATAGATAACACGGCAGGGTCCGTTACAGTTAGTTTTCATCTGATTTCAAATGAACAAAGTCTTGGCTTTCAGAATATTAAACTTGTTTCGGCAAATTCAGATGATAAATACAGCTTTGAAGCTTCGGCATAATTACAAGCGGAGAGCGGAGTCGCTTGACGTCACAGCAGGCGTGACAACAGCCGGGGTTTCAGATCAGATCGATGGATTCCAGAGGAGAGGAAACTTTGAAGGCCTTCTTCTCAAAGCGAGGACTCGGTGACGGTCATTATATAACGTGACATATGTTGCTTAATATTTGGAGTACAAAAACAATCCTGATATCATTAGAAAGCTAGGAATCCCCTCTTTCCAGCAGTGTATACAACTCAACATGTGTCTTCGGGTCAATGCGATAGAGCAGGTCACATATAAAAGCT
The DNA here is from genome assembly GCA_036324585.1 of Champsocephalus esox. Taxonomy (NCBI): domain Eukaryota; kingdom Metazoa; phylum Chordata; class Actinopteri; order Perciformes; family Channichthyidae; genus Champsocephalus; species Champsocephalus esox. The sequence goes on along the minus strand of CM070487.1, from coordinate 41,106,083 downwards.
ACAGCGTAGAAAAGGCAATGAAAATCCTCGAATATTACCCTTATGGATTTGTAATCAATACCCAGGGAATAACTGTCTTTGATCTTCTCCTGCAGCTGCTGTCACATCTCGTCCCGACTGTTACTGGGGACGCAACTGTCGCACGCAGGTGAAGGCGCACCATGCAACGTAAGTGTTCTCATAATAATAATAGAAAGCACCATATACACTCATTAAGTCTCAGGTCTGCCCTCTAGTGGTTAATGTGGGAACTGTAGTTTCCTCTATTATTACCATGGATGTAGAATAAGAACTGGACACAGCGTGGGAGGCGGCGTCTCGTTCTTTCCTATGAGAGCTGCTCATAGGCGCAGGAAGGCAAACTGGCCCAACTTTTGAGAGCGAAACGTCACAGATTACCCAGCATGCCTGGCTGTCAGAGCAGAAGAACCAAGCCCCCTGGAAGTGCGCTGGACTCTGAGGAAAATATTTGTTGTGGCCAAACGGCGGTACTACACTTCCGTATCAGTCGCTGGGCTCGGAAAGCCTTTTTCCCATTGACTAGCATCGGGAAGGAGACGTCTGTAATTCGTTGGATAATTTTTTTTAAACTAAATAATCTACCCCGTATGAACGCTTGTATCGCCCTCATTAAAAACATTCGGTCCTCAAGTTGTAAAATGTGCTAATAACGTTATTCCGAGTTATTTTCCTCGGCATTATGAACGCCCACGGGACCGCAGTACTACATGAGTTTCACCTTTACCCATGGATGCACAATGAGAACGGATCATATGATTATATGAATACTTTCGCGACGTTTCGCGTAGTTTTGGGGGAAGCCGGAAGTGACGTCAATGCGGGAACGCTTCGAGAGCCAAACACGGACAAAGTGTGTTGTGTCATGCGTAGAAATGGTGAATTACTGAGATTAGGCACGTTAATAACGTTTTAATGAAGTCGACTACAGTATATTCATATGTGTCAGTGCTTTCATGTCAATTCAGTGACATAAACATACATGATCGTGGTGAAGATGATGATTACATTAGGATTACAAATCGGGAGTGAGAGCTGCTGAATTTCCTCCCGTCGGATGTGATATAAAAACAAATCGATTATTTTTGTGGTTGTAAACTCAAGTGGATGAAACTACATTTATTAGTGCTTTCATGTCAATTCGGCGAACATATGATACATTACATGATCGTTTGTTTGAGCCGGTCTGCATTTCCTGATGAGAAAACAAACTGATGCTTTTTGTAGTTGTAATACACCAACAACATGGATTAAACGTGTGTTTTTTTTACCACAATGTTGGGGAAATTAATGGATAAAATGCACGGATTATTATTATTATTATTCCCACTCCGATCGGGACACTAGGTCCACCGTTTCCCCGCAGCGAGGCTCCCCCCGTTGACAGTTTACGTGGGCTGTGTGCGGTGGCGGACTGGCCATCGGGACGAATCCCGATGGGCCGGTACCGAAGTGGGCCGGTCGGATAAGTCACCAGCACATCCCCCATAGGCGGCGCGTGAGGCTCAGGTTTGAGAAGGCTAAATAACTTCTTTTACCTGACGCTGCCCGCCTCCGGCGTCTATAGAAAAGAGATGAGCTCAGTGTGCGGAGTTTAAAATCTCTCGAGTCATATTACAGGATAAAGGGAATACAGTTTAAACTGCCGTATGCAGAGAAGACGCCGACGCGTCGCACTTATCATTCATATTACATCATCAATCAGATCATCGATCATATAATATCATAATATATCATATATTTCCTTATCTGAGTCAGCTTCTCCAGCCTCATCTGGCCGTGCAACACTCACAGTGTCACAGACTATGCAGAAGTATTATTTAACACATTATGTTGACGAAACACTCGAGACAAATGTAATTAAAGTCAGATCCACGCGTGTCTTAGACGTGAACGCGCTCTCAGCTGGAGAGAGAAACAATGGCTTGATTTACCGAGTTGATAACCAGCGTCGTAGGACCGCTTAGCGAGATCTCGTTTGTTAGTTTGTTGTTGTTAGTTTGTTTGTTACTCAAACATATCCAGGGTCTGTTGAACTGGCTTCGTAGTAGGGCTGTGCATCTTCACTGGTCTCACGATTCGATTCGATTACGATTATCCTGTCTTCGATTCGGTTCGATATCCCGGTGCATCCCGGTGCATCACGATTCATACCAATGCGTTGCATCCTCAATTTTCTATATTACTGCACATGGCTTATTTTTCATCAACGCATACATGCAGTAAATACATATGAACTCTCTTTTTATTATTTAGAAAGTGCTTCAGAAATCAATAACATAAATGTCTTGACATTAATTTATAAACCAAAATAAATGAATTGTATAGGTCTAGCCTCCGTGTGTGAAGTTGTTCCATCCTCAAAAACAAAAAGCTAATGCTTCTGCAGTCTAGCTGCAGCTTCTAGCCACGGCCTTCTGTTAAGAAGGACACTGAAGGTCCTGAATGAGGCATCACACACAGGACCTGAGTCTGAACACAGCAGACAACAGGAGTATTTACAACAGCATATACAAACTAAAATAGTGCATGTGGGTGCACACTCACATTCTCTGTCTCACTGTTACATAAATCCCATGAATGTATGAGATTAAATTAGCTTCATTATATCTCAGTGATTAAGTGAATAATAAAGTTTCTATCGGGTCACTGTCAGCCTGTCACTCATTATTTTCCAGGGAGGGGGCGGGGCTTGGAGGAACAGAGGAGACGGTGATCGCGGAAGCTTTTTTCCCTCCTGCCTTCACAAACTTTACACACGTATATATCGTCTGAAAATTGCTAGAGGACATTCATACTCTGCAATCCAAGACTTAATTAAATCCACCAAAAACCTGACATGATTGTTACGCGATTATCTTTGAAAAACATAAATCCCAGTCACACGCCATGTGTCTCTGAGCCGCAGCGACACGGAGTGATTCAGAGCGGGTCCTGCTGCTGCTGCTGGTTCTGGACTGGTGTTCTTGTGTTGGTGGATAAAGCAGACTGCTCCGTGTTGCTGTGCCGCTGTCACGTCTGCTCCCTGATCTCTGCGTCACCGACCGATTTGATATTAAAGTGACAGAAAAAACGTTATAGTAAAGCCGCGGCCGGAAAATCAGGAAGCAACGTTACTACTCTATAACCGATTATCTTCCGTCACTGCATCGAGACCGAATCGTCCACGTCCGCATCGCAATGCATCGTAAAAACGATTATTTTCAACACCCCTACTTCGTAGTACAGGGCACAGGTGGCTAGCAGCGCTAATGCCAAAGACACAGACATTATACATTATATTTGTATTTTACCAGGATGCAGTGACACACATATTTACATATTTACATTTACTATATACAGCACCTGCCGCCCCTGACATCCCCACTCCCCCCGTTGACAAGTTACTAGCGGTACCGAAGTGGGCCGGTCGAGAGTCCCGGGATGATTTTTAGTCCCATTCCACCACTGGCTCCATGACCATATGATCGCCCATATTGACGCACCTCATTCCTAAACTTCTAACAGATACAACATAAACCGATCCTTCAGCCTCATATGAGCTCTCAGACACGTTCAACATTAACCTGTCATCGCTGTCTGAGCTCGCTGCTGTGTGCGCCATCGTGCGTTCACATCTGACTGTATATATATAAAGGTTTACATGCAGATGCTGGGATCCTGGACGGTGCCGCTGGAGCGCTGTGCCCGCAATGACGTCACCCATCATTTGGCGGGACTTGAAGAATCCGCGAGAAGATCCAGAAAATTGTCAACATTGAAGGCAGATTAATGGTTATCAAAGTACAAATATCCAAAATCAGTTCAGTAACGGTTTTCAAGGGGACAATATGTACTAAAATTAATGGGTTTGGATGATGGGGGAAAACCGTGTCACAGGCTCTTTAAGGACCGAATGATTCTAATAAGGGCTGTAACATAGTTCATACTGGGTAGTTTATTTAGTTAAAAATAATTATCCGCTGATTTACAGACGTCTCTTTCACGATGTTAGTCAATGGGAGAAAGTCTTTCTGGGCCCAGTGACGTCACGGACTGATACGGAAGTTGTAGTACCGCCGTTTGGACGCTACGAATAATTTCAACCGAGTCCGGCGCACTTCCTGGGGGCTTGGTTATTACCAGTCCTCTCTGCAACTTTGACGTTTCCTTTGAATTCCATTTTTGCAGCATATTGAACTTTCTTTATCATGACTCTCCACTCTGTGTGATCAGAAGCCATAACTTGTTGTTTAAAAAAATGAAAATGTTGACCAGTAAGCAGTACAAACCCATCATGAGTGATTGTCCATCATACACTGCGGGCTTAACCGGCCCGGCTAAAGTAACCGGACGGCCTACCTGCCTGTCAGCCTTCCACCTGTGCACACACTGTGCCGTCATTGGTCATGTGCGCGGTCGTGTGAGTTGGAGGCGGGGCTCTGTGAGGAAGTCTGAAGGAAGGGGCAGATTTTCCTCGGCTGGGTACTTTCAAATCCTAGCGCTCTCGAGCTGGTTTCTCCATTCTTACCTACCCCACCTTTTTAAAATGGTTATTTATGATATTTGTACGAGACCTTTGGATATTTATTATGAAAAGCCACACCTGTTCTTCAAACCAGCTGGATAGGATGGAAATCATTGATTTAAAAAAAATGTGTAGGTTTTTAGGTCACAGCCACCCGCTGTAGTTCACTCATCTAACCACTAGAGGGAGTTCTTGTATAAACGTGGTCCTTATATTTCTCTCATGTCTGCTGTTTTAAACCTAAATAAAATGCCTTTTTGTTGTCATTTTACATCGTTGTCTTTAAAAACCCCGCACTAAATGATGCGTTTGTCTTTTCTCTTCATTTCAATTCCAGGAAATTCAACCACATTTGTGAGCAGACGCGTTTCAAGAGCTGAAGCAGCGGAGCGGTCTGTTCCTCCTAAAGTGTCAAATGTAGATAACGGAGCATCTCATAGACGTTTTATTTTTCTCCATTGTATCCTACTGCCTTCCAGATATTATGCAATAATAACCTTAATGCAGAAATTACAATCAGTATCCATTAGTAATAGTGACCAGTGTGAAAGAATTACTTTGCACAATAACATTGATGTTTACTAGAACTATTAGAACAGCCACCATTTATATACTGATCACTTTTACCCGTGGATAATGCATCTCCAATTACCCACCAACTGTTAGAGTAATTTATTTCTACTTCCTGTTATGCCCTCCAGCCTTCATGTCGAAAATGTTTTCTCAGATTAAGAGCGAGTGAGGCAATCTGAATGGAATAAGGCCATTTACTGTATGTACGCACATGTATGTTAACATGGTATGTCTCCTGTAGCCTTAAGGCTTAAAACACCCGATGTATATTTACTTTGTGACGTGTTTTCAGTCTATGGCATGCCGAGTTAAGAATCCAGGGCTTCCTATATAATGCTGACGATACTAGTTTTATCATTTTAGGTGAAAAAATATCCTAGTTTTGAATTATATTCTAAACGTCTGGGACTTGTCCTGTGTTCCCAGACTCGGGCAAAAAGCCACGTCGAAGCCCCGCATACATACTAGAGTAGATTTATCATCTCATGTGATATTTGTACAGGATTGGGAGGGGGATCAATGTGTTGTAACGCTGTCAGAGGGCAGGGGGGGGGGCTCCTTGGTATGCTTTGCTCTGGATAATCATCTCCAAGGTGATTAATGTAGTGTAAAAGGGACGCTTTCTCCCAGCCTTGTAGCGAGAGCTTAGCTGTGAGGAAATGCAGTTACTAATAGGTGGTAACGAAATATTCTCCCGGGGGACGTTGCTGTTAGAGGTAGTGGGCGACCCGCAGAGACGTGCCAATACAAACACAACAGTTGTCATTTGTGTTTAAATGAGAGATTTCTAGCTTACTTCGCAAGACGTTTATTCTAGATTTTTCTCTCGTTCCTCAGGTTCACAAAGCTGCTGTTGTTGTTGTTGTTGTTTTAAAGGTGCCCTATCATTTGTGACAATTTGCTTTTATTGTTGAAAAGCAGCACCTCTGTTCACCCTCCGTCTGAAACCAGAGCCCAGTCTGCTCCGATTGGTTAGCTGGCCGCCGGCTCTGTTTTGATTGGTCAACCGTTATGAGATGTCCCGCCCCTTAGTCTATCACGGAAAATGTGTTGGAGCGCTAGCCAATAGGAGCACGAGTGTTATAGAGTGACTACACACCACACTAAGGGAGAGGGGAAACACCTGGAAGCCTAACGGGGCCTCCGGGTAAACCAAGTTAATGATGAATCTGATGACCTCTCTTAGCTGACCTCTCTTAGCTGACCTCTCTTAGCTGACCTCTCTTAGCTGACCTCTCTTAGCTGCAGATATAGCATAATGTCTACTGTAACAAAACAAATCGAGATACATTGGGAACATCCGGACGTTAGTTTCAAGAGGCCTTATTCATGTTGAAACATGAGGATGAAGTTGTAATCTTGGTTGTCTTTTTATTTAGGACCACTGTTGGTGTGTAGGAAATGTTCAAAGCTCAGGCCTTTAGTTGATTTAGGAGAAGACGCACTAAATATGTTTTATAAATGTATTTATATTGTACAACTATGAGGACATTTGCACATAACTTCTCTCATCCAAATGAACCAGAAATCATTTAGGAGCTGTCTTCCAGGATCATCAATGAAGGGGTTTAGTCCAGAATACGACGCACAACATCAAGAATAAGAGAAATATGTTTAATAGCCTAGTTACGCCTAGTTACGCTAATATGCATTTGCGAGTACGCCGTACAAGCAGCCAGTCAATATGGATGCAGTATTTGTTGTTTTGGGAATGCAGCGCGTCCTGTTTTCGGTTCCTGTTAGCAAGGTGCTTTAGGTGGTGGTTGTTGTTGTTGTTGTTGTTGTTTTTGCCCCCCCCCCGGTCATGGTGGGTCCACACTGGCATTTGCACGTAACTTCTCTCATCCAAATGAACCAGAAATCATTTAGGAGCTGTCTTCCAGGATCCTTATATCCGATCCTATGAAGGGTTTTAGTCCAGAATAAGATGCATATAACCTTTTATACTAGCCGAGTTGAGATGATATGCATTTGGGAGTATCCAGTCAGAGTGAATATGGATGCAGTGTTTGTTGTTCTGGGAATGCAACGCTTCCTGGTTTCTTTGCGAGTGATGGTGTCGGTTCCTGTTAGCGAGGTGCTTTCGGTGTTTCTTCTCCTTCTTCTTGTTGTTGTTGTTTTTTCTCACGCTGGCATTCCTCAGCGGCTCAGGCCTTCAGCCGTCCACCGCACGACAGAGTGGCTGCATTTTAATGATTCCCGAGCGGGGATCTGTAAGCCAACAACAGTGCCGAGCCGCTCCAATCAGGAATCGGTAATAAAGAGGCTTTGGAGGCGCGCTCTGCAGCCCCCCGGGGTGGGCTGGGCGGCGTTGGACACCGAGGCACATATTGACTCACTCGGCGTGGAGGCAGGTCTCACTCTACCTCATCACGTCTCCAGGGAAATAAGGGAGACTGAACATGCGTCAGGGCATGTCTGATGCCTCGGTATGCATGATGCACGATTTGAAAAGTTAGGATAAAATCACGTTCTAGTTCATTCACGATATCACATTAAGAACATGTGTGAGGTTTGCTTCTTTACCCGGTGTGTTGTATTAGCAATGCTAAAGTTGTATTTGAAATGGATTTTCCTTTTTATCCCAACAAAATAAAAGACTGCCGTCTGTGCAAACTGGGTGTCTGAGCTCTCCTCTGCTTAATAATGTTCACACCTATTACACTGTTGTTCATCAATACATCACAGCTCTCAGATATATCCAGAGCCTGTCTCTGATTGGCTGAAACACCAAGATCATTGCAGCATTACCCATAACCCCCTCTGTTTCAGCCCCGTTTCCAAAGTGCTGATTCTCTGTCTGTTACTTCAGATGAAAATAAGGAGCCCCTCCCCACGCCCCTCTGAGAGACATCTGGTTACAAAGAACTCAATGGGGCTTGATTCTCAAATGGGGGTACGCGGACCCCTAGGGGTACGCGGACCCCTAGGGGTACGTTGGGGTACTGCAGGGGGTACGTGAGATTACAAAAAAAAACTAAATTAAAGAAATGCCATGCATGATTACAAAAATCATCTTAGTTCACACACATGTCAATCAACACATGTTGATGTAGAAGAGACATGGAGAAGAGGGGACACATGTTGATGTAGAAGAGACATGGAGAAGGGGGGACACATGTTGATGTAGAAGAGACATGGAGAAGAGGGGACACATGTTGATGTAGAGGAGACATGAAGAAGGGGGGGACACATGTTGATGTAGAAGAGACATGAAGAAGAGGGGACACATGTTGATGTAGAGGAGACATGAAGAAGAAGGGACACATGTTGATGTAGAAGAGACATGGAGAAGAGGGGACACATGTTGATGTAGAAGAGACATGAAGAAGAGGGGACACATGTTGATGTAGAAGAGACATGAAGAAGAGGGGACACATGTTGATGTAGAAGAGACATGAAGAAGAGGGGACACATGTTGATGTAGAAGAGACATGAAGAAGAGGGGACACATGTTGATGTAGAAGAGACATGAAGAAGAGGGGACACATGTTGATGTAGAAGAGACATGGAGAAGAGAGGACACATGTTGATGTAGAAGAGACATGAAGAAGAGGGGACACATGTTGATGTAGAAGAGACATGGAGAAGAGGGGACACATGTTGATGTAGAAGAGACATGGAGAAGAGGGGACACATGTTGATGTAGAAGAGACATGAAGAAGTGGATTCTCAGTAGGTGACCTTTAAAGGCTGAGTTCCCTTTAAAACTTCCCCCTTCTCCCTTTTAGGAACGAGCAGGATTTTGTAACATCACAACTAATTAAAAAGCCATTTCTGGTCGATAATAAAGCGTATGTGTAATATATATATATATATATATGACACTTTATTTTACATTGACATACTACTGTATACTATTGATATACTATATGACAATTAAATGCAATTTGTAGTATGACTTTATCATGTTTTATGGTATAATACATTTTCACTTACTATACTAGGACATACTATATTTTAGACTTTGGTGGTTTGATTACATTTTGGTGGCCAAAGGTCATGTTTTTCTGACCATGACTCATCCACTTTACAATAAGACTACACTTATAAAGCATTATTACACTATTTATCATTAAGAACCATTTATACACCAGTTCTAACAGTTTCCATAAGTCAACACAGGCTCACTATTTGGCAAGATGACCAAGCCTTATATTGGCTACTCAGCGATAATCAACTCGGTGAGCAACAGATACCAAGGATGCTGGCTGATGAAGGACACGAAGTAAGCTAGGTAGCCAATATAAGGCTTAGCAGTACAGATACATGTGGGCTCACTATTTGGCAAGCAACCGGTCACAGTCGGCCTGTTTATCTCATGTCTTATAAAAGCTTATTAATGATTTATAAAGTGTTCACAACCTAATTAATAAATGAAGTGCAAACTATTCGTAAACCCTTATAAGGGTATCTTATTGTAAAGTACCCAAATGTCTAATGGGAACAAATATTACATTGTTGACATTGTGAACCGACTAGGATGTAAAACCACTGTGGCAGTAATTCATTTATGACATTTTTATATTGTACCCTGAACATTTAACAAGACAAACCCTTTAGAGCAGGGGTGTCAAACTCAAGGCCCGGGGGCCAAATCCGGCCCGCGACTTCATTTCATGTGGCCCCGCAAGAGCTTGCAAAAAATACGATATGTTTATTATGCGGTTACATGCTACTTTACAGAAGCACGTTGCCAATAAACTACATGTCCCACAATGCATCTCAGAATTTGACTTTTCATTCAAAATGTCACTTAATTTTTCTTTTTAAATCATTTTGCGACATTCTCACTGAAGAGACTTGCAATTATTTGCCCTAGACTTCTGCTTTCAGACGTAGTTAATTATGAAGGTATTACCCGATCCGATAATAATCCAATGCAGAGGCAATAATGTAATATAATACATTATTTTATATATATTAAATATTCATTTTTATATAGTCTTACAACCGGCCCTTTGAGTGCAACCATAACGCTGATGTGGCCCGCGATGACATTGAGTTTGACCCCCCTTGCTTTAGACGCTCATCATTCAAAGAAAGTATTATTTCAAAAAGATGTGTGTGGAGTATTTTTGGAAAATGATGTTGCTGATGTTGCTGAAATGATGTTGCTGAAATGTCACTTTTAAAAAGCAAATGTCTTTCTTTGCATTTACATTTCCTCCTTTGCTGAAAACAAGCTGAGCGTTGAGCTTCTCACATCCTTAACTACGGTGCTGAATTATCAAAAAAAAACACATCTTCAGATCAAGGACACAACATGTGAACACATAGCCTTTATTAAAACATTAATTAAATACTATTGTGCTCTCTAGTTCTCTCTTTATACTACATCATAGTGAATATTAGTACTCTAGATGCTTTTATTATATTCTGATTTCCCTTTTAAAATCCAGTATAAGCCTTAAAAGTACATACAGTATGTACACTGTTGCAACATTCATATTAATGTATGCAAAACACTGCAGGGTAATAGGTAATTGTAGAAGCGGGTGTTAGCTTGGGCTAAAAATGATAACCGCTTAAAGATACCAAATTAAATGAATGAGCTACTGAATACAAAGTGCAATGTTTGGAGTCTTATAACTCACTGGATAATATCAAACTGGGTATAAACTCACTCAGGAAATACTTTTGTTGAACACATAATTACGATGTCCGCCAGGTGCAAACCCGCTACAATGACATTAAACATTTGCAATAATAGGAACACGATGCAAATATAAAAACACTAATGCGTATTAACATATGTAAAGGACGAAACATCACCAACTTGACAAAATATGCTGCGCAGGGTTTCCTGAAAGCGACACGCCGAGTGAAGCTTCAACACATCGGAAATGGGGACGATAAAAAGTGACGCACACAGCTGGGACGGGAGCGCTTATTGACGTTCAGCATTATAAAGTCTGCTAACTGTCACTGTATACTCAATTAAAATGTGAGTTTTATCGGCTTATGTTAACAACATTTGATTCATTCTGATCTGCTGTAAGCTAGCTTGCTAACGTAGCTAAGCTAACGTAGCTAACTAGTGACAGGATAACAAGTGCTCCAGCTGTGTGCGTCACTTTTCAGTGTCCCCGTTTCCGTTGTATTGGCAGTGTTTCGTTCGGGTTGTCACGTACGGTGAACATCAACCTCATTTGCATGTGTTTTGGAACATTTGTGTTTTAATATTTGCATCGTTTCTGAAACTGCTGAGCGTTTCTCTTAATGGGAATATTTGTGCACCTGTCGGCCACCGCACAAGTACCACAGCACCGCAGGCATTGCCTTGGTACAGTAAGCAGCATAATATTCCATCTTTGTACAACTTATAAAAATAGAAAGCGTGAGATGACTATATTTGCCGGCAGGAGGCTACAGTATACGTAATAATCATTTTGTAGATTTTTCAGGAATATAAAGAAGTAGGTTATATATGTTTCACTAACAGAGTTCAGAGTCCCTGCTCTTTTTTACCCAGTCATCCCATCTGGTTGTTCACACTGCACGGCACTGTGGACTGAGTGAAGGACGGCAGGCTGTCGTTGCTTTTGCTCGAGTTGGGAGATAGTGGAGCGACCCCTCCGGATGCCTGGCTCCCCCACGGCCTCCATTCTGCTCTGACCCTCTGAGGGCTGAGGCTGGAGGGCCCCTTCCCCTCATAAGTCCCCTTCACCACCCCATTCAGAGGTCCAGAGGTCTGGTTCAGGTGCTCGGCTGAGACCAGAGGCTGCCGGTCCTCCTCCTCGGAGATGGCGAACACCTGAACGCTGATGTGGTCGTTCTCGCCTGGGAAATCGCGCCTCTTCACGCCCTCTGTCTGACTCTGAGTGGAGGAAGCAGAGCTGGGTTCAGACGGGGAACCTTGTGTTGGAGGAACCACAACAACAGAGGGATTTGTTGGTTCTTGTGTCCCGGAGAGGAGGCCGAAACAGGGCCCGGTGAAGCGAGAGCGCCGCAGGTTGCTGGTGGAGTTGAGGCGCCGCTGCCTCTGGGCGGGCAGCGACAGCGGGAAGGAGGCGTTGCTCAGGGTGGAGTCAGAGATGGAGCTGCTGTCGGCTTTAGAGTCCAGGTGAACGTCGGAGAAGATCCTCCTGCCGTGGTCCGCTCTGCCGTCCGCTGCCAAACCGGTTGGAGTCTGGGAAAGTAGGAGATCGATGAATTTCAACATGAATAAAAAGGCATGGGTGTAAAGATGGGTCAATTCGATATCATAATTCTCACACTGATCAGGTTTTTCTTTTTAAAAATACGATGTTAAATTTCCTCCCTTGTTTTTCTTTTTTGATATTATATTCATTCCAAATAGTTTTACCTATCTTTGTCTTGAAATAGACTTAAAGTAGTAAATAATGATAATAATGTTTTTAAATCAGCCCAAAAAGTAACTTGGAATAAGCATCAACATATTGACCAATCGACTATAGAAATTAAAGCTGACTAAGAGAAAATCAACCGTTGACAAATTGAAAAAGACAGGGAAGCCTTAGAAACAAATTAAGTAGGTGCAATTTTAACTGAATCTAACGCTGACCAGCTCCGTTGTAATATGGAAATAGTTTTTTGTACTCACGCTGTCCACCAGCTTGGTGAAGGGGCTGCTGGAGTTCCAGCTGCACCACTTCTTGTGCAGCTGCGGCAGAGGAGGCAGGAGGTCCTGGAAGGTGCGGACGCTCCACGCTCTCGGCCTGTTGCTGCCCTCCCTGGTGGATCCAGAGGGTGAGATGGTGGAGTCCGGAGAGGGCCACTCCCCCACGGGGCCGGTGTCACTGTGCCGCAGAAACCTCTCCCGCTGCTGAGAGACACAGAAAACATTCATATGTAAGGGTTCAAATGAGATGTCTGTAAGACAAACACATTCTTAAAGACAAACAAGAACTGTTCCAGAAGGTCTGGGGATGTTTTATAGAGTACACCAAGAACAACGACCTATCTCAATTTCTGAACGAAACTGGGGCAGGACAATGCGATAGTTCTATAATGTGCTACAATATGGTAAAATGTAAATGACTGATATCCTCTGTAGAAATACGGTCCTATTGCTGGAAAACTCGATGATTGCAGATGTATTGGAGTGCCCTTGTGGTATGTACCAATTTAATTTAGTGTTGCTACTTTTCTTTAATGTAAAGTAGTTGTCCTGTGTATATATGTATTGCTTTTGGCTCTATGTCTTCGTCCTATGTGATTTTTTGTAAACTGAAAATCAATAAACATATTGAAAAAAAAATGAGATGTCTGTGCAGAAGGCAACAACAGAGGGATTTAAGTACAGCTACATCCAACAATACTAAAAAAAACATGATGAATCTGCTGATAAAGATGTACTTTAGTTTCCCAAAGTACATGGTAATGTCTTTAAAATCTATTTCATATGATATTAAACGGAGAAAAGCAAGAAATCTCCATATTTCAAAGGCTGAAAACAACATTGTTTGCCAATCAGATTGTAGATTTCACAATTTCCTTTGGTCTATAATTGTGCATACATTAACATAGTAAGAGAAGGTAGTGTGTAAAATAGGAGACACAGAAAACATACATAATAATAAACGCTAAAGGGGGCCGTTACCGATTGTGCCGTTATGTTAAATGTTTGTTTTTCATGTATTGTGTCTTGATATTCGTCGATGTTGATGTTACACATGGAGCTGCTGCGAGTCAAATTTCTGACTTGATCCGACCGATAAAGTATTATCGTATATGTATGATGGGCAGAAGGCAACAACAGAGGGATGTATGTACAGTTAAATCCAACACTCCTTAAAAACAACACTAATTATTGATGAATCGGGCTGATAAAGAAAGAACTATTTCGAAAAAGATTGTTTGCACTGAACACCTGGCCTGCACTGACCATCTTTAACTTGTTCTGGGACCGCAGACATCTTTTTAAGGCAAATGGAGTTTGTCTGAACAAGTCAAGAGTGAAATTGTTTATCTCGAACATATTCATCTGCCTGCATCATCGATATGTTCCCTCTGCCAAGGACAAGCAACAAGAGGAATCAAAACAAGAGATGGACACAACACATCGCGCAGAAAACCTTGAAGAAGTATCACTGCACCCGCCTCAGGAATGTCTTCATTATGGAATGGAGAAGTCTCCACCGCCCTCTATCACCTCTGAGGATACTCTTCCTTCACCCCACAGCTCTCTCTACTCTCCGTTCCCCCCCTCGCCCACCCTCCTGGAGATCGCTGAACACACGAAGGAGATACAGAAGGTTGGCACCGATTCCTTCCTGGAGTTCAAAGACCAAACGAGGGCGACACGCAGGGCTGGCAGTATGTCCTTTACCCGCGCTCCTCAACGCCGCCCATCAAAATCACCGAAGCAGAGACGCGCACCACCTCCCCCGTCTCCGTCACCGTGCCTACGTCAAGCACCTCCTCCCCCTGGACGCGCACCAACACCCCCGTCACCATGCCTACCACAATCATCCGGACCAAAACGTCCCCCCCCCCTTCAAGACTGCTGTCTCCGAAGCCTGATAAGGATGTGTGTGTAAAAAACGCAAACACTGACTGGTATGTGCTGGGTCCAGGCTCAAGGGCGCATGGCACTCAACTCTTTCCAGGACATGCCGGGGCCCTGCCTGCCTGGAGCTTTGCCGGTATCTGTGTTGATAGGTAATAGATTAAGAGCGGTGAATCAGCTTAGATACAGTTTATCTAATTTAGCAGTGATTCCATGTCAGCCACAGCTTGTTACAAAAACCTGACCGATGGTGTGTTCAACAAACGTAAACTAGCTTTATTAAACGTCAGGTCTTTGGCAGGTAAAACATTTTGAATCAATGATTTTATCACCGAGCACAATCTCGATTTTATGTTTTTAACGGAAACTTGGGTTGAACAAGACAACAGTGCAGCCGTTCTTATCGAATCAACCCCTCCCAACTTTCCCAGCAGCTTCGACTGAAGCCAGTCCTCAACTCCGGAGACTTCGGGCGGCAGTATACGCCGGGAAGTGGTTTGCGGCCTGCCAGTAAACCCAAAGCAGAAGAAGAAGAAGTGACGTCAGCGGCTGCGTAATCCTACCTCGGGGAACTTATTCCGGTGTGAACGCGATCGGCTCTTAGTTCCATGGGGGTACTAAGTGCTGGGAACTAAGTACGGCAAAGTACTTGGCGTGAAAGCGGCTATTGGCACCGCCCATTTTACATTTTAAAGAGGCCCTATTATGCGTTTTTGGGTTTCCCTTTCCTGTCGTGTGTTCATTTGTTTAGTGTGCATGTCAATGGTCTGCAAAGGCTAACATCTCTGGTCTTTTCTACCTGGATATGTGCTTATTTGATTTGGATTTTATTAACATGTGCTTGCCCCTTTTTTTATATATGTTAGGCCACTCTTTATTTTACCCTCTACCTGCACTGTACCCTGAGCTGGCATGAAAGTGTCCCTGCTGTGGGACAAAGAAAGGATTTCTGAACACAGTCATTATAGTAGGGGTATTAGGAAGTGACTGTCTGCCAATCTGCTAATTACACCTACTCTGTTTCCCCCTAACACCTGAATTCTCCCTGCAGATTGCATCGTGTGCTACACTAATGGATTAACAAGAAGGAACTGTGCTGATCAGCTTGGCTCTCACACACACACACACACACACAGCCAGCCAGCGTGTGTGTGTGTGTCACGTACCAATCTTTATTATTCTGTAAAGTTGTCGAGAGCATGACTTTTGGAATGATTTGTCACACCGTGTTCTTGTTCATGCACGTCTCCTTCAATCAGCTATATTTATCACTCAAACACTTTTACTGTATTGACTCTCGTTAAAAAAGGCTAATTGACAGGTTCGCTGTGCAAAGGCCTTGTTATTCTTCCTGGTCGGTCAGCTGCTGTTGATTGGGGGGGGGGTAAGGTTTTAGGGTTGCAAATCAGACGGAGAACGAGTGCAGATAATCCTTTAAACAGAGTCACTAGCAGCTAGCTTTGTCTAGACAAGAATTAGCTTAGGGGTTTAAATAAAATGTTCTTTTGGTACGCTAAAGCTCCACGAACACAATGGCAACTTTTAAATGTAACACACGAGGTGAGAAATCAGCCACCCACCACAAGTCGCTTATAGACCGCGGATCCGGATGCCGGGTCTAAGACTGGCCGGGCAAACTTGACACCAGAAAAATGAGAAGCAGTTAAATTAAGTTTTTGGAATTTTGGAAAGTGAAGAATTAAAAAAAAGTTTTGATCCAGCTTTTTCACAATTATTAACATTTTAATACACTTTAGGTAACATGAGTAAAAGTACTCTTTTCAGGGTATGTTATTGTTGGATTATAATCCATCAATGTCTTAAAACTGCAGTTGATAAAGGAGGATATTTTTTAATACAATATATTTTAACAATGGATCAATAAAGTTGATTTGAACCTATATCTCTTAATTATTGATCTACATTTCCATACAGTATTTTCAAAAGCAGGCAAATGGGTTAATAATCAATCAATCAATCAATGTTTATTCATACAGCCCAATATCACACATGTTACATTTGTCTCAGTGGTCTTCACAGTGTGTGCAGAATATCAGTATGACAATACGACACCCTCTGTCCTCAGACCCTCTGTCCTCAGACCCTCTGTCCTCAGACCCTCTGTCCTCAGACCCTCTGTCCTCAGACCCTCTGTCCTTAGACCCTCACATCGTACAAGGAAACACTTCCAGAGAAACCCCACAGTTTAAGGGAACATGGGAGAAACCTCAGGGAGAGCAGCAGAGGAGGGATCCCTCTCCCAGGACGGACAGACGTGCAATAGATGCCGTGTGTGAATTGAAAAGATAATACATTTGCAACATAGGTAGTCAGAATGTTTGGAAATGCATGTGTGTATAATATGAAGATGAATCCACGAGGATATCCATCCAGGACCGATGATCCAGAATGAAAGTCTTCATTTTTTTGTAAAGCTCTACTTCTAAAGGGTCCTTTTCCAAAATGATGTTTATCAAAAGGGGGGTTCCTCGGCTACATATTTGTTTGGGGCACGCTAACCTGGAAGTTTCACTTAGCCATGACCCCGAGAAGATTAATTGACAATTTGTCATTAACCTCGACCCCTTTCAACATTCCTCCAACATTATTTACATGGCATCGAGGATACACACAAGCAGACTACACACTGAGTGCCAAAGCGTGCATGACACACACAAACACACACACAATTAGAGCTGGGAATCTGGCTCTGGAGATAATACTCCATTAGTCTAGGCTGCAGAAAAGCTTGCCAGTCCTTCAAAAAGCTGCCAGAGCTGTTTTATTCCTAGATCGTACAAAAGAGATCGGATAAAAACAATCTCGGTGGAACCGTTACTTGTTCCTCAACGCTTCTCCCATTTTTTTAAATCATCCTCATTTCCCATTTATATCCTCATAGCTTTAGAGTGTACCACGCGTACGCCAATAAATGGTGTCAGTCCTGTTAGGAACACTGGGCCAATTCAATGCAATGAATGCCCCGTCACCTCTGATGATCATTGGTGCAGGAATCACTTCCCCCGAAGCCAGGAGATCACCCACAAGGCTGCTGGGCCTTGAGATCAGCGCACAATTATTCTAACAGCTGTGTAGCATCACGGCTTCCTTCAGGTAAAAGCTGTTGTATCCACTGACTGATAGACAGTAAAGTGGAAGAAAAACCATAGGAACATCCAGAAATTAGTTAGCATTCATGACTTAGCACCTTCCCTTGTCCCTTAGCGACCTTTAGCTTAGCGGTGGTGACGTGAAGTCATGTGACCGTGCTGTAGTTAATTTATAGCCCAACATTAGCCGCCGTTAGCTTAGCGGTGGTGACGTGAAGTCATGTGACCGTGCTGTCGTTCCTTTATAGCCCAACATTAGCCGCCGTTAGCTTAGCGGTGGTGACGTGAAGTTGTGTGACCGTGCTGTAGTTCCTTTATAGCCCAACATTAGCTTAGCGGTGATGATGTGAAGTTGTGTGACCGTGCTGTAGTTCCTTTATAGCCTAACATTAGCCGCCGTTAGCTTAGCAGTGATGATGTGAAGTCATGTGACCGTGCTGTAGTTCCTTTATAGCCTAACATTAGCCGCCGTTAGCTTAGCAGTGATGATGTGAAGTTGTGTGACCGTGCTGTAGTTCCTTTATAGCCTAACATTAGCCGCCGTTAGCTTACCGGTGGTGACGTGAAGTCATGTGACCGTGCCGTCGTTCCTTTATAGCCCAACTTTAGCCACCTTTAGCTTAGCGGTGGTGACGTGAAGTCATTTGACCGTGCTGTAGTTCCTTTATAGCCTAACATTAGCCACCTTTAGCTTAGCGGTGGTGACGTGAAGTCATGTGACCGTGCTGTAGTTCCTTTAGAGCCTAACATTAGCCGCCGTTAGCTTAGCGGTGGTGACGTGAAGTCATGTGACCGTGCTGTAGTTCCTTTATAGCCTAACGTTAGCGTTGTACTTCTGGAGATTGCATTTACTTTTCAAAAATCATAAAGTGGTGTTAACATGTGGAGATTATCCTGCTGAACAAAACGTGTAAGTAGCCATGTGTTAGACACGGATCTTATTTTCTGTTTCGAAATCAAATGGGGAAAAAGCCCATTGCTTCCCCTTCACCAACACGTCATCACTATCTTTTAAACTTTAGGTCAGGGAGACACTGTACAGGTATTAAATGAGTCCTTACTGTGTGAGGGGAGAAGGGCAGTCTGCTTGAACTTGGAGCTGAAGACACAGTAAACACTTCATCCGCACCGAGGTCCAGTTCAGTCAGACCGCTGCAGGACTGGGACATGTCCCCGCCAGCACTGACTACAAAACACAGACGAATAGGTAGACACAACATATATTTAAAAACATTCAAGACAAGGCCATTTCTATCCCCTCTGGAATATGTTAAACAGATCAAAAGCTGTACATCGTGGATGTGAAGAGTGCACAGCAGATATGGCAAACAAGATGTCTCAACCCTCCCTACTGTAGGCCCGTCTTCATGCCATACTTTCATATATTAAAAGGCTTCTTCATCGTCATTGGAGTAACACAGGATAGTGCTGGAAGTCGGGTTGTATGTATATTAAAAAAAGTAGGGACAATTAAAAAATGTATATAGATATTAATCATGACAGAAATCAGCGCTGGGGGTGTCGCGATGTACCGGTTTAGAGGATAAGCGTTAAATTATAAATATATATATTGATATCATGTTAATAAAAATCATTTATTTGCCAAAAAAAATAGATGAAAAACACAATTAGTAGCGTTTCAAATTAACTTGACAAACAGAAGAATTGATTTAAACATCCGTCTTTATGAATTATGTCTTGTAGTGAAAAACTGTTGTGACTAATCCGCGTAAACGGATAGTAATACGTCTTTATCCCGATTAAATGTTCGGAAGTAGTTCAGAAAAACATCTGTCAAAAGAAATGCACGTCCGGCCAGAAGAACGGGTGAAAGATGGTGTGCGGCACATTTCTACCTAAAGTAGGTCAGAGACAATTATTAGGAACTGTAAATTCCACTTCCCTGCTTTCCTCCTCTTTGAGTGAGGACTGTTTCCCACTCAGAGGAGCTTGTGCGGTTGTAATGCAATTTAAATACTTCAATAAAACACCATGCAGAGGAGGCTAATGTGTTTTGGTGTAAACTCCTTACACCGTGACTGCAGCTCACAGAGAGGAGGGACTGTACTCCTCTGTTGTTCAAAATACTCCCAGGGTGCTTTGTGGGTTAAATGCCACAAACCCACAAATCTCTCCGCCTGGGTTCAGTCCCACGGAGAGAGAAGCCTGTGGATTGTTCCAGGATCAAGTCTGGGTGCCGCTGCTCAACCAAAGCAATGCTCCTTTCCGTCGAACACTTGGAGTCCATGGAGTTGTATCTTTTAAAATATCACACACAACCGCGATGCGAGACTCTGAGCGTTGGTGCATCATCTCTCCGAGAAGAAGAAAATCCTGGAAGATTTCCCAAAAGAGCCATTTGTTTTTAAAGAATAGCAAATAGGACACTACAAAGACAGATGGCTATCGAGAAACTCATCACCAAGAACTCATCAGCAGAGAAAATACATCCAATAATGGACATTCCTTAACACTTACGTTTTTAATGACTGCTGCTCTCAAACTTGACGGGGTCATTGCTCTGCCAGGAAACTAATTCATGTGTGATTTATATGTCTAAATGTACCGTCACCTTTCCCAGAAGCCCTAACACATGTACATCTAAATGGATTGCATCGTGAGTAATGTGCAATCCATGGGCTTTGGTCCAGCTGCAATGCCCTCTTTCCCCGACGGTATGTCTTCGCAGTACGCCAGAGGGAAATGCACCCACAAAGGAAATCTATTAAACATTTCCTGCATGAAATCAGGACCTTTAAAAAGTCCCCTATTATACTCTTTTTCATCAATGTATTACAGGTCTCCGCTCCAAACACCAGACTGGTCATTGCAGCATTACCCAGAATCCCCTCTGTTTCAGCCCTGTTTCCAAAGTGCTGATTCTCTGTCCGTTACTTTAGATGAAAACAAGGAGCCCCTCCCCACGCCCCTCTGAGAGACATCTGGTGACAAAGAACTCAATGGAGGTTCTAGAGGAGATTCAGGTGATAAGTTACCTTGTTGCTCATTGGCTAATGGCTACTCAAGACAACACATCGTTATGACATCATAAAGTGGCCAAAATCTGATCAGATCATTTTCAGACAGGTTTTTATAGAAATGGATCAAAAAGAGAGAAAATCTTGGAGGGGACACATGTTGATGTAGAAGAGACATGGAGAAGAGACGACACATGTTGATGTAGAAGAGACATGAAGAAGAGGGGACACATGTTGATGTAGAAGAGACATGGAGAAGAGGGGACACATGTTGATGTAGAAGAGACATGAAGAAGAGGGGACACATGTTGATATAGAAGAGACATGAAGAAGAGGGGACACATGTTGATGTAGAGGAGACATGGAGAAGAGGGGACACATGTTGATGTAGAAGAGACATGAAGAAGAAGGGACACATGTTGATGTAGAAGAGACATGAAGAAGAGGGGACACATGTTGATGTAGAAGAGACATGAAGAAGAGGGGACACATGTTGATGTAGAAGAGACATGAGGAAGAGGGGACACATGTTGATGTAGAGGAGACATGGAGAAGAGGGGACACATGTTGATGTAGAAGAGACATGAAGAAGAGGGGACACATGTTGATGTGGAAGAGACATGAAGAAGAGGGGACACATGTTGATGTAGAAGAGACATGAAGAAGAGGGGACACATGTTGATGTAGAAGAGACATGAAGAAGAGGGGACACATGTTGATGTAGAAGAGGGGACACATGTTGATGTAGAAGAGACACGAAGAAGAGGGGACACATGTTGATGTAGAAGAGACATGGGAGAAGTGGATTTTGCATAATAGGTGACCTTTAAGCCATCCAATTGCTTTTGTGTGTGTGTGTGTGTGTGCGTGCGTGCGTGCGTGCGTGTTCCCGACCTGTGTGTGACGGGCTGTCGTTGTTGTTGTCCTGCTCGGCGCTCACTTCCAGGTTGGTCTGGTTCTCAGCCATCAGCTGCAACTCGCTCACCTCCGCCGCCGTGTTGGGGACCCCCTCCGGCACCTGAAACACCAGCAGAGTGAGGGTCCGTTTATCCACGGCGCTTTATCAGGAAACCATAGAAACATCACAGCGACACACATTCAATCAGAATACTTTACTTATGCCGATAGAGAAGATTACCAAACATACGTTAAAGTCGCCCAAGCTTTTAAGTCCCGCCTAAAAACCCACCTCTCTTCCCTCGCCTACCAGTCAGTCTGAGCTGTGCTTTCACCGTCTGTCCCGCCTCTATGTGCCTTGTATTTATTCTTATGTGTGCTTTTGTTATCTATTCGTGTCATATTATATTTTATTATAATGTTATGTTCAACTTTGGCAAACCCTCTGTTTTTAACTGTGCTATATAAATAAAGTGGATTGGATTGGAAGTAGTCATGTCAATATAAGAAAAATGTGCGATAAGAAGATATATATTAAGTATCAAGTATGACAAGAAATCCTCATCATCAGTCTTCAAATGTTTGGCCTCGCAGAATGACTACAGATAGGACGACAATTTGTTCAAATGAACTATAAAGTACTGTCATGGGACATGTTATCGCCACTCGGACACAACTCACGGAGATAAGAAGAGTCTATATTAATATTATTATTGTTTTAAAACCCAGGGAGATACAGACACAACTGAACAAATGTGTATCCTCTGAGGGCATTATAGAAACGTAAAAGCAGTTTAAAACACATATTTGACAATCCCCCTGCTTCATCATCCGGTTTGAGCTGATCTGAGCCCGAGCTCGACAGTGAAGGGGCAAATAATATACAAAGAAACGTCCAGACATCCCGGTTAAAGCTTCATTTACAGAGGAATGTGTGACTGACAAATAAGTCAGAAGGGAGAAGACGAAGAGAGGGCTTCTGGGAAAGAAAGAAGTAGTGTCCGTACCTCGGAGTCGCTGGATGCACAGGGGCTGGCTCTCTTCGGACACAGTTTGGGTCTGGAAAACACAAAACCACAGCAATTTGGTGAATCATTACGGTCAAATTCAAAAACAGGCTTTTATGAACGTCAATTATTTTTGGAAGAGTTTCCCCAAGAATAAAAGTCCCTCTGGTTTTCACAATTCGACCAGAAATGTAAAAATTGACACTATTTGACATCTTAGCACTCGATGTATAATAGCTCCAACATAGCTGTGGCTATTTCCCCCGAATAGATTCCCCTAGGCCAGTGGTTCTCAAACCTTTTCACACCAAGGACACTTAACCAATACAAAAACACATCGTTTTTCTAGAACAGATTACAAATCGCCTGCATATGGTACAAACAAGTGGAAACATGTGTGACGAAGGTGTTGCGCTGGGCTATATCACGCAATTAAAACCTAAACGTAAGCTCGCTCCATTGTGGAGATATTCCCGCGAGAGTGCGGAAAACTTTTATTTATATATGTATTTCAAATGTGAAATGTTACCAATATATTCACGGACCACTAGGGGGCGCGGACCACACTTTGAGAAGCACTGCCCTAGGATGATGGAGCGAGATGCAGCACAGTCTTGCATGCACACGTCAAACATGCAGTGCTCGATACGCATTGCTTTGCGTTTCCTGTAGGCATGACCTTTATTAAAAACCAATACTAGTCATGTCCAGTATTTCTTCAAACTGGCGGCTATCATGCTTTGCTAATGTTCCAAGGCCCACATGAACTAACGAAGCATGCTGAAATACTTGAGCAAGTCCCCTGTTAATAAAAATTACTTTTACAGTTCAACGAGTTCACTGCCAGCCGCCGGTCAAATGAGGGCCACCCCTGCTGTGACTCTCATCCACCTTCCACTGTTTCCTGACCAGAAGAGACCTTAAAGTTAATCTCACTGCAGCGTCTAACATGCAACATTTCGCCTTTAACAGCAGGCGCGTCGCTTTCCAGTAATTTCTCATTTAAATTAATAGGGAACAATTGAAGAGGAATGAGAACGAATGCCAGCTACTGAGGCTGTGCTTTGATGCTAACGCGTTTCCTGGCTTATGGATGTTGTTGTTGCTTTTCACACATTTTATTGAACACATGTTTCCAATTTCCCCGTCGTTAATAGTGAGAACCTGTGGAGTTATTGTGCCTGATGGAGGCGTTGGAGACAGCTTTTGAAATGAACGGGAATCATATTAAATTAAATAAAGCTGTTTATCTACAAGCTAAATGCTAACACCTCAGCAGATCTTCAGGATCTTGAATATATGTTGACAAGGAGGGTTGAACAGTCGGCATGTCAGAACAGATAGTGTTACACTGAACCCTCAGATTGTGTTCGCTCTCCCCTGGGATGAACAAGAGGGACCAGATGGTAAATTACACCTTTTGATTGTTTGACAATGCACACAACTCTCATTGAGTTTTCAATTCTCCTTGTCCCCTTTTCTCCCCCGCCCCTTCACTTTCATGCCGCCTCCGTGTTTTTTTTGGGAATTGACGCCAGGTGCTGTACCTTGAATGCCTCACAGTCTACGGTGAGAATGCTCCACATCAAGGAGGCCGCACAACTGCAGCCAACCCCACCTGAACTGAAGGGTCACCACATCAGGGCCGAGGCTTCCAGCTGAGTCAACATAACAGAGTGGTGACGGTGTGTGTGTGTGTGTGTGTGTGTGTGCGCATTTACTGTTTGACCAGCCCATTTTCAGTAATGGGAGGACTCAAAGTTATGACTTAATGATGGGTTTTGTCAGAAGAATTCTTACTAGGAACTCAGGACCTAAATCGTGTTTATGATACAATAAAGCAAGAAAAATAAATTAGCATTTCAGTTTAGCCTGCTTTAGACTCTGAGGCTTTATATAATAAAAACACCAGTGCTTTGAGCTCAATTCTGACCTCAGCATACCAACATGCTCACGATGCAGACCATACCATGTTCATATTGTAAGCATAGAATGCTAACTGATGTTGTATGACACTTATGACTTATTTAGGGCTTACTATGGCCTTTTCAACTATCTGTTCTTCTACGCACAAAATTATTTATCCTTATTATTCCCCCCGTTATTTTGCTGGTCTTCTTCTCCCACATTCCACATCGCAGAAACTCTGTTCGAACATCAAAACGTTCAGCTCGGTCGGGATCGATTGCTATTACTTTTCTCATTCATAACTTTCATAATTCCCGAGATACATCCCATAATTCATCACATTTTTATTAGGGATGCACGATATTGGTTTTTTGAAACCGATACCTTCCTGCTTCTCAAGACCGATACCGATACCCGATAATAAAAATTAAAATTACGCCACTAATTATTTGAATGCGATTAACGCATGTGTATTTTTTTTCCTCGGCCGCCCCGTAGCTTCAGAGCATACCGTCTACAAGCTGATGCTGACAGCCCCGCTCCTGCTGCCCGCTTGTGGCAGACCACACTTCCACGCTCACCGGCAGGCACCGACTGGCCATCTGGAGGACCGGGAGGGTGTGTGTGCGTGTGGTCCGAGCAAGCAAGAGAGAGACGTTACGTGCATTGTTGTTGTTAGCATCTGGTGCTAGCTAGCTGCGCTAACGGATATAAGGAGCTGTTTAAATGAAAACAGAGGAGCGCTCTATCCACACAACTGCGCCGAGCACTTGACTTGATGCAGGAAGCAGACAGCGGGACATTGTAGAAGAAGTCAGCACACTCAGCAACATGATTGCAGCGTCCAGGCAGCTCCGGTTCGAGCATATGCCTTGAGTTGCACGTAGCTCCAACGCGCGCGCGCAGAGACACACACACACACACACACACCACACACTGTATTGTATTATTGTCTTCGTACGCTTTTCACACACCATCGTAGCGATGGCGATGTTTCAGGTGACTGATCAGGTTCGAAGTATTAGGGAGCGCTGGATTTGTGAAGAACTCCCCTCTTCCTAAACCACTAACACCACAGTACTGGCAAAACGGGAGGAGCCGAGTGAAAAACAAGCGCCCCTCATCCCAATCCACCCACACCGCAGGATACCCAAAAAATATATTGTATATTATCGGGGCTATTAATACTGTTATCGGTTTATCGGGATGACGTCATAATTCCTGATATCGGGCCGATAATTATCGGGCCGATAATTATCGTGCATCCCTAATTTTTATCCATTGAAGTCAATGGAGAAAATCTTCAGACTCGAACAATCTTCATGCGACTTCAACTGCTAACTGTTCATTCATACCTTCACTCAGAAACCTCATTCCAACTTTAAAATGTTACACATCTTTCTGACATTATTCGTGTAACACAACTTTTAAATCTGATTCTTACTTTTAGAGATATTAAACATTGTTTAGACCTTGGTACAGAGGCCTTTAGATTGTAACATTAACGAGAGTGTGTGATGTCACAGCTAGAGTGTAGGAAATCTTGAAATTTGCATTCATATATTTTTTTTAAACTGCCATAATTCCCAAACCCTACATTCCTGAGACATCATTTTTCATGACAAACGTAGGAAAACATCTCGTAGCTTGAAAAATGACAAATAATTAAGCAAAAATAATTAAACAAAATGCCTCTTGAGGGCATGAAGTGACAAAAACTTTCAACATGTCTCCATTAAAGCCCGTAATTTCAGGCTGATATTTCCTCACGGCAGCAGCCGCACACCTTTAGTTAATCTGCCAAAAAGGCCACATTATTAACCCAAAAGTACACAAAAAGCACACTTCAGATACTCAAGGTCCTTGAGATGCTTCACGCTTTGAAATTTCACCGATATCTGTTACGGTTCTTCAACAACACGTTCACATGTAAGAGGTTTACCTCTCATTCAGAACGATGGAAACCTTTGATCTCTGGACACCTCGTTAGCTCAAATATAAACACCTGTGTCATGGGACACGATGATGTCATCGCTCCAACTGACACGCTCAGAGCAGCAGACTTCAGATAATGGTTAATGGTCCTGCCCTCAACAGCTCTACGTCAATTATTATCATCAGTTTATCATCATATGCCGTTTCCATGGAAACGCATCCCTCGCTATAAAAGACGATGTCGCTATACATTCACTCCTATGAAAATGGAAAAAAAGTGCTCAAAATTCACCTGTGCGCTAACAGTCCAGCCGTGAAGACATCTACGGGACAGTTTTGAGATTTCTTCAAATGCCGTTGCCATGGCAACACAATGCTCGCCATGAAACACGGCTTTCTCATAACTTCATTGAAAATGCTCCAAACAGCCCAAAACTTCACAGGTTTGGTAACGATGCAGCCATCAACGCATCTAAGCGTATTATGGGGTGTCATCAAATGCCGTTGCCATGGCGACAGACCACTCGCCATGAAACACGATGTCGCTGTAAGTCCAATGGACACGGCCCAATCGTCCCCCAATCTTCACTTGTATATCACCGGTGCATGCCTCAACAGCTCTACGCCAAGTCTGAGATCTCACCACATGTTTTGTTTGCATGGAAACGCATCCCTCGCCATAAAACACGATGTCGCTATAACTCCTATGAAAAAAGTGTTCAAACTTCACATGTGTGCTAACAGTCCAGCTGTGACGACATCTACGTGAGAGTTTTGAGATTTCTTCAAATGCCGTTGCCATGGTAACGCAAGGCTCGCCATGAAACACGGTTTTCTCATAACTTCAGTGAACGATGCAGCCATCAACGCATCTAAGCGTATTATGGGATGTCATCAAATGCCGTTGGTATGGCGACAGATCATTCGCCATCAAGTTAGTTCAAAAGTTTGCAGTTCAAGTATTCTGCTGCTTTTCCAAGCCTTTTTACTTTCTTTTCTTCTCTCGTCACACATTCAAGCCCCCGGTGTTCATGTATCATTTCAATCTAAATTCTTCCCTTTCTTCTCACACACACTACATTTCAGCATAGCAGTTCAGCGTCAGCTTTTCAGCATAAAGCATTCCCACTAGCAATTTCTTCAGGAATTGCATTCTCTAGTTTAATAGGCTATACCATGATTTTTGTTATTACATACCAAACTATGATGTACCATATTTTCCATCTTGGTTAAGCATGCTAATATTTGCTAATAAGCACTTAACACAAAGTACATATAGGGCTGATGGGTATCACTTTTTACATATTTGGGTGTGTAAAAATGTCAATAACGGCCGCCTTGCTACTTAAAAACCAACTGTGTCGATTAAGCCCACCATCTGGTTATTGTCTCTAATGTATTTCTCCTAGTTATTGTCCTGTCATCTTCTAAATAAAGTGTTTCTTCTTCCGTTACCTGAAGGCAATGCAGAGGGCACTTGTAAGTATCAAGGGAGAGTAGGAAATAAGTTAAAAGTCTCTGGCATTGATTAAGGTCTTGCAAGTGGAAAAGAAACCGACTTGGACAGCTGCTGCCGTCATTTTACATTAGGTTGTCGTTTCATTCTCAAGTCAATAAATACATGTAAATTAATATTTGCCTCGAGTCCTTAGTGTATGTAGTGTGTGGTTGTGTAATAAGCGGGTTAATGCACTTAATAACCAACTGTGTTGATTCATCTGGTTATCGTCACTAATGTTTTTGTCCTAGTATCTTCTAAATAAAGTGTTTCTTCTTCCGTTACCTGAAGGCCACGCAGAGGGCACTGGTCAGTATCATAGTGAAGAAGGCCGCTCCACTCACAGCAGCCAGCAGGGAGTCTACCTAAAAAAAAATTAATTAATTTGATTAAACTTTCTATTACGAGAATATATCTGTATTGTCATCATACAAAGTACGACGAAATGTCTTTGGCAACTCTCACTGCAGTAAAAAAATAGACACAATAAATAAATAAGAGTGGTAAAAGCAGAGGTAGTAGCGATGACAGTGCAACGAGATACAATTCAATGTCAAAGTGCATATTACAGTCTAAATATACATTAGTAACAAAGCCATAAGTATGTCTAAATCGTAGAGGTTGCAGTACAGAGAGAGAGCCATGCCGCCATTTCAAGGACTCAGATTGTAGCACTTTGGGATTATTTTAGCATCAGGTTCAGATTCTGTATTTGTACCCGTAGGTAGATTTAGTTTGCACATAAAAAGACAAGGGATCCACCCTCTACATTCAGAATTCATAATTAAATAAATAAATAGGCATCTGTGCGACGCTGCAATGAAAGGTGCTTTACAAATTAAATGTATTATGATGATTACTACCTTGCTGGCTGTGGGGGCGGCGGCTCGGCGGTCGCCCCCCGGCTCCGTCAGGTTGTGGTAGTGGAAGAGGAGAGCGAAGCCTCGGCCCCAATGTGTGGTGGTGATGAGCTCCATGATGACCTCCACCGTCTCCCGGCTGGAGCCGAACACCAGCTGGCTGCTGGGGGGCCGGTTGGACCCGCAGAACCTGGAGGAGAAGGTGATGAGGTCGGTGATGTAGAGGACGTCGTGAGGGCAGGCGTTCAGAATCGAGTGCTGGCTTTCAGGACTCGTAGGTGGGGTTTCAGTGGAAGAAAGAGTGGTTTCCTCCATGACTGTGCTTGGGTGGAGGTCTTCCCTGAGGTGAGAGGAGGAGGCAGAGTTGACCGCCTTGTCTACAGGAAGAGGCGGCAAAGAGGAGACTTCTGCAGATCGTTTGGCCGAGTTCGAAACTTTGGCAATCTCCATCTTTGTGGACTGTTCCTGGACCACCACCTGCTTGACCTCGCCTTCCTGCGACGATTGCTGAGTCTTTTTCATAACGTCCTCGAAACTCTGAATCACAGGACCTTTAGCTGCTAATGAAGGTTCATCTGCCGCCAAGCTGCCACCAGGAGTGAAAGTCACCTCTTCGTCCGCCGCCGCCTCCGCCTCCTCCTCCTCCTCCTCTTCGAAATGAGAGAGCGCAGAGTACTGTGCGTCGGAGTCGTGGCTCTCAAACACGTCAAAGTCAAATATCTCCAGGATGAGCTGGTAGTCAACCGGCACGAAGAACTGCCAAACGCAGTGAGTCCCAGAGGAGTAGTTGTAGGGGAAGCCGGGGGACAGGATGAGGCCTTGGACGTCCACCACATCCACCGTGGCACCGCAGTTAAAGTATACCTGCGATATGAAACACAGTACATTAGTCATGTGATTAAGATCTCTGTGAGTAAGGCACCAACAACCAAGGTAGCCATCATTAGGTCTGCGCAATCCATACAGTATAAATATTATCAAGTGTTATTGTAGTACAATATTTGGTAAATATGTGAACATTTGATTCTGAATTGAGTATTGTTGAGCTGCAGAGAATCTAAAGAGGTCATTTTGACTACAACTTAGCACACAATATGCTACCTCACTGCATTTAAATTCACACACATTTTGATGTGTATAGTATCCGTGAACATATCACCCCGTCCTCATCGAGCTGCACTGGCTCCCCATCCCCCAGAGAAGTCAGTACAAAGCCCTCCATAACCTGGCCCCATCCTACCTGACTGACCTCCTCCACAGACACACTCCCTCCGCTCTGCTACTGCCAACCTCCTGCCCCCCCCCCGGACCAACCTCAAGTCCTGGGGTGGCAGAGCCTTCTCCGTTGCTGCACCCCCCCTCTGGAACTCACTACCACAATTCTTCCTCCCTCACAGCATTCAAAACATCACTCAAAACCCACCTGTTCGACACTGCATTCAATCTCTGACCCCCCCCCCTATTTTATGTTCTGTTTATCTCTTTTTGTTATCCATTTTATTTATATATTTTTTTAGTTTTCTCCTCTTAATTCTCCGTCAAAGCGTCTTTGAGTTTCATGAAAAGCGCTATAAAAGTCCCATGTATTATTATTATGTTTATATTTTTTTGTAGAAGATTGGAATACTTCTCCTGTGTATGTTATGTTGTGTTTTCAATAGATTCTCTCTTGATATATATATATATATTTTCTAAAGTGGATCTGTATGCATCTACTTTGTATGTTATTTTTTGTATTTTATTGTAATAGTTTGTTATATGATATACAGTTTGTTACTCATACGAAATGCCTGTATGCATGCTGCCATGGGAAAAAACATTCAATTTGGACAAATCCATGTTTGGTACAGCTCCTCACATCATGATCAATTATTTAGTTCTTAGAAAATAGCCTTTCCTTCTATGACCCCAACTCTCATGACGCAATATATCAGTCGAACTAATCGCAATAAGTATTGCTTTCCAAAACGTGCAGCCCTTCGTATCAGCAAATAAAACACTTGACTGGTCAACTCTCGAACCCTGCTGTTCTCAAAGCCTTTGTTTTGCCTGGTACCCCTGGGGAGGGTCTTTCAGTAGTAATGCATCCCGCGTGTGTGTTGGACGTGAGGAGGACCTGGAATCTGAGCACAGGCATATGTGGGGCTGGGAGCCGAGGACCAGACCTCTGTAGGGGGCCGCTGCGTTTATGAGCTTTCCTGTTGGCCTCCCTTTTTGGACGGTAGGAATGACCCAGACTGGCAGACCCCCATGCCAGACAGGTAAAACACCAACACCCGAGGGGCAATACTTGTGCTCTGGACTGGGGCTTAAAGCATAATTGAGAATGCAGTTTAGACGAGAAGGGAGAAAAAAGGGCAACGGGGGCACAAGGAAAGTCTTTGGAGCCAGACGGGCCCTTTGATTGCTCCACGGACCATCTATCCCCATCTGAAGGCATTTAAAAGAGGCTTTACCCCGTCAGAAGAATTTCGGTAGCCAAATCTAGATGTAATTTTACAATCTGGAGAAAAAGACCACTTGCTGGGCCCTCAG
Organism: Champsocephalus esox; assembly: GCA_036324585.1. Classification (NCBI taxonomy): domain Eukaryota; kingdom Metazoa; phylum Chordata; class Actinopteri; order Perciformes; family Channichthyidae; genus Champsocephalus; species Champsocephalus esox. Next base: position 41,074,782 of record CM070487.1, on the reverse strand, counting down.
GTCATCAGGATCAAACGCAAAGCCCCCTCCACAGAGTTGATTCAGCTGACAGCCAGGAGGCAACATGTAACATACACTCGGCAGGTCAGAGAGGGCGAGGAGGGCTGCATGAACTCTGTCCGAAAGGGAATACATGTGTCCCTGTCTCTGCGTGTGCTGGGTGTTGATAGTTCGATGTCAAGACACTTCCCAACTTAAATTGGTTCTTTTATTGGAGTTTCATTGAAGGTTACATTCGTTTACGTCCTGAACTTATGTGTCGTTTACACGGGAACGAAACGGGTTGTATCCGCTACTTCTCTCTTTCGTATAGCCCGTTCGTTCACACAAGGCCCAAGGTGGATAGATCTGCATGCGGAACGCTCTGGGGGGCCAAACGGCTCCGTGTGTACGTCCTATACGATCATTTCCTGATACCGATGAAGCCATAGCCCCGCCTCTCCCCGCCTCTCCCCGCTGCTCACTGCTGTAGCACGGTCACTAGCTACTGCTACTGACCGTGCTACAGATGTTAGTGCAACATCTGCAGCTCCTCTACCACAACCCTCAGCAACAAGTGGACACGGAGAACTACATGTTGCTAAATCCACCGCGGAGAATAAACAGAAGGGCAACCATGGCAACCATGCTCGGGGTCTTCTTCGCTGCTTTTGGTGTATTTTGTAAGTGTACTTCCGCCACTTACAGGCCCGGCATACTACGGCGCCTCCAGCCGGTCGAGCGATCTCGTGTGAAGGGACACGTTTATTGAGCCGTTTCCGTGTGAACGGAATACTTTTTTGATATCGAATTCTGTTCGTTTGCGTTCCCGTGTAAACGGGGTCTTAGTGACAAAACTATGTTACACTGGCTTCTATCGGCTAGCGCTCAAACACATTGTATGCGATAAGCTAAGGGGCGGGACATCTCTAAGCAGTTACCAATCAGAGCAGACTGGGCTCTGGTTTCAGACAGAGGGCGAAAAGGGCATTTTTAAACGACATGATTGCATGATGACCCATGGCGGTAGACACAGTTTCAATTACATGTATCTGTATCTTAATAGAATACGCTATATTTTATTCTACTGTACGGTATTGGCTTATACATCATTTTATTTATATTATCTTTCTCTATTTTACATCTAAATATTGTTTTCTTATTTCTCCATCTTACTTTAACCCGTGTTTACCCCTCCGCCATTCTCTTGCACTATTTTATTTTTCTTCTTGCATTGCATTTATTTATTTGAGGTACATTGTGTGTTGCACTGTAGGAGGTTGGTCAAATTACCCTGCAGCTGCTATTGTGCAATTAAGCCTTTGAATCTTAAATATACAGTATAATCGTGAAAGGCATTAAGCTCTTTGTGCCATGGCATTAAACTTAAAGGAATGTTTGCTTTCTTCATAACATAAAAAACGGTTCAGGTTATCACGATTCTGACGTGAAAAATGTAGTTGTCCTTACTGACATTTGGAAGCAATAGCTTTGGCACACGGCATGCTACACTTGCACTGCCGACACACACACACACTTTAGAGATGAATATAGTACAGCGAGGAATTACACGGGTGACATTTGAACGGGCCAAATGCCTTTCCTGCTGAGGCCGGAGCGAGAGTAAGCCGATTTGGGGTTCGCAGTGTTTGCAGGAAGGTTGCGCAATGAGGGGAGCCACTTCACAATATGGGGGCATAGCAAGGGGAAGAGGAGGACAGCGTGTGTGTCCACCAGTGCTGGGAGAACGTATGCGTGTTCCTATGGCTGACCTTTCCCTAACCTCCATGGACTCGGTTCTTTGCAACCCAATTAACCTTTAGAGAGGAGAAGATCATGCTCACTAAGGAGCATTGACAACATGAAACGCAATGGAGATTCTGAAACACGAGAACGGACGTGTTGCGAAAGTGGAAGTTTAATTAAAAGCCAAGGGTAGTAGAAGATGGATGTCACATAGCCCTCACTCATTGTGACGAGATCTCCTCAAGTCTGCATACTCGTATTGTATTTTTGTTAATACACAAGCATAACATATAAGAAATGATAATCGGTGCAGAAAGAGGCAGACGACCCACGTGGCTTATTTGTATCCTCCAGCTAAAATCCCTATTTGATAGAAAACACATATCAATTCGCAAACTTTAAGATCAATAATGAAATATGATGCTTCATTTCAGCCTCATATTTGTATCGTCTGCCTCTATTGTGACATTTGTACATGCTTTAATGTATAAAAAAAAGGTCTATTTTCTCATACTGCTACTTCATACTCTGTTGTGATTGGGCCACCGCTTAGAGATGTCCCGCCCCTTAGCCAATCACTTACCATCTGTTGGAGCACTAGCCAATAGAAGCACAAGTGTTACATAGTGATGTCAATATGTTCCTGAAGTAGGCAAAGGAGTCCACTGGAGGTGTTTAAGGAAGGAGGGGAGTGTGTGAGTGTGGGATGTTAGCCTTTGCAGACCATTTACATGCACTAAAACCTAGAGCAGTCCGGCAGTGGCTCCGTCAGTAGGGGGCTTGGACTGTGAGCCGTAGGGTCGCCGGTTCAAGTCCCGACCAGACCTAAATATGGAGTGTGGACTGCTACTTGGAGAGGTCCCAGTTCACCTCCTGCCCTGCCGTGGTGCCCTTGTGCAAGGCACCGGACACCCCCCCGGGCGCTGTGCTAGTACTAAACCATGTGACCATTAAAGAGGGCTCCATCCTTCCCATTCTATACAGGAAAGGGAAAACCCTCACAAAGCAGAATAGGGCCCCTTATTTTTAGCCTGGTCATAAACATATCTGCCTGTAGTCAAAGCCACTCCAAAAACAGGGCGCTGCGTAAAGATTGAATGGAAGTCACAGCTTTTACTATTTGCCTGGTGTGACTGCTGACCTACTTAAATGCCCCCTAACATAAAAGGACATGCCAATACCAAAACATGCTAAAGGCTAATATCAAAAGGCATAGGTTTATACAGATACATAATGACTGAATGATGTTTTTTATGAATGAACACTTTCTTGTATGATGTGAAATAATGCATATGATGAAAGGGAACTGTGTCATGGACAGTGTCCTCCCCACCCCGTGTTGGGAGGTCCTCTCTGGGATGTGCATGCTAGAATACACATGAAAGGGCCCCCAAAGGTTAAATGGAAATGGGACATTCTTATAATGCCAAACATCTCCGTTGTGTTACATCACAGGCCGCTCCGCTGGCAGGCCGCTAATTATTCAGCGGACGAACAATGGGCTGCAGGGCCGTGGTTTTGGTGAACCGCTCGGCAAAATGAAGGGGTGGGCGGATAATATTTTAATGAAGCGATGCTAACACGGCAGGCTGAGAGTTTACATAAGCCGACTGGCTCCAGTTGTGGTTTCCCTGGAAAGAAGTAGACCCAACTGAGCATAATAATTGTCCGATGACTTGTGCAGTGAAACATCAGAGCAGCTGCCGTCATTCCCCAGAGGCCCCCCCAACAAATGGTATTGTTCCATCTTTTCACTTTGTGTCGGAACATCTCGGAAAGAATAGGAGTTTCCATCACATTCCATTATGGGGTTCACAGTCGGTCTAATTAGCACAGAGGCGACTTAAGGGTCCTCTGAAGATTGTGTGTTTCGTGCTTTTGTTTTAGAGTCAGTGGAGGAAGAAGTTCTCAGACATTGACTTAAGTAGCAATACAGCAGCGCATTTCATTTTTTCATTCTCTCTTTTCATTATTTCTATTTTTATTGTATTTTTTCTTTTGGGAGGTATACATTTGCGTAATGTCCTTTGATGGAAAAACAACATGCCAATAATAATAATAATAAGAATTAAGTACAACAAAGTACTGATTCTACACAGTAGCCAATTTCCGAATTAAATGTGTTACAATTAGGGCCGGGACTTTAACGCGTTAATTAATTACACAAAAATTAACGCATTTTAATCGCACTTATTTTTGCACAGCGGAACGTTTCTCACTGGATGAGTTTCAGGCGTACCGATTATACTGGAGCACCAACTAACGTTCACGGTGAACAAACCAACAAACCACGGTGAACAATAGTCAAACATGAACGAACCAGCTGATGAGACCGCTTTGGTCGGCCCCGTGGATGGGACATTTTGTTTTAAGAAACGGACGGATAGAAGCGTCGACAAGAGCACGGCTGTGTGCAAATTATGCAAAACAGAATTTGCATATCACCGCAGCACATCAAGCCTAAAGTATCACCTGAATGCAAAGCGTGTAGCAGCTAGCGTGGACGTTAGCCCGACTCCGAGTGCAAGGAACCACACCCTGACCCAACCCACACTCAACCAGAGGACTGGTTTCAGGGCCAGGATGAGTGAGTCCACGTCTGAGAGAGTAACCAGCTCCCTGGCTCCCTGGACTGCACTCGCCTGTCGACCACCTGGAGTCACATCCATGTGGAATGGCTTCTCACTGTTCTCAGGTCAAATATGTATATTTGATTAAAAATGCGATTAATTTTGATTAATTAATTACAAAGCCTCCAATTAATTTTTTTAATCGAGTCCCGGCTCTAATTACAATGAATTGTTATTATGCATTAATGTGTTCGTTAATATAAAGTAAAGCTGAGGGACATTTAGGTTTGTTACTAAAAACAATGCCAGCAGAAAGAGAAGAATTTCTCCGAGATAAGTTTACATAAAAAAATAATCAATATAATTTATAACAAACTTTTGTCTCTACGCGTTGAGAATGTTGGAAAGAATATTTGAAATGACACAACTGTGTACCCGAGCTTTAAATTAAAACAAATAAACATTTACAAATATTAAAGAACATTTAATTTCCTGGCCTTTCTTTGAAGTAAAAAGTGAACAAAAACTCTGCATGTCAGAACACCTTCATGTGACATAACACACCTCTGCAGTGTTGACTGTAACATGGTTTAAAACCACCCAGGTTGACACACACACACACACACACACACACACACACACACACAGGCTCTAAACTAGATCATAAACAGGCGGGCCCCTCAAAAGGGGGAAGGAATCCTCCCTGTTTACTGGAGGAGCAAAGTGACACTGCTTCACAGCCGAGTGCTCGAGCAGCAGCAGTCCACCCAGGATGCTTTGCAATCACACTCAATCTCTCAAGTCTGGGCCGTCAACAACACACCACAGCTTTGTGGACCAACAGTTTGCAAATTCATTTTTCACCATCTTGAATTTAATCAAGTAGTCCGACAGGGTTTCTGAACTTTTTGTTTGCGAACCTTTTCACCCCTTTCTAGTCCCTGGCTGCATCTCACTTTCGGTTAAATGGAATCCTTGCGTCCCTCACTTGCGTCTAGCCCCTCCCACCAGGGAAGCGTGGAGGGACGCAAGGAAACCACGAGAAAGGAGAAGAAGCAGGGAAATGAGTTTTAAGAGCAATGGGACGTCCTTTCCTCCGGAGCGTCACTTGAAGCGACGTCCGTTTGTGATGACGCCGCACAGCCAGCTCCTCGTTATGTTTCACCCCCCCCGCCTCTGTTAGCACACATTTACCGACAAACATTTGTATCATCTGTTGTAGACCCAAATACATTAAATAAAATAAGAACTCATTCTCAAAAAAGATGAACGCCATTCTTAAAATGGATAAACGAACAATAGTTTGATTAATACTGATTAGAGAGGACAGTAGGAATAAAATAATTGAGAAGAAAAAGAGATATGTTATCTATCAAAACCCAGTTAGATTAACATTCATTGGATTGTCCACTCAGATACATCTCATATTTGTAACTAAATGAAACATGAATTGAAACAAAACACGGTATAAACTGAGGAGGGACTCCCGTGAGGTTCATGTGTTTTCTTCACTCCGCTGGGAAACAGCTCTCATGTCAAGAAGCATCAGATCAGTGCATGCGCTGCATCGTCCAATCAGTGAGCGATACACAGGAAGGGGGCGGGGCGAGTGTCTGAGGATTTCACCGGAGGATGGTCTGGTGGTTCCTCGATTATCGCTTCTCCGTTATCGCTCCTCTGTCCTCCGGCAAAAATAAGGCCACTGGGACGCTACTCAAGATGGCGCAGACAAATCAACTTCCGGTGAGACCGAGACCGAGGAGCGAGGAAATGAAAAATAAGAGAAGTGAGATGCAGCTCCAGCTAGAGAGCAGGGACTTTCCTGGGGAGAAAAAGGTTCCAGTTTCTGATTGGCTGGGCTAATTGCGAACCACGCCCCGTAAAACAAGTGTTTGTGAAGCCGCCATTTTCTTTGCCCGCATTAGCATTATTAGCATTAGCATTAGCGCAGAAACGCAGAGAGACTAACTTATGGCAACACAAAAGAAAACATGGGAGCGGTGGAGATGAGGAGGTGTCGGCGTTCTGGAGATTTACTCGGAAGCCAGTCCCCAACTCCGGGGACTTCCAATCCACTTTATTTCTATAGCACAGTTTAAAAACAGAGGGTTTGCCAAAGTGCTTCACAATGAACATAACATTATAATAAAATATAATATTACACGAATAGATTAAAAAAAAGCACACATAAGAATAAATACAAGGCACCTAAAGGCTGTGGACAGACAGTGAAAGCATACACATAGGTATGACAGTTTTACTTCCGGCCGGGGACTCCGGGTGGCAGTATACGCCGTGAAGTTGTTTGCGGCCTGCCAGTAAACCCAAAGCGGAAGAAGAAGAAGAAGTGACGTCAGCATCTCCCTCAGGGACTTATTCCGGTGTGAACGCGATTTACTAGATAGTTGCAGGAAATAAAAGCTCTGGGAAAAGTACTTTGTGTGAAAGCGCCTATTAGTAATGCTAAATGCTATGCAATAATGCTAATGCTAATGCTAATAATGCTAGCAAAGAAAATGGCGTCTTCACAAAACCTTTCGACGAAATTCGCCCAGCCAATCAGAAATCGCAGGGACTAAAAAGGGGGGAAAAGGTTCGCACAAAAAAAAATTATTCTAGTTTCAGATCTTTTTGGTGTGAACGCAAAATCCGAACGGAACTATTCTGGGAAAAGTACTCCGGTGTGAAATCTGTCAAATCACTGATAGACATGAGACACTTCCAGTCAAAGAGAGCTATTTGAGTTTATTAAGGAGCGCACAAAAGCTCAACAATTGTTTGAATGGGACAGTTTAAATCAGCGGCTGCAGGTCAATACGGCCCATTTAAAAAATATATTTTCTATAGTTGCTTTGAAATAGAAAACAAATCTGGAGCGGAGGATGCATCACATATCTCCCGTGAGACGTCAAAGCCTCTCCTGATGGTTAGTAGTGGCTGTAGTTCAGGGTGAGTTTACAAACAACTAGTGTGACGACCTCATTACACCCTGGCTGGCCCTCATTGGCCACGGTAGCGCTGACTCAGCACATTTGGACCACCGCGTGTGCATGACTTATGAAAGGCCCCTTTGAGCCGTTGCATGTCTGATAAACATTTGATTTGGAAAACCATCATGAGACTGTGGAAGAGTGGAACGATGGCCATTTCTACCGCCGGGTGCCTCGAAACAAGAGAGGACGTGCACATGCAGGCTCACTCCTCCGCGTTTTGTGGTGTAAAAAACTATTAACATATTTCCTGTTAAACAAAAAAGAGCGCTGCCGTGGTAGCCGTTAAAGTGAGTCTGGAGAACCCCGTGGTGAATCACGACCTTATCTCCACGGTGGTTTGAACCAGTTTGGAGAAATCATTTCCAGATTTTGGAATGTGAAAGCATCCATGATAATTAGTCCTTCTGCAGCACCTCAGCGGGAAGCCTTTCCTGCAGGCTGCACTGCACTGACACACAGTTTAAATGCAATCAATCGGGGGGTAAATGGAGACAAACATTTCCCAGTGTAACCATGGCATCCAAAGAGCCAACCGAGGCTATTCCTTCACTTAGATCGCCGATAGCCACTGGACTACACACCATTTCACTTGAGCTGGTCTGACGCCCAAGCGCCTCGAATGTATTAGCTTTACATTCAGGTCTGTTCTGAAGGTATTTTAAGAATCTGCAAAGACTTCTAAGCATCGACATGAAATATTCCACATGCTGCACGACACGCAAGATTTTGAACCGTAGTTCCTCAAGAAAAATATGTTTTTGTTTGTTTTTAAAAGAGCGTAACATCCATGTTGACAAGCATATGGTGATGGATAAATTCAGTTTGCATCATGTTGAACAGATTGAGTACGGACTGATGTGATTTCCTTCTACCATTTTTGTTTGGGTATGAAAAGTGCTTTTTGTGCAGAAGATGGATTTATTTTGTTATCCAGGTGGCACAAGAGTCTTTAAGGAATACAATTCATGAGCGGCAGTTTAGCTCATGACAGATTGGGATTTTGTCTCAGACAGAAGATACTTCAAGTGTATTATTCATAAAATACATTCACATGTAGTCTGTTGTGTAAGATGAACAAATAATGTAACTGTTCTATTGTCTGAAAGGCAAACCTCAATTGTTTTCGTTATTGGTTTATCTGCTGAATATTTGCTTGATAAGTAATTCTGTCGATGACATGTCGACAGGTGGTGGAATTAAGTCTAGGGAGGTGTCTTTAAATGTCTCGTCAGTCAAAAAGAAATTCAGTCTAACATGGTGAGAAAACCCTTTAAACCCGTCATATTTGGAGATCAAATACATTAAACTTAAAAACATCATATTTTGGAATCAGGAGCATTAGTATCGACACGTTATTGGACATAATGCACCTCTCGTATTGTGTTGCCACACGGACCCTTTAGTGGGAACACCTGTAGCGTTAGCTTCCACTCCTGCTAGCTCGTCAAGCAGAGCAGCTCATGGGATAACCTCTCTGTTATAAAGATTGGAACTCTGTTCTTAATACACCGCCTCCGACTCCCTTTTCCTGGCACTACAATGTACAACATTTAGAAGGCTACGGTATTTTAATGTGACATATTTCATCAATATCTATTTAAATATAAGTATCAGATCAGACTTTACCAAACATTAAAGGTGGGGTAGGTAATTCTGTGGAAGCCGTGGCGCTGTAAAAAGCACGACCAATCATTCGAGCCGGCCCGGGCTAAAATAACTGGATGGCCTACCTGCCTGTCAGCCTTCCATCGGGGCACACACTTACCTCGTGCCCTCATTGGTCATGTGCGCGCTGTGTGTGTTGGGGGAGGGGCTCTGTGAGGAAGTCTGAAGGAAGGGGCAGATTCAAATTCTAGCGCACTCGAGCTAGATGCTAGATTCTCTCTCTCTCTCTCTCTCTCTCTCTCTCTCTCCTCTCTCTCTCTCTCTCTCTCTCTCTCTCTCTCCTCTCTCTCTCTCTCTCTCTCTCTCTCTCATCCTCTCTCTCTCTCTCTCTCTCTCTCTCTCTCTCTCTACTCTCTCTCTCTCTCTCTCTCTCTCTCTCTCTCTCTCTCTCTCTCTCTCTCTCTCTCTCTCTCTCTCTCTCACTCTCTCTCTCCTCTCTCTCTCTCTCTCTCTCTCTCTCTCTCTCTCTCTCCTCTCTCTCTCTCCTCTCTCTCTCTCTCTCTCTCTCTCTCTCTCTCTCTCTCTCTCTCTCTCTCTCTCTCTCTCTCCTCTCTCTCTCTCTCTCTCTCTCTCTCTCCTCTCTCTCTCTCTCTCTCTCTCTCTCTCTCTCTCTCTCTCTCTCTCTCTCTCTCTCTCTCTCTCTCTGCTCTCTCTGTCTCTCTGTCTCTGTCTCTCTGTCTCTCTCTGTCTCTCTCTGTCTCTCTGTCTCTCTGTCTCTCTCTCTCTCTGTCTCTCTCTCTCTCTCTGTCTCTCTGTCTCTGTCTCTCTGTCTCTCTCTGTCTCTCTCTGTCTCTCTGTCTCTCTGTCTCTCTCTCTCTCTGTCTCTCTCTCTCTCTCTGTCTCTCTGTCTCTCTCTCTGTCTCTCTAATCCCACTCTGACACACCGAGATGTTCATCTGTCGACACACCGTGGTCACATAATTCATGAAAGGAGAGAGCATATTCACCGGGGTCCTACAACTCAAATTAGAGATAAATGTCCCCGCTATCCATCGACAATTACACCTGAGCGCTGAATTGTGAACTAGACCAGGATGCCTGCCATGTATTTTACTCTGAGCGGGATACAATAAATTCCAAACTTGTTTATGCTGTTCCAAAAATCAACTTAATACAAAAGCGGAGCGGAGGACAAAGACATCATTTACCGCACCCCCTCAGGCAGATCATTGCAAAGATAGTGAGCACCCTATGAACACAGGAATGGAAGCTGGAGACAATTCAATATACCAGGAGCTTTTGTTGTCTAGTTCCAAGAACTGTGCTGCCGCCATTGTCCATCAGCGGAAGAGGATGACTCTTGACAGGTGGAAGCGTCTCCTCGCCGACAATGTGGTCTTGATGTCCCGGAGGAGATCTGTGTCAATCCCTCCGTGTTGTGATAGTCCCAGAAGGGGGACATGTCGGGGCATCACACACACACACACACATCAAAAACAACAGATGACGAGGGAAAGACTCAAGTTTTACAGATTTAACTCTACTACTAAATGCAGCAGGAGAAGGTGTAGAATATGAATTGCATCCGTGACATTTTAAGAAAGCCCTGTTACGCCCCGATCTAGGGGAACCTAGGTGCAGCAGAAAATTGCCCTCTCCCAAGAAATGGTAAACGACACAGGAAATCAGCTTTTTGAGATTTAATAACTCAAAAAGAGGTGAGACAACCCCAACATAACAAAACACAGGCTGAGAGAGAGAGAGAGAGAGAGAGAGACACACACACACACACCACCTTTTAAGTTGCCTTTACCTTCAACAACAAGATTAATTGGAAATGCAAAACAGCTGCAAAGATTGCCAGATGATCATTGAGGTAATTTTGTATGCAATTAAGGCAGAAAGAGAAACAGGGATTGTACCCTTTGATTTGTTAGCACATTTAGCATCATATAGATAATACATCAACTTGTACTTTGAGAAACTGGAATGAACCGGTTTCACTATTTTCTGACATCTTAAAGACAAAATAACTAAAGTACAAAAAATGAACGGCGGGTTAATCGATGGTGAGAATAAGATCAGAATAAGACCAAATCAGAGATAAGAGAGACTAGAAGTAGATATGACATGATGACCAAATCAATATCAATATAAGAAAGTATTAATGCTACTTTCTAACATGACAGTTCCAGATAACAATGTGCATCAACAAGCCATGTTACCCTAAGTTGCATGTGTCGTGATAATTATGGAGCAGGTATCCAAACAAAACTAATTATAGTGACACCTCATGGCATCCAAACAACTTTGAAACCTCAGACAATCAACTCGAAAGCACCCAAACACAGAAAAGCCTCCACAACCTGGCAGAAGCTGAGACTCTCGAGAGGCTAACACATGTCCAACACGAACCGCTGTCTGATTGAAGCTGAGACTCTCGAGAGGCTAACACATGTCCAACACGAACCGCTGTCTGATTGAAGCTGAGACTCTCGAGAGGCTAACACATGTCCAACACGAACCGCTGTCTGATTGAAGCTGAGACTCTCGAGAGGCTAACACATGTCCAACACGAACCGCTGTCTGATTGAAGCTGAGACTCTCGAGAGGCTAACACATGTCCAACACGAACCGCTGTCTGATTGAAGCTGAGACTCTCGAGAGGCTAACACATGTCCAACACGAACCGCTGTCTGATTGAAGCTGAGACTCTCGAGAGGCTAACACATGTCCAACACGAACCGCTGTCTGATTGAAGCTGAGACTCTCGAGAGGCTAACACATGTCCAACACGAACCGCTGTCTGATTGAAGCTGAGACTCTCGAGAGGCTAACACATGTCCAACACGAACCGCTGTCTGATTGAAGCTGAGACTCTCGAGAGGCTAACACATGTCCAACACGAACCGCTGTCTGATTGAAGCTGAGACTCTCGAGAGGCTAACACATGTCCAACACGAACCGCTGTCTGATTGAAGCTGAGACTCTCGAGAGGCTAACACATGTCCAACACGAACCGCTGTCTGATTGAACGGAACACATGACAGAGAAGCAGCTTGTGACCGTTTAGGTTCCTGAGACAAACTTGAACTCCTTGCAAGTCAGAGGATTTCACCTGAATGAGACAAGGTGTACATGCCCTCAATGTGGTTCTCATTTCAGCAGTTTGGACTCTGCGTGCCATTCTCCAACTCTGTGAAGTGCACATTAAAACATCCCTTTAAAAAGCCCTGAACATATTACAATACCGCCTTTAACTTGGTCATGGATAAAAAGCGATGCACCTGAATGAATGCACGAATACGTGTCTGCATTTCCAATTGCTTCATCTTCCGTTCAGTTATATTTAAAGCGGTTTAAATGACCAACCAAATAACATGTACACATTGTTGCAGAAAAAGCAGTAATTCATGACTTAAGGTGATTAAAACACTAAGGCTATGGCTAGCTTTTACACAACCTCACTGTTTTTGACTGTGAAATACGCACATGGGACGTTTGTTATTAAAAAATGAAAGACACAGAAATGTTGATGCAAACCGCATGCTCTTTAAAAAGAACCCTGCATTGGCGACATGAGGCGGATGTGTTAACTTACAAAGTTTCAAATCACAAGCTTACAACAAAACCATTTTGATAACCTCTTCATGCAATATGTGTGTCTTCTACACAGGTTTCGCGATTACAAAAGCCGCGTCCGTTTCTTTCACCTAACAAAACGTGTGCCAAACTCAATTGTAGAAATCGTACTTTTAAAAGTCTATCGCCATCTACCAAACTTCCCTATAGTGTAATACATGGAATTAAAGCTGTTTCGAGGCAGAGTGGTCTTCTGCTACAATCGGCATACATGTTATCCAACAAAAACATACACATATTACAATTTCATCTTAACAATGTGCCTCAATACGTGGTGTTGTGGCTATCGCCAACAACTAAGTCACGTTAGCCTACTGTCCTGTGGTAGTACAAAATAGTTGACAGAATTACAACTAAATGTACAAAGTAGTAGAATAAAGTGTTTCTTTGTGTGTCAGATGCATGCCGAAATGTTAAGCGGCACCTGACTTCTCTTTAAATAACTTTCTCGAAGTCCCCTGGGGTTTAAAATGTTTCCCGAGAAGCAAACACTGTTAAATATCGAGATGTACGCACGGGCTTCGTGTCTTGATTCTCTGCATGTGAGCACGGCACTCAAACAGGGCTGGAGGTAAAAGCTTGTATTGTCAGCTTATTGTCAACAAATGTCAACTTACTTTCTGTGCAACGCATCCCATCACGAAGAGTAGATATGTTGTCATAAAAGTATGCGCCCCAAGCGACGTAACACAACTCATTTTCCTCTAATTGTTCCGTTTTGAGGCGACGCACCGTGAGCCGTATCTCTGCTTCCCTCTCATTCACCTGAAGCGTCGGGAGCGCGCTTCCATCGTTCATGGGCAAACTCGACCAGAGGACCAGAGCCCGAGCTAGAAACTCTCCAACAACCCTGAGCTTTATATTCATTTGACCAGGGCTGGGAAGTAACTAAGTACATGTACTCAAATACAATTTTGACATACTTTACTTGAGTATTTTCCTTTTATGCCACCATTGAAGTTGATGAGCAGTATGACACTGAAATGAAATGAAATGAATACTTTATTACAGACTCAGGGTCCAGATAAAAGACAACACATTACATAGATAAAAGACAAGGCATTAGATATAATAAATTACATACATAGCATAAAAATAATTCATAGTTTAAGAGCGATTGGTAGCGTGTAGTACTATACCTTGTGTTCGATAAGGCCAAGAGGATTTCATTATCAGAGTCATTAAGCCGGCAAATACATTTATACATAAGATGTCTTAAAACAGCTTGTAGAGTATTGACTCCTGCAGCCACAAACATGTACTTAAATACCGTTTTGAGATACTTTACTTGAGTATTTTCCTTTTATGCCACGATTTAAGTTGATGAGCAGTATGACACTGAACTTACTTACATCTTGTTTTGAGAACAAGTAATTTAAACATGTAATATTCAGTTGAGTGGATTGCGGGAACCATTGCAGCTACAATAAGGAATCATAGCCTCCTACCAATCCTTATGGTCAATGGTGTAAAGTAACTAATTACATTTACTCAAGTACTGTACTTTTTAAGACACTTTACTTGAGTACTTTCATTGTATGCTACTTTGTACTTCTACTACAATTCAGAGGTAAATCGTGTACTTTTACTCCACTACATACTTGGCAGATTTTATACATTCACAAGCTACCCTGCAGTATTAATGAATGAATGAAATGAAGTACATGTACAATGATTTCAGATTTCATTCAGAGATATATTTAAATTGTTTTAAGCAGTTTGGAAGTATACAATGGTCGCATTTCACAAGCATTAAGACTATAAGCATATCGCATGTAAACATATTTGGAGCCTCACAATCATCATGCAATTAGCTGCCTTTTCTTTGTACTCGTGTCAAGTAGAGTGGTTGACCATCCCCAATGTAATTGCACGTTTTAATCTGAACAACCCCTGGGTTAAGGTTGGTACCCCCCCCCTCCCCACTCACACACACACACACACACACACAGGGATGCAGCATCGCAAATATATCCACTTTGGAGTGGCTTTAGGGGACACACGACATATCAAATCATATCTACAAATCGACCCGAAGCTAACAAGCATAGTCTCGACGGCCTAGCATGCGGGGGATGTGGAGAGAACATCGTCATTGGACTTTGAAGACTTGAAATGGCCATACATCGTTCCAACAGGTGGGCGTGCTTACCCCACGTGGTGTGTGCGTTGCCTCCGCAAGGTGCACAGCGAGTTTGAAGCAAATTGGTGAATTTTTCATTTTAAATAATCACTAGGTTAAAGGGCTATTTACCACCACCCGTGTCGTTTACAATGTGCATATCAGGGTTATTTATATATACAGTCTATGGTTTTAATGCAAATGTCAACTTGTAAATGTGTCTCAGGTTAATTCAAAAATGTGAGTCTTCTTTCGGGAGAATCCTTCCGTAACCAAAAAGAAATGGCAGATAATCAAAGCCACAGACTTAAACAGCAGCATGCCACAGGCAGAACGTTCAAACATAACCAAAGACCTTTCCCCAATAGTCACCTTTACGGGCTTCATTTCACAATATCATAAGACATGGCGATGGTATGGCTTGCTCAGCGGCTATTACACAAGTCATTAAAGAGCCGTCCTGAAGTCACGCTAAAGCACAAACCTTCATTCCTGGAGCTTTCATTTTCTCACACCTGATCGAAATACCTTTGTCAGTGTCTTTACAGAATGTAGGTGTGGTCCACAGTTTGATCTCACTCCAATGTAGCACTCCTTCAAACACCCACACTCAGGATCAGAATGGCATCCAAGCGTTTAACTCCAAATGTGAGTTGACCGTTTGACAAGCCCTACAATGACAAAACTAGCAGACTAACGAAGTGACACAGGCCGGAGAAGATATCTGAATATGTGATTTCCAGTTAAAGGATGCTGCCGGGTATACAGACTGGAGATATACATTCATAACCTTTGGTCGCAGGATAAACAAAACTCATATTGATGAGGTTGTTCGGTTTTCAAACCTTTCATCATTCTTATCTCAGACATGGCCGTGTTGGAGCTACCACTAGATGACACCAAAGCACGACGCACACACTGGCTTTAAAGGTCTCCTATTACACTGTTTTACATCAGTATATTACAGGTCTGAGATACAGAACATGTCTCTGATTGGCTCCAAACACCAGACAGGTCATTGCAGCATTACCCAGAATCCCCTCTGTTTCAGCCCTGTTTCCAAAGTGCTGATTCTCTGTCTGTTACTTTAGATGAAAACAAGGAGCCCCTCCCCACGCCCCTCTGAGAGACATCTGGTGACAAAGAACTCAATGGAGCTCTAGAGGACATTTAGGTGATAAGTTACCTTGGTTGCTGATTGGCTAATGGTTACTCAAGACAACACATCGTTATGACATCACAAAGTGGCACACACATGTTGATGTAGAAGAGACATGGAGAAGAGGGGACACATGTTGATGTAGAAGAGACATGGAGAAGAGGGGACACATGTTGATGTAGAAGAGACGTGGAGAAGAGGGGACACATGTTGATGTAGAAGAGACATGAAGAAGAGGGGACACATGTTGATGTAGAAGAGACGTGAAGAAGAGGGGACACATGTTGATGTAGAAGAGACGTGGAGAAGAGGGGACACATGTTGATGTAGAAGAGACGTGGAGAAGAGGGGACACATGTTGATGTAGAAGAGACATGAAGAAGAGGGGACACATGTTGATGTAGAAGAGACATGGAGAAGAGGGGACACATGTTGATGTAGAAGAGACATGGAGAAGAGGGGACACATGTTGATGTAGAAGAGACATGGAGAAGAGGGGACACATGTTGATGTAGAAGAGACATGGAGAAGAGGGGACACATGTTGATGTAGAAGAGACATGGAGAAGAGGGGACACATGTTGATGTAGAAGAGACATGGAGAAGAGGGGACACATGTTGATGTAGAAGAGACATGGAGAAGAGGGGACACATGTTGATGTAGAAGAGACATGAAGAAGAGGGGACACATGTTGATGTAGAAGAGACATGGAGAAGAGGGGACACATGTTGATGTAGAAGAGACATGGAGAAGAGGGGACACATGTTGATGTAGAAGAGACATGAAGAAGAGGGGACACATGTTGATGTAGAAGAGACATGGAGAAGAGGGGACACATGTTGATGTAGAAGAGACATGGAGAAGAGGGGACACATGTTGATGTAGAAGAGACATGGAGAAGAGGGGACACATGTTGATGTAGAAGAGACATGGAGAAGAGGGGACACATGTTGATGTAGAAGAGACATGAAGAAGAGGGGACACATGTTGATGTAGAAGAGACATGAAGAAGAGGGGACACATGTTGATGTAGAAGAGACATGAAGAAGAGGGGACACATGTTGATGTAGAAGAGACATGAAGAAGAGGGGACACATGTTGATGTAGAAGAGACGTGGAGAAGAGGGGACACATGTTGATGTAGAAGAGACGTGGAGAAGAGGGGACACATGTTGATGTAGAAGAGACATGAAGAAGAGGGGACACATGTTGATGTAGAAGAGACATGAAGAAGAGGGGACACATGTTGATGTAGAAGAGACATGGAGAAGAGGGGACACATGTTGATGTAGAAGAGACATGGAGAAGAGGGGACACATGTTGATGTAGAAGAGACATGGAGAAGAGGGGACACATGTTGATGTAGAAGAGACATGGAGAAGAGGGGACACATGTTGATGTAGAAGAGACATGGAGAAGAGGGGACACATGTTGATGTAGAAGAGACATGAAGAAGAGGGGACACATGTTGATGTAGAAGAGACATGGAGAAGAGGGGACACATGTTGATGTAGAAGAGACATGAAGAAGAGGGGACACATGTTGATGTAGAAGAGACATGAAGAAGAGGGGACACATGTTGATGTAGAAGAGACATGGAGAAGAGGGGACACATGTTGATGTAGAAGAGACATGGAGAAGAGGGGACACATGTTGATGTAGAAGAGACATGGAGAAGAGGGGACACATGTTGATGTAGAAGAGACATGGAGAAGAGGGGACACATGTTGATGTAGAAGAGACATGGAGAAGAGGGGACACATGTTGATGTAGAAGAGACATGGAGAAGAGGGGACACATGTTGATGTAGAAGAGACATGGAGAAGAGGGGACACATGTTGATGTAGAAGAGACATGGAGAAGAGGGGACACATGTTGATGTAGAAGAGACATGAAGAAGAGGGGACACATGTTGATGTAGAAGAGACATGAAGAAGAGGGGACACATGTTGATGTAGAAGAGACATGGAGAAGAGGGGACACATGTTGATGTAGAAGAGACATGAAGAAGAGGGGACACATGTTGATGTAGAAGAGACATGAAGAAGAGGGGACACATGTTGATGTAGAAGAGACATGAAGAAGAGGGGACACATGTTGATGTAGAAGAGACATGGAGAAGAGGGGACACATGTTGATGTAGAAGAGACATGGAGAAGAGGGGACACATGTTGATGTAGAAGAGACATGGAGAAGAGGGGACACATGTTGATGTAGAAGAGACATGGAGAAGAGGGGACACATGTTGATGTAGAAGAGACATGGAGAAGAGGGGACACATGTTGATGTAGAAGAGACATGGAGAAGAGGGGACACATGTTGATGTAGAAGAGACATGGAGAAGAGGGGACACATGTTGATGTAGAAGAGACATGGAGAAGAGGGGACACATGTTGATGTAGAAGAGACATGGAGAAGAGGGGACACATGTTGATGTAGAAGAGACATGAAGAAGAGGGGACACATGTTGATGTAGAAGAGACATGGAGAAGAGGGGACACATGTTGATGTAGAAGAGACATGAAGAAGAGGGGACACATGTTGATGTAGAAGAGACATGAAGAAGAGGGGACACATGTTGATGTAGAAGAGACATGGAGAAGAGGGGACACATGTTGATGTAGAAGAGACATGGAGAAGAGGGGACACATGTTGATGTAGAAGAGACATGGAGAAGAGGGGACACATGTTGATGTAGAAGAGACATGAAGAAGAGGGGACACATGTTGATGTAGAAGAGACATGGAGAAGAGGGGACACATGTTGATGTAGAAGAGACATGAAGAAGAGGGGACACATGTTGATGTAGAAGAGACATGGAGAAGAGGGGACACATGTTGATGTAGAAGAGACATGGAGAAGAGGGGACACATGTTGATGTAGAAGAGACATGGAGAAGAGGGGACACATGTTGATGTAGAAGAGACATGGAGAAGAGGGGACACATGTTGATGTAGAAGAGACATGAAGAAGAGGGGACACATGTTGATGTAGAAGAGACATGGAGAAGAGGGGACACATGTTGATGTAGAAGAGACATGGAGAAGAGGGGACACATGTTGATGTAGAAGAGACATGGAGAAGAGGGGACACATGTTGATGTAGAAGAGACATGAAGAAGAGGGGACACATGTTGATGTAGAAGAGACATGGAGAAGAGGGGACACATGTTGATGTAGAAGAGACATGGAGAAGAGGGGACACATGTTGATGTAGAAGAGACATGAAGAAGAGGGGACACATGTTGATGTAGAAGAGACATGGAGAAGAGGGGACACATGTTGATGTAGAAGAGACATGGAGAAGAGGGGACACATGTTGATGTAGAAGAGACATGGAGAAGAGGGGACACATGTTGATGTAGAAGAGACATGGAGAAGAGGGGACACATGTTGATGTAGAAGAGACATGGAGAAGAGGGGACACATGTTGATGTAGAAGAGACATGGAGAAGAGGGGACACATGTTGATGTAGAAGAGACATGAAGAAGAGGGGACACATGTTGATGTAGAAGAGACATGAGAAGAGGGGACACATGTTGATGTAGAAGAGACATGAGAAGAGGGGACACATGTCGATGTAGAATCAACCCTTTTTATTAGAAACATTCATTTACCTTGGCTTTTTTGTTTGCATTAAAAAGTGCACAAAAGACGCCCATTCGTTTACTTTAAGTCCTGTACCTTTGTCTATGTTTCTTTTTCAAAGCAGCAAACAGAACATTTTTGTCCCCATTTGCAAAACGTTTTTCTGTTAAAATGTTATATATTAAAAAAAACAATTTAATTCCTATTTTTATCACTTTAATTTTTTATTTTAGTGAAAATCATATAAATATATTTTTATAGTATTTTTCAAGTGCGTTTTTATTACTTTCGGACCACCTAACTCCACAAATATCCAAAAACACATCGTTTTTTACAAATCGCCTGAAAATTGTGCAAACAGGTGGCAGCATGAGTGATGAAGGTGCTGATCTGGGCTATGTCATGCAATCGAAAGTGAAACTTAAGCTCGCTCCATTGCGGAGATATTCTCGCGAGAGTGCGAAAAACTTAAATAAATGTATTTATTTCAAATGTGAAATTTTACCAATATACTCACGGACCACTAGGGGGCGCTCACGGACCACCAGTGGTCCGCGGACCACACTTTGAGAAGCACTGATCTAAAGTAACAGACAGAGAATCCGCACTTTTGAAACAAGGCTGAAACAGAGGGGATTATTATATATATTATATATTATTATTATTCTGAGCCCATAGATTATGGGATGCTGATCTGTTTGGTGTTTGGAGCCAAACAGATCAGAGACATGTTCTGTATAATAGGGGACCTTTAAAACACATTGTCTTTGATGCCCATGGTAATGATAATGAAAACCTTCACAGATTTACCAAGTAGAAAGCATGGATTGATTAATAATGGGGATGTAATGCTTTGCTCAAAGGTTACAGTTACACCCCATCACAACAGAGCTTTGGTCATTTCATACTTCAAGGACCTTTATGCAGTAATCAAATTACTAATTTGACAGTAATCAAATTAGTAATTTGATTACAAATTAGTAATTTGATTACTGCAAATACTAATTTGTTGTAAGAGTAACTTTTTTAAATGGTGGTCTTCCATACCCTGACTGTGCCTCCCTCTGGGGGGGCTTTGCGGTAAGACAAGGAAGTGGGAGAAAACACATTTTTATTTTTACTCATCTATTTATTCATTCATTCATTTATTTATGCATTTATGTATTCCTGTATTTATTCATACATTTATGGATGCGATTTATTTATACTTATTTAATAAATACATTCCAAATCATTAAAAAAGAGGCACTCGTGGTTGTTGCAGTTGCATGGAGTGTAAGGTGCAGAGAGGTGAGACTCTTTGCATATTTTACATGTGGGTTGTTTCCATGACCCCTATTTGAATAAATTAAACACATCCTAAAAAGATATAGTCAATGCATGGCACCAGCGCCATATAGACTTTTCTATATGGCGCTGAGACTGAGCGCTGCATGGCACGTTTATGTATGAAGCAAGTATGTCAAAACAATGCAATCCAAAAATCAAACGTATTAAGACATAGTGCAACAGAATCCCATTAGAAAATAACATTTACATGACCTTTACATTCATTCAAAGCAGTCATTTTGATCTGTAAAGCGGGTTTTCCCCCCCGTTTCCATCCATACTTTCTTGAATATTCTGGGGTTAACATGTTGCTCACATGCGAAAAATGTGGAACGTTGATTGGTCGATTCATTCCAGAGTCGTCATAGTGCGACGTTGTGATTGGCCCGCTGATCGATCAATCACCAAAACGCCGGTCCTGTAGGCGGGGCGTCGGTTGGTTTACCGCTGTGGTTTTCTTCAAGATGGCGAGGCTACATCAGTTGAGGCAGTATAGCGGCGCATGGAGAATACAATAATTTAGAAAGGTAGTCAGGTGCTCAAAAAGAAGACAGCCGTCTCATTTTAATTGGTGAGTATTTCTCTAATAAGCGGTTTTTTGGGCTGGCTGACCAACGGATATGTGTGTGGCTGCTCGTTAGCATATTAGCATGGACGTTAACTAGGGGCCCGTTGTGCAGCTGCAGAACAGACGAGGCTTGTATCCATTTGTATTGCCTTTTATCTACCTGTTATTCGAACTTAGATACTCGTATTCCCCCGGAATAATAAACCATATGTTTATTTTCCTTTTATTCAAGAAAGAATATATGCAGTGCTGTAAAGTAACTATGTAGATGTACTCAAGTACTGCACTTAAGGACCATTTTGAGAGAATTGTACTTCAAGTGAGTATTTAAATTGCTACAGTGTACTTCTACTCCACTACAGCTCAGAGGTAAATTGTGTACTTTTACTTCACAACATTTATTTAATAGTTAATACCTTTTGTTACTCTACTACAACTGAAGTAACATCCACAAGCTGCTAATACTTTTGTTTTTACTTGAGTAACATTTTGAATCCAGGACTTTTACTTGTAACCGAGTATTCCTACACTCTGGTACTTGTACTTGTACTTGTACTCAGTACAAGATCGGAGTACTTCTCCCACCTCTGTATATATGTCCTATCAAACATTATATACACTCACAACATTGACATGTGCGTTACATAGGTAGATATACAGAGTAAATAAAGACAGAAATGTAAAGACAATATTGATTTGAAAACAATCAACATTTCAAGTAAAATATTTATAAAATAATTAACGGTTTTGATTATTTTTTAACTATTTGTAATTATGGTGCCATATTGATCTTCTTCTAAGCACACATGTGCCAAAGCAGTTTAGAGTCAGTCCATTTATTCTTGTGAATGAGAAATGTTCCCCACATGTTCCCATTTTTCTTTTATGACTCAACATCAGTCCAAGGCATTTTAGAGTACAACAGTGACCGAATAAATGACATATTCTCTTCATGTAAATAAGAACAATTACAAGAATATTCTATATACATTTCATATCTCTCTAGTGTCTGTTTAAAAACCCAGATGTTACGTTCAAACGTTGAATATTGCTTAACTGACATCTAACGTTCCTCTCCCTTGTCCTCTTTTGCAGCTTCCAGAAGATTCAAGTGGAGGATGATCAGTGCCTAGATCCCATATTAAGCTGAATGCATTGTGATTTCCAATAATTGAGACAGTGATTCTGAAAGCTGTCTACATTAATGAAAAGAACAATGTAGACAGCTTAGCAATTTCACCTCTGGTACGTGGTCTATACAGGGATGTGCTTCTGCATGCTGCATTCTGGGTTCAGATAGGAAGAAAGGGTCTTAAAACAGGTCAGATTTTAGAATAAATTATCAGTGCGTATAAGCTGTAGTTCGTTATTCAGTGGAAATGGAGATAGACGATGTGCTACCCCCCTCTCCCCTTGGATCCACCTGGTTTTTTTGACCTAGATGAGGGCATAGCACCTCCACCACCTCCCCTGCAAACGTCCAGTGACGCAGAGGTAATGGACGTTAGCTCTGGCGGTGATGGACACACAGACACCCCAGGGGAAGGGGAAGCCATGGCACAGCAACCCCTCGCTAAGGGCTCAATCACTTTCTGTAGCCACCTCTCAGAGGAGGCCATTCCCAACCCTCAGTGCCCCAGAACAGCCCGCCACGCCCCCCCCAGTCTCCGGGTTCCTACCAGACCTCAAGCTGCTCAGAGATGTTAAGATCCGTGTGAGCTTCACCGAAAGCAGCAGCAACATCAACAGCAAAGACAGGAAGGTTTTGTACACAGGCGAAGGGCAGGAGGCAGGAAGTGATGATGGTTTAGACAGCATGAATGGTGAGATGCATGACTCGGGTGAGGGAAGCTCTGGAGCGGGAAACTTAGCAGGCAGGAGATCAGACGAGTCCGAGGTAGACATGGAAAACAAGGTAGAGTTCGCCGTCCTGGATGAGCTGGACGACTACTACGAGAACTTCCTGGATCACGACGACACGGAGCACGGTGGCTTTAAGTCTGAGGGCATAGCGCAGCAGGATCAAGCGGATGAGGAGACTGTGACCTTCGCCTATGAGGTACGTCTGTTTCTATGTCTGCAGTAACCCATGCGATTGTCAGCTACACATACACACGTTGTCCTTTTTAACTGTCGAACAGAAATATTGTAAGCCTATTACAGTTGATTTAAGACGGGGCATTATTAACACTGTCGTTTCTGCGAGACCACTGCAGTGGCAAAGCGGTTGTGCAGACACGGTTGTCCAGTTTTCAAATGTTAATTTAGCTGCAGTACAACATCGAATCTCCCTTGCCTTAAGCTGTAAGAACCTTGAGTATTCAGCTGGCCTGTTTATCCTTTACAGTTGCAATTTTGCATTAAATACATGTTGTGTTTATAGTAATGCTTTTGGGGGGAAATAGCACAAACTGAAAGATTAAGTATAGCTAGAAGTACTTTTCTAATGTTATCCTAATTTAATACTGCCCCACTCCTGGTTAAGTTTGGATACATTTTAAGCAGAAGAAATTACGTACATGTTTTGTTTTTGTTTTTTATTACTGGAAGTGAGATGCTGGAAGAGGTTAGTGACATTTTTTGTATTCCTCCCATTACATTTGGAGTTTTCTTTTGATGCAAAAATCAATCAATATTAATAGAGAGGGGATCGAAGCTTCTAAGATAATGACATTCAATTTGTAGGGGTTGACATCAGTCCAATATGGTCCGTCTGTCTGGAGTATTTTACTTTTAAGTGGGGGACTGATGATTTTTAAATGTTGTTTGTTTCTCCGTCACCTGAGGCTACGCCGACTGAGGCCTGTACTACGAAGACGGATTTTCGCTTGGCGGCTAACTTCAGGGTTAACTCTAGGTTTCCGGTCCTACGGCGCTGGTTCTCTTCTTACCGGGCTAGATCTCCATGGTAACTTATGCTGAACAGTTAGGTTGCAGGCTAAGAGCTCAACTCAGTGAAAGCACCGCCTGCTGACCAATCAGAGCTCAGTGTGCGGAGTTCAAAGCGATCAAGTCATATCGCAGGAGAAAGGAAATACAGAAAAACTGCCGTTGCAAAAATCACCGACTGTGAACATTAATAGAGTATCACCTCCATCTTCAGAGCAATCTGACTATTATAACATTAGCGTTAAGAAAGCTTACTTAAATATCAGCCACAACATAAGTAACCGGATCAAAGTAACATTAAGTACAGCATATCACTTCATGATGTATCACATATCTCCTGATCTGAGTCAGCTGAGCCGTATCTGGCCGTGCAACACTCAGTGTCACATACTGTATGCAGAAGGATTATTTTATCAACACGTTAAATTGAAGAAGCACTCGAGACAAATGTAATTTGAAGTCAGATCGTGTCTTAGACGGGGCAGTGATATCATAAAGCTGTTAAAGGTGGGGTAGGTAGGTTTCAGAAACCGGCTCGAGTGCACTAACATTTGAAAGTACACAGCCGAAAAGAATCCGCCCCTTCCTTACAGAGCACCTCCTCCAACACACACGAACGCACAATGCACGCCCAATGAGGGCACGAGATACATTTGTGCGTGCACGAGATGGAAGCCTGACGGACAGGGCGGCAATCGTGCTTTTTACAGTACCACGGCTTCCACGGATGACATTTTTGTATGGATTTGTTGTCAAAGCACTTCAGATATTCATTGCCCTCGGGATGTTCAGAGCATTCCATGGAATATAACAAAGTGTATCTCGAGCCGGTTTCTCAAACTTACCTACCCCACCTTTAATGTATGCATTCAAACACTTTTTCTTTCACCAGCTGTATTCACCTTGCAGGTGCAGCTCTGTGGCTTTGATCCTGGATAAAGTGTTTAAATCATGGATGTTTAAAGTTTAACTTCTTAATATTTGCCTAATATTATAGTTCACTTTTCATTCAGGAAGTATGACGCTGCGCTGTCAGTACGCTTGTCCATGTTTGTGATTGGTCAAATGTTGCTAACCCCGCCCCTTTCATGTGAACGAGCTCTCAGCCGGACAGAGAAACCCTGGCTTGAGTTACCGAGGTGATAACCAGCGTCGTAGGACCGCTTAGCGAGAGCGCGTTTGTTTTGGGTTAGTTAAGCCAGATAACTCAAACATATCCAGGGTCTGTTGAGCTCATAGTACAGGCCCCTGGATTCGTAGTACAGGCCCCTGGATTCGTAGTACAGGCCCCTGGTGACCCAATCTTCTCTCCCGGCCTTAACCACTCACTCTTCCAGGAGGAGTTTGACAACGATGTGGACGCCTTGCTGGAGGAGGGCATGCCTGTCGCTAAAAAGATGCGTCCGTCAGAGGACAAATATGGCGGGGAAAGTGATCACCCGTCAGACGGAGAAGGAGGGGTTCAGCCCATGATGACCAAAATTAAGACTGTCCTGAAGAGTGAGTGGTGGATCTGTCTGCGTTGGTTTCTGGTTCCATCAAGTAATCATGGAGTGCAGTTTCAGTACCTGTCAACATACATTTAGAAAGTCCTAAATGATCCAAATTGTGCACATTTTTTATTTAAATGCGCTCATTGTTCAAAACTCTGCTTAATAGTGATCAAATAATTGTTAAAGGTGTGTGACCTGACCTATGACATGATCTGATGCCATATCCAAATACATGAACGTGTGTGTGCAACAACTAGATGAATGTTTCCGCTCACTTCTTTTCCGGTAATCCGACATTGATATTCAACTATTAGGTGACACAAGTTGAATTAACGATGTTCCTACATAACTACATTTCCCCGCCACTGACGGTCAAGCTCCTTGGATAGAATAATCCACCATTCATGGTCACCGCCTAGTGTGAATATCTCTCAACTGATATGAATGGAGAGATATTCAGTTATGCATTAAAAGTATTAATTAGCACCTGCTTGTTTGCATTTCCCCCCCCACGCCAGGTCGTGGGCGCCCCCCCCACTGAGCCTCTCCCAGACGGATGGATCATGACATTCCATAACTCGGGCATTCCCGTCTACCTGCACAGAGAAACCAGAGTGGTGACCTGGTCCAGACCCTACTTCCTCGGCACTGGCAGTATTAGGGTAAGTGTCTTTTATAAGCTTCCTACATCACACACGTGAGCATCGAGTTGTTTGCATGGATCCTGTGGCGGCTCAATTTCCCGTTCACTTTGAGAGGCCACACTGAAGTTGGATAGTTTGACGATATTTAATAAATAATATCAAAACACGGTAACCTTAGCGACGGTCAACAGAAAAAAATGTCAGCTCACCCTCTGTCACCTGCACTCGACATGAAACGGGTGACATAAATACACAAGCCACACCCATGTGATAATTAACGGAAGTGCTCAACAGATACAAATTAAAGTGACGTAAGCTAATAATAATAATAATAATTAACTCATTTTGGCTCCTACAGATCCTACTAGTTGGCTGCACCAAAGCGTATTTATTATAAGAAATGCTGTAGTTCATTAGACCAGCACGCCTTTCAGCAGATTAGGCGGTCCCATCTTTTAAAAACAAGTTTATATTTTATTAGAAAGGTATGTGAACATTTCAAATAAATCACTCTCTAGCAGATTATCCCAGTCAACCTGTATTTACTGGATTACGGACAGACTTGAGTGATTCTCTCTCGGTCTTCTTGCCACCATTTTAAGATGTGGTGCTTAGCATTGTTGAGCACACAATCTGATGGCATCCTGTTTCATACATCTCAAATGTATTTATTCTATTCCAAACGGTGAGCATTTCATAAGACGCTACGATAAAGTCGACAATGGCTTCGAATTCACCACGGTTAACATTTTGTAAAAACTCTTGGTCTTCTTTCCTGGTACAGAAACACGACCCTCCGACCAGCAGCATCCCTTGCCTTCACTACAAGAAGATCAAGGCTCTGGAGGAGAAGGAGCTGAATGGGGAGGTGGCCCAAAATGTAGAGGTGGCCCAAAATGTAGAGGTGGCCCAAAATGTAGAGGTGGCCCAAAATGTGGAGGGCACCCA
Source organism: Champsocephalus esox (assembly GCA_036324585.1). Lineage (NCBI taxonomy): Eukaryota > Metazoa > Chordata > Actinopteri > Perciformes > Channichthyidae > Champsocephalus > Champsocephalus esox. Next base: position 41,047,507 of record CM070487.1, on the reverse strand, counting down.
AAATGTGGAGGGCACCCAAAATGTGGAGGGCACCCAACATGCGGAGGGCACCCAACATGCGGAGGAGACCCAACATGCGGAGGGGACCCAACATGCGGAGGGGCACCCAACATGCGGAGGGGACCCAACATGCGGAGGGACCCAACATGCGGAGGAGACCCAACATGCGGAGGGGACCCAACATGCGGAGGGGACCCAACATGCGGAGGAGACCCAACATGCGGAGGAGACTCCTGTCAAACCAGTTGATGAGACCAATGGTGAAGAGATGGCCGGTCCCTCTGAGGCTCCAGCTCAGGGGCAATACATTATCCCTCCCTTCATCGTGTTTGACGGGGTCCACGGGGGAGGAAGTACCCCCAAAATAAGCCTGGCGTGTAAAAGGCCTCACGCATTTGACACTGCACAGGGAGCATTGGGACAAGTGAGAGCTAAAGTGGAGGTGTGCAAGGACGAGTCCATAGGTAAGAGCTTTTTACATTACATCTTTTGCGGTATTTTTGTTCTCAAGGCGTGCGGCCCTTCCAGAGATGGAAGTCGTTGTGTTTTTGCTGCTGTAAGACTTTAAGGCAGGAGTGTCCAAACTTTTTTCACCGAGGTCCACATAGAGAAATATACGAAGGGCTGGGCCGCTCACTAGAGGTATATCGCCTCATAAGTTCAGTTATAAGTTAGTAAAATCAATCAAATGTAGGTACATGGTGCTAGCAGTGTTAGCAGCTCATCCCTTACGCAGAAGCCTCAGAGTGATTATCATAAGGAGAAATATGAAGGGTGTATTTCAAGCTTGTTATGGAAATAAGTCATTGGGCTTTTTTCTTATCAACTGAGATTTGTTAGAGAATGTTTCCAACTTTAATCGTCTGAATTTATTTGAAAAGTGGTCTCATTACCATATGAATACTACGTTAACCGAATATCTTCTGCCCATGACGGATTTCTTGTTAACGATGATGGAAAAATCTGAAAGCAGACGGATTAGAACAAACTCGGAACAGCGCCACGGCTTCCCCGCAGCGAGGCTCCGGCGTTATACCGTGTTATGCATGCCCGCCAAAAAGGAAATTATACCGTTTCCAAAGTACCTAACCTTTGCCGATCAAATCATTGTGCGCGCTCCTGTGAGGTAGGGCTGTACCCGAATATTCGTTCGTTGGAGTACCGTTTTTTTTCCAAATTGAATTTATTGAAATCTCCAATCTCAACGTAAGAGCCTCTTCGGGGGGTGCTAACACCTAACCATAAACATCATCGTTTACTTTCTCCGTCTTTATATGTAGATATGACTTTTCTCCGTTAATCTCCGTCACGTTGTTTCCATAGCAACAACAACTTCCTGTCAACAGCGCTACCTCTCCTTCAAAATAAAAGCATGTCCATAAATAGGAAGCCAAGACAAATTACACTTGAGACATATACAACTGCAACGAAAGTAACGAAAGTAACGAACACAATGCGATGAACTTGATAATAACAAAATGAATGCCGTGAATACAGCAAAATACACGCGTTGAAGCGGTTCGCTGCTGATTACTACGACCTCGACCCCGCGCAGGCCGAATATTCGCTGCCGATTACTACCGAATATACGGAGCCCGAAAAATGGTATTCGGGACAGCCCTAGAGGTGCAGTGGGCATGCATAACACCGGCGCTATCAGTTTACGAGCGTGCGTGTGTGTGTGTGTGTGTGTGTGTCCCCCCTCCTTCCGTTGAAAGTTCACGAGCGTGTAATAATGGATTTTGACGGAAATGTTACGACAGCAAAAAAGTCTAGCGCCACCTCTGCTACTGTGTAATATGTTTACATTTATATTTAAGAAGTACAATATAAGCCGAGCAGAAGTTTCATTTGTCGGCCATACTCCATTATACTTTTTGAATTTGCTGAGGGCCGATTCAAAACGGGCCGTAGTTTGGACACCCCTGCTCCAAGCTGTCTCTCATTAAAGTGTTTCTTGATCTTAAAACCTCCTCACAGACATTGACGAGTTCCGGATTTACCTGGAGAAATGCTTTGACTTTGAACAAGTCACCGTGAAGAAGTTTCGCACGTGGGCCGAGCGACGGCAGTTCAACAGAGACTTGAAGAGGAAGCAGGCGGAGTGTGAGCGGCCCATCCTGCCCGCCAACCAGAAGCTCATCACTCTGTCGGTGCAGGACGCGCCCACTAAGAAAGGTAACGCTTGTATGGAGTCAAATCAACATTTATTATTGCCCCAAATCACGAGAAATGCCTCGAAGGGCTGCTCAAAGCAAAGGCAGTCCTGTTTTACGGTTGTTATAGATAATAGGGCTGCTCAATTCATCTAATTGAAATTGCAACATAACCTTAGGGCAGTCCTACAAACGGTATTCTTGAGACTTTTTAAATAATCCTTCTTATAATATAATAAACGGATCCTTTTTTTTAATGACACTATGATCATTTTAATATATTTTCACGCACTCTTAGGGACGGGTATCGTAAAGGGTTTAACGGTACTACTACTCGTATCGATACCGCTTATCGGTGCGGTCTTTTAACGATACTCTTATCGGTTCTTTTGGAGAAAAAAGTTAGTAAACAAAATTAACAAATAATATTTCACATCAAAAGAAACGACAATGTTTTAACAAATCGTATTAAATAATGTGATGACGGAACTGTAAACAGAATAGCTGAAACTTTAACAAACTAAATAACTCAGTTACCTCTAATCATTAACCCATGTTTGTATCATGGAGTTAACTCGTGTGTTGCTGGGTGGGTGGGGGGGTGTAGGTACAGAACACATACTTTTAAATATTCTTTTATTTTTTATATATCTTTATATTTATTAACTTTTCATTCAGTATATTATTATTAAAATATACATTACTACCATTCAATAAATACTTTTCCAAATCACTCAAATTATATATCTCTTACACTATAACCCCATCTATATATATATATATTTATCCTTTTTCTCTCTTCAATAATTTTAATTTCACTCACCCCCACACCCATATCACCTAATCTAAAAAATTACATCCCTTCAAAAACCCACCCATCCACCACCATAAATATAACCCAACCCCCCCCCAACCCCCCCCCCACACCCCCCCCCCCCCCCCCAAACCCCACCCCCCCCCCCACCAACAAAAAAAACCCCCCCCAAACCCAAAAACCACCCCCCCAAAAACCAAAAAACCCACACCTACCCCCAAAAAACAAAACCTTTACCTCCCCCCCCCACCCCATATTAACTAACACCTTCCCCCCCCCCCCCCCCCCCCCCCCCCCCCCCCCCTTTTTTTAATATTCCCCCTTCTGGCAATAATACATGCGACATATATTTTGTACATGTCTCCAGTACCGATAAAAAGACAGATAACGTCGGAGCTTAACCGCGGTCTTTAATAATTCAGCCCCGGGGCTCGGCATCCATTCCTACTCACTCTAATTTTAATCGCAACTGCAATATCAGTCAAAGTAATTGCATCCTTTAATTGTTTACAAATCAACCTACCCTAATAGGTAACAAATGAAACAACAACAACAACAAAAGGTTTACCCCTATATATATTGTCTGTGTAGCCTTACTATAACTTATTTCATTCATCTAAAATCACATTGGAGTTGCATGTAGGGTGCATATGTTTGCATTGTAATGAACATGGCAGTATAATATTACTTTGTTGCCTGTCTCTCGATCGCTTCCTTTGGTCGTGTAATGACAGGAAGTTGCTGCCAGCTTTAGATCAATTGGCAAAAGTGTTGAAATCTAAATCAAGTGCAGGAAACTTCCAAAAGCCTTCACACCAATATGTACTTTTTTCCAAGTATCACATTTGTAATGTAATAAGTGTGTTGATGCATTGTTTTTTATTACAGAATTCGTCATCAACCCTAACGGGAAGTCTGAAGTTTGCATATTGCATGAATATATGCAACGTGTCCTAAAGGTTCGACCTGTTTACAACTTTTTTGAATGTGGTAAGTTCAACTTTTTACTACAATTTATCTTTTTAAGAGATTTCATTATTTAAAGCACGTTGTCAGTTTCGCCTTGTATACCATCGTTTTCTGGCTCTCCAAAATCGAGGTTCTTTCCGGGCCAACAACCGGGCTGAGTATGCTAAACTAGGGAGAGAATCGCTGGCAACTACAACACAATGAACATATTTGACCGCGATTTAATTGTAATACACGTTTCCAAATGATGCCAAGTAACAACACACTGATACCGGTTAGTAAAAACCATGAATCAATGCTTTGACGAGTCCGCAGACAGACGGCAGGCGAAGAACCCTTTTTAAAATGCGTGTTTTCTGAATGGAGATCAGCTAAGCTAACGTTATATATGCTCCGACCGTCCACACTCACAACAACGGCCTACAGACATAAATAAACCAGCGACTGTATTCGCCATGACACAGGCAGTCTGTGGTTTGTACTTGTTTAACTTCTAGTCTAGTTTCTGAACAGATATGAGGAGCTGTGAGCTCTGAGTGCTAACAGCTAACGGCTGATGTTGTGTTTCTGTGGTTCGCATGAAGATGACGTCACGGCTCCGCCTACACTGCGTTACTATAGTTACTGCCCCAGCTACTAAACTGTAATGGAAACGCATCATAAAGTGAGCCTGGCTTACCAAGGTCGAGCCATACCATACTAAGCCGTGCGAGACCCTGCAGTGGAAATGCACCATTAGTGTCGCTGGTATATATCGTGATGTGTTAATCTGCTCATTCTGCCGTCATTTTCATTACACCCTCGATGTGCACGGCAGAAATGACTCTTTTATAAGGTAAAGATTATTGTTGACTGTTATAAGAAACTGAATGTGTGTGTGTGTGTGTGTGTCCACAGAGAACCCAAGTGAACCCTTTGGAGCGTCGGTCATTATAGACGGAGTGACGTACGGCACAGGAACCGCAAGTAGTAAAAAACTTGCCAAAAATAAAGCTGGTAATTTATTTTATTTATATGACTGAGAATTGTGAAAGACGGATTGGTTTATTTCACATCTAAATAAACATCGTATTAGCTCGGAGCCCTCGGAGAGTTTTGAAATCCCAAATAGTGTTTATATTTTGTTACAATTGTCAGTGTGGAGCAAATGTGCAGCTGTTAAATCAGCAGAAGAAGGGAATCACTTGTCCAGGTCAATTATAATCTAACTATTCTGTTCACCATGTTAATTGGAAAAGATAACTTCATAAGCGTTCCCATGCCAACTGTTACCAAGAACACTTCGAAGTCGAGATGTTCACAGCTGTCATCCCTCTAGACGTCGAGATATCGTCTTTATATTCTTACTATAATACAGCCAGACAGTTGGTTAATGTTCACGTTGCAATGCATCCCTTCCTTCCCTCTCTCTGCTGGTTTGGTGCTAACTTCAGCTCGAGCCACACTGGAAATCCTCATCCCTGACTTTGTGAAGCAGACCTCGGAGGAGAAGCCCGTTGAGGGCGATGAACTGGAGGTACTTGCACATTATTGACACTCTTTTCAGTGAAGTACAAAAGAGCAAGTGAAAGTGATGTGTCTTTGACATTAAAGGCAGGCAACGGGACGGCTATATTTCCCTTGAAAGCGTCCCTGAAATAATGGTGTCTGTGTTTTCTGCTCCACAGTATTTTAATCATATCAGTATAGAAGACACTAGAGTGTACGAGCTGACCAACAAAGCAGGACTACTTTCGCCATATCAGATTCTTCACGAGTGCCTTAAAAGGTAAGAACCAAATCGATGCCATCAAAGAAAATTGTAATAAATATGTGTGTTTCATTTAAAGAAATATCTATAATGAAGAGTTACGGCCCGTCTACACTACAGGCATCGAAAAATGCTTTCAACGCTTCGCCCATTCACTTTGAATGGGGTGACGTAGAAGATTTGTATACTTTACCGAACTGCATTGTGGGGAGCATGGCATGGCTTTGCAAGCATCACGAGCATCAATCGACAATGTTCAACTTTTGAGGCTCGAGGCTTGATCAGCCAATCAAATCCCGCGTATGCAAATCTGACAGTACAAGCGCTAGCCAATCAAACCGCGTGTATGCTGGAGAGACGACGCAGGTCATTTCCTCATATTCAAAAAAATGGAGCGGTAGGGAATCACCCGTGCTGAATGATCAGTCTCTGTTCATCTACCGGGACACAAACCGGAGGAGCGAGGCATGGAGGGAGGGGAGCAGAGACAGTGGGGTGGAACTGGTAGGTTTTCGCCTGTTTGGGGATTTTATATCCAGTTTACTTCGTTGTAACATTGCTATTGCTTTGTATGTCGGGGGCGGGCGGGAGATCCTGTGATTGGTTGTTGGTCGCTTGGGCGCGAGAAATCGCCAAGCCTCAGACACGCCCAGCTTCAAGATTTTTTGATGCCTGTAGTGTAGACGGGCCGTTAAAGTGTATTCTGAAGCAGTTGTATACAATATAGGAATGTGTTACATTGAACACAGGTGCTATTATTATTTGCCATATTGTATAATCTTTATATACTTAAAGGTGGGGTAGGTCATTTCGGAGAAACCAGCTCGAGAATTTGAAAATACACAGCTGGAGAAAATCTGCCACTTCCTCACAGAGCCCCGCCTCCAACACACACGCACGCGCACATGACCAATGAGGGCACGAGGTAAGTGTGTGCCCCGATGGAAGGCTGACAGGCAGGGAGGCCATCCAGTTACTTTAGCCGGCCAGATGATTGGTCGAGCTTTTTACAGCGCCACGGCTTCCAGATGACATTTTGTCAAAGCACTTCAGATATTCATTCCATGGCATTTTACAAAAAATGTTTTTCGAGCCGGTTTCTCAAACTTACTTACCCCACCTTTTAATATCGCTTGGTGTCTTGTTTTCTGAGTAGACGTAGAGATTGAAACGTACTGCTGCGTCTGTCCTGCAGAAACCATGGGATGGGAGACACCAGCATTAAGTTTGAGGTGATCCCCGGGAAAAACCAGAAGAGTGAATATGTGATGACGTGCGGGAAGCACACCGTGCGTGGCTGGTGTGAGTAATCCTCCTTTATCCACATGTGTCGAGTCGAGGCCACTAGTTTGAAATGCCATGTCTGTGTATTGACATGTTGTGTGCCTGTGCCACCAGGCAAGAACAAGAGGGTGGGCAAACAGCTGGCCTCTCAGAAGATCTTACAGATGCTTCATCCCCACGTCAAGAACTGGGGCTCCCTGCTGCGCATGTACGGCCGAGAGAGCAACAAGATGGTGAAGAAGGTAAATATGTTTGTACTAAAAAGCTTCTGTGGCCGTGAAGGTTTAGTTTTCTTAACAATCCAGTTTGTTGTCGCGCTGTAGCTTTCAGCGAGCAATACCAGGCTATGTCAGTTGTACCAGCTGTCCATGAGCATTCCCTTAACCTCACTGCCAGAGAACAAGCAGTGAAATGTAAATGGTGTGTATTACTGTGTGAGCACATCTCCACCAATGAATTAAATGGACGGATGCTTTGCAGGAGAGCGCTGACAAGAGTGTGATCGAGCTGCAGCAGTTTGCCAAAAAGAACAAGCCAAACCTCCACATCCTGAACAAGCTGCAAGAAGAGATGAGGAAGCTCGCCACGCAGAGGGTGAGCGCTGGCTGCTTTTTGTGTGTCCTGGCTCCAAGACGGTGGAACGAGCTCCCCGTGGACGCCAGGACGGCAGAGAGCTCACACACCTTCCAGACTGAACACTCGTCTCTCTCGACTCCACTTCGAGCGATAGAATACTACAGAGCACTTATATACTACAGAGGGCTGGCTGACCTAAAGCCAGCTGAGCAGCACTTGAAATGTTTGGCTCTTTGAAATCTGATGTACTTTATGATTCTGTTTTCTTCTTGGTCGAACGCACTTATTGTCAGCTAAATGCAATGTAGTGTTTAGCTTTTATTCTGTCTCATAACCCCATTGTTACTATAGCAACAGGCTAAAGGAGAAACTAAGCTCTTGATGCTTGAAGTTTCTGAAAGCAGACTCATTAGCCGCGTTCACACTGCGGTACTTTCCCCACAAAGGTTCATGCGAACTTAGTTCATGCGAACTGAACCAAGTTCAGATCGCGTTCACACCAGAACAAGTTCCCTGGGGGAGGATTAGGCAAATGAAGCCGCTGACGTCACTTCTTCTTCTTCTTCTGCTTTGGGTTTACTGGCAGGCCGCAAACCACTTCACGGCGTATACTGCCGCCCGGAGTCCGCGGCCGGAAGTCCCCGGAGTTGGGGACTGGCTTCCGAGTAAATCTCCAGAACGCCGACACCTCCTCATCTCCACCGCTCCCATGTTTTATTTTGTGTTGCCATAAGTTAGTCTCTCTGCGTTTCTGCGCTGGGCTAATATGCTAATGCGAGGATAATAAAATGGCGGCTTCACAAAACTTTTTGGGAGTGTTACGGGGCGTGGTTTGCAATCCGCCAGCCAATCAGGACATATAGCTCTTTTCTCACAAAAGAGCCGTTCGAATTCGAGGGGATTAAAAGGTTCGCATGAACTACTTTTAGTACCGGCTCTTTTTGGTGTGAACGCGATCATGCACTAAGTTCGCATGAACCTTTTGTGGGAAAAGTACCGCAGTGTGAACGCGGCTAGTGTCCATCAGCGTAGCCGTTTCTATGGTTCAGCATTGTGAACGGATTGAATCTTATGATTGTTAACATCTGCTCCCAACAGGAGGAAACTAGGAAGAAGCCCAAGATGACCATAAACGAATCGGCCCAGCCGGGCAGCGAGCCCCTCTGCACTGTGGACGTTTGAAGTCCCTGCTGGAGCTCGGTCACTGTCACACACTCCACATCTCACACACACACACACCTGATGGCAATATAGATCCACATTGACCGGGCCAGTAGAAAGGCTTCCTCAGCTGGTAGATGCGCACTAACAGTAGAGAAATATCACCTACCTCTCGATGCAAACTAGCTATACGGCACTTAGAAAACATCGACAGATTCAAATAAAAATGCATGTTTCTCTGACCGTGGTTTTGTTTTGAAGTGTCGTTTTGAACACCTTGCAGCTACTAGTTTTGTGCTTAACGTATTTGAAAGGGACTACTAATACGTGTATCGTTTCGATCGGGAAACATACTAGTTAATTCGGTGTTATGAATATTTTTTGGGGTGAATAGAAAAAAACCAAGCCGTTTCTGTTTATCCTCAGGACACTTGCCGTCTTGGTTTGCACGATTTGAAAACATGCGTTGTGAAGTGACGACTATTCAGAACTCTTGTTATGCACTTGTCACACGTTGACTGCTCGTGGTACAGGAGTAGTAGTGGAGAAACGTGTGGCCTTTCTTTGCTTTCGAAAGCACAAGAATAAAACGTCCATATCTCTGCAGTGAAAGATATGTAGAGCGAAGGATCCTTTCCGTTGTGCTCTCAAGGGTACGAATGCCACACACACCATTTCATTAGCTTGTTTGAGTTGCCTTAGTTTATCGATTTCACGAAGGGCTCGGAGTATAATGGACCTAAAACACGCTTCAACGGGAAGTGGAAAGACCAAGCCCCCTGCACTCGAGTGAAGACAGCCTGTGCATATTTTTTCCGAGACCGGTCTTAAAGGATTGTCATATTTTCAAAACACATGGTAGAATACACTTTTCAAAAGGCAGCCTTGTACATACGTTGGTACACTGACAAGCTGGTGAGTGTGTGTACCAAAGCTTACATCCAGTCGTATGCCTTTTTATAGAGTCCTTATGTTACTACAGACTACTGTGCTTTCATTCTGTTTTTTTACAAAGTAATCTTGAACACATCCCGGTTTAAACAGGCTTTTGCGATATTGTTGGTTGATTTTAAGAATGTGCTTTCCGTTCAGTGTCGGTGTGAGAAGAGAAACGTACAGCTTCGTGTCGTTTGACATGTTGCCGCCCAGAACATGAAGTATGTATTGCAACCTGAGCTCCATGACTTCAGTGGTTTGTTATGCAAAATAAAATGTCTTGACTAATGACTGGAAGAGCTTTTTAATTCAGACGCAGAATGATGACACACTCAACAGGGGGTAAACCAACTGGGGCACGGTCCTTCGCAGTTTAACAAAGTATCAAAAAACAATGTCAATCTCATAAAATTAGCATAGCATTAGCAAGCACAGCTGACATTACAGTCCATAGATTTCATGCACAAGCTATTGTTACGAAATAAAATGTATTGTTTTGACGCACAGACCCTTAAGACTATAAACTTGCAGATTACTAGAACAAAAACTGTTGAGTGCTGTTTGCATACACTTAAAGTATGGAGACATGCAGCCAATCAAAGGCCGGGCCCCTCTCTGAAGGGAAGTGCGTCTGCCGCTCATTGCTTGGAGTCGTAGTCCACCCTCTCCAGCAGCAGCAGCATCTCCAGGTGCATCGTCTGAGGGAACAGATCCACGGCCATCGCTCGCACCGGGCGGAAAGCAGCGCCGTGAACCCTTTTAGACGGAGCTCTGCACAGACTGGGACAAAGAGGAACCACACTTTTAAAATGTACTTTTGTGACGAGAAATACGGTGCGATTATTCAGGGTCTTGTTCTCGCCTCTCAAGTCCGATGATAAAGGATTAGTTTGTCCATAAAATTAACATTTAATTACATTTAATGTTTTTTTATCAAAAAGGTTCGATACAATCGGTGTTAAAACTATATGTTTTATTTTACTTCCAGAAAAGTCAAATTAAAATGATAACATTGAGTAACAGAGCATGCATACATACAAATATGATCTAAATAAAGAATACTCATGGGAGAGGGTTGGAAGGCTTTTAAAGTGTTCACACGCTCCACTATTGCCAAAAGAAAATCGAAGAAGATTCTTGATTGGGCCGACATTTTAACAATATCAAAACATCCCGTTCCCAAAGTCGCGACTCCACCCCATCGACTAAACCGGGGTCTCTGCAGGGATCCTGAAGTCAAATGTAAAACCTGTTTAAGACCTCATTGCCACTTGGAGTTCTAACCGGTTACCTTGGCGACACACTTCACCTCACATTCACTATATACAGTATTGATTGTCCTTCCTCCTCATCTTCCAACCATTTGGACGCAGACTTGCATTTCCCCATAACGATGTTGCTTAGCAACCGGCGTGAACGGACCGTCGCGCGCTATCGAGCAGCGAGCGTGCGACGTCCTGTTCAGACGACGTCAAACCCAACGGGATGCCATCAATGAACTCCACAGAATCACACTACACACCTACGCCATGACTACATTCAGGCAGACTGTAGAACACAACCTCTCTGGACCATTCAGATCAGGGGTGTCAAACTCAAGGCCCCGGGGCCAAATCTGGCCCACGACTTCATTTTCTGCTTGCAAAGAATATAATATGTTTATTATACGGTTACATGACACTTTACAGAAGCAGGTTGCCCATAAACTACATGTCCCACAATGCATCTCGTTTTGTGACATTCTCACTGAAGAGACTTGCAATTATTTTCCCTGGACTTCTGCTTTCAGACTAGTTACTAAGTTATTATAATATCCGATAATAATCCAATTCAGACGCAATAATGTAAATACAATACATTATATATTTATATAGTCACAACCGGCCCTTTGAGTGCAACCATAATGTTAATGTGGCCCGCGATGAAATTGAGTTTGACACCCCTGATTTAGATACTTATTGAAGACATGCTACAAAATGTAATACCTTGGAAAATCCCGTTTAAATTTTTTGATAGCCTTAATTTTCGCTACTTTTCAAGACCCCGCGGACACACATGCATTTTCACCGAGATCGTACCGTTTGAAAGTATTGTTTAAAAGGCGTGTTTTAAGTAGTGAGATATAGTAAAAGCAAGTGTGTTTGGGAAGTAAGTTAATGAGACCAAGAAAATAGTGCACACGTTGATATTCTTTGGCTCTTAAAAAACTTCAATTCAACCGGACTAATCCCTTTCCTTTTGTCACTCTTGAATCCCCATGGAGGCATGCGCGTAAAGGATTTCCTTTAAGAATAAAAAGGTGACGGTAATGATAAACAACTCGTCCTGTAGCGGTGTGGGAGAAGTGCTGCTTTAAATAATGAAACCATAATGACTCACTCGATGAAGTTGTTCATGGCAGCTTTAGCATTGCACGCTACGTACACCAGCCTCTTCAGGTGCTCCGCCCTCCTGATGGCAAGAATCACCTTGGAATCTGTTTGGTTGGGACAAAGGAAAACTTAACGCGTGTCCGATCCTGAAGCGAGTGAATGAGTCTCCGTGTGTTGGCCGTGAACTCACGTAGGCCGGCCCTCGGAGGATCCACTATGGCGGTGAGGTTGGGCGACACCAGAGCGTTGAGGATGTTGGGGAACACGTCCTCAGCTTTCCCACAGTGAAACTCAATGTTACTCAGACCTTCAAAAACAAACAAAGGGAACATAATAATAATAAAGAAAACGTGCTTGTTGTGGAAGTCATACACGAAGGTTAGCCCTCAACACGGCAAACTTCCAATTTATAAAAACGATTTAACGTCAATTAACCTAAACCATTTACGATTATAAAACCGATAAGTCAAATCAAGCAATCTGATTGGTTCTTAGCCGTGATATAATGAGCGTATAGAATTGTAGTTACTTTTCACAACAAGTCAGTATCCCTCCGCGTCTGAGAAAAGCTATAACCGTTACAACTGTCACATTACGTCCGTTACGAAACTAACTAACTAACTTAGATGGAAACATGTAAGGCAGGGGTGTCAAACTCAAGGCCCGGGGGCCAAATCCGGCCCGCGACTTAATTCAATGTGGCCCGCAAGAGCATACAAAGAATATAATAAGTTTATTATACGGTTACAAGCCCGTTGCCCATAAACTACATGTCCCACAATGCATCTTGTTTTGCGAGATGCGCACTGAAGAGACTTGCAATTATTTGCCCTGGACTTCTGCTTTCAGACGTAGTTAATTATAAAGTTATTACCCTATCCGGTAATAATCCAATGCAGAGGAAGTTATGTAATATAATACATTATTTTATATATATAAAATATATTATATATGTATATTTATAAAGTCTTAAAGTCACAACCGGCCCTTTGAGTGCAACCATAATGCTGATGTGGCCCGCGATGAAATTGAGTTTGACACCCCCCGATGTAAGGGATAATGTGCAGCAAGGACTTATTGACCGTTGTTAAGGACGCTCACATCTGCAGAAAGAAGTCCGGTCGATTTAACTGTATACGGCTGAAACTGGACAAGAAAACAACAGCTTCGCGTCGGGCGAACCACGCCCCTTAGCTGTGATATACCACGGCCTGTCGTGAGCTAGTGCTTAAATAAATACATGTCCTAATCATAATTCACTGGCTGTATGCGTCACCTGGCCTCTTACCGTTGAGCTTTGCATTAACCTTGGCGTCCTCCACAGCATCCTGACACATTTCGATCCCGATAACCTTCTTCACTCGCTACAGACAAAAGTCAACAAATAGTATAAACATTATTTTTCAAGCCATAAAGAATGTTTGCAAAAATAGAGCTGGCAGCCGAGAGGCGCTCGGGCTTCTGCGACAAATGCTGGGTAGAATACGGCCGACGCTCGCTACACATTGAAGTGACCGGTTATTTTGTGGTTTTTTTGGTAATTATTATTGAGTGTTCTTGTATTTTAATGTGTTATTTTAAACCTCGGGACTGTGGGAAACAGTATTTCGATCTTTCTGTGTGTACAAACATATTTTGAGATTGACAATGAAGTTGACTTTGACTGTGGGAGGAGCCTGTGACCTAAGATTGTCATTACACTGTAGCTATGCTCACATGACAATAAAAGCCTTGAATGTGCAGACGGATAAATTATGAATGACCAACTGCTGTCAGTTCAAATGGACAAAGCATAGGTTACATAACGAGGTTCACGTCGTGTTGACCGGTCACCTTGGCCAGAGAGATGCCGATGGTTCCCGTCCCGCAGCAGACGTCCAGCACCGTGCTGTCCTCGCTCAGCTGAGCCCACTCCCCCACCGCAGAGTACAACACCTCCGCAGCGCCTGTGTTCACCTGCAGGGGGACATTAACGCTCAACACTGGGAACACTTTGTGTATAAAGGCCTTTCGAGCTGCAAGCAATGATGTTTTTCCATTTTCTGTAATCGTTAGGTCTATAGATGTTGGACCAAGTCCTCAAACGACTTGTTTTGTACACAAATCTAAGGAGATTCAGTTTATCGTCTTGGAGGAATAAAGGAACCCAACACATATTGACATTTAGTAAGCTGGACTTCTGAATTTTCGTTCTGGCATATCAAAATAGTTGTCGATTAACTTAACAGTTCAAAAAAATCCAGTAATCTTTGTGTTCTCAAATACAGAACTCCAAAAGTAAACAAAACAAAGAGTATACACAAAGTCTGAGGTATCTCTCCGTTACCTGGAAGAAGGAGTGAGGAGATATCCTGAACTTCAGACCCAGCATCTCCTCGTGGATGCTGCCCTCTCCGGACACCAGCTCGCAGGGCAAGCCCTCCAGGGTAGGAGAAGTCCTTACGAGGAAAAACACTCGGATGTTTAATAATCTGCTTTCCATTAACTTTCTCTGATTCCAGGATGTTTTTCTTACCTTTGACCCTCTCTAATGAAGTAGAGAGACGTTACTCCGCTGCCCTTCCCCTCTCCTTCTGTGAAGTACGTCTTCATGGAGTTCTTTAATGCACCCACTTCCTCTTCATCAAGTTTCTAGAGTCAGTGAACCAAGAACAGGTCAGGACAGATCTGACAAAGGGACGGTTTCATCCCTCAGGCCACAAGACTGTGACACACCTGGACTTCAGAACATTCACCCGTCTGCAACTTACATCCATCAATATTCCAATTACTGGATATAGACTATTCTGCACTATTTAGTATTGTAGTAATGTCTTTTTATTACATGTACACCAAAAATCGCTCTTAAATGTGCTTTATAAATAAAACTTGATTTGATTTATATTTCATTGTATTTACTTTAACTATTATCCGTTTTATTGTGTTGCACTGTGGGAGGAGCCTGGGACCTCAGATTGTCATCGTCATAACTACACTGTAGCTATGCACACATGACAATAAAAGCCTTGAATCTCGACTGTGATATTCTCTCACAGTCTTTACGTCCTCACCTGTGGATTGAAGAAAGCCATAGCCATGGCTTGTTTGGTCCTGGTAGTCCTGACAGTGAGCTGCTTCCAGTGCCCTTCATATGTTTCAGGGCTGTACACAGAGTACGGTGTTGTCCTGCGTGCAGAATAAGAGTGAGATTAAAAGCAACACAGGAAATGCATGGGAGAAGACTTCAACTCTCATGTAGTCAAACTAATTATTCATCACTTGCAAATCGACTCTTATGGCACTACTTCTATTCTACTGTGTTTACTTGCACTATTGTATCCGTTTTATTGTGTTGACTGTTGGAGGAGCCTGGGACCTAAGATCTCCATCGACAGAACTACACTGTAGCTACGTACGCATGACAATACAAGCCTTCAAACCATGACCTTTTATTTATGCAGCCAATCATCAAAAACTACGTATTTGTCTCAGGGGTTTTACAGTGTGTACAAAGCATACGACCCCCTCTGTCGTCAGACCCTCACACGCGGAAAAACCCTCCGAAAGAAACGAAAATCAACAGGAAAGAATTGAAAAACACAAGAACAGACTAGGTGTTGTGCGTGTGTGTGTGTGTGTGTGGTGTGTGTGTGTGTGTACTGGCCCATTGTGTAATAATACCTGATGAACTTCTGGAAGGCGCTGACCACCCTCTTGGCCTCTGCGGAGACGTGGGTGGTCTCGCCCGGCCCCACCACGGCACACGAGCCCCCTTTATACTTCCCCATGCGGAAACCGATGGTCTTATCCACCCCGTCTGCTCCCATCGAGATGAGGAACTCGCACTTGTTTCTGTACTCCGTCTGCCAGACAGGACGAGAGATAGAACGGGTCAAATAACGTGTTGAACAAGAGACCGAGCACTAACTTAGGGTGTTGTACTTTTTAAGAGGATCTGTAAGGTAAAGTAAGTTTATTTATATCGCACATTGTCAGACACGGAGTCAATTCAAAGTGCTTTACCTCATCATTAACACTTAATAATATATATAATATTTGGTTCTGAGCCGGGGTACAATGAGTAAACAATTATTTGTTTGTTAAGCCTGTAGAATAGGATTTGCAGGTCTGAGGACCACTGCAGATCCACAATGCTTAACTTAGCGATAAGAAAACATTCGACTTCTTTCTGCCTAAATAGCCCATGTTGCCATTTTGATCAAAAGTAAATAATTGTGTAGCTATACTTCGCCATTTGGGATCCGTTGTATTACCATCAGTGTTGGGACGAACGCGTTACTGCAACGCCGTTATGTTTGGCAGTAACTAGTACTCTAACGCATTACTTTGACTCAGTTACCGTGACTACATGGTGCGTTACTGCGTTAGTTTTTTTATAGAGTCAACAGCCAGGCGAACAGAGATGAGAACTGTACTTAAGTACTTGAGTAAATGTACTTAGATACTTCCTGTGTCACATGCGGAGACGGGCTGTTGGCGTGTTTGTGTTGTTTACTAACACGACTGTCATGGCGGCGGCGGAGCTCAAGTCTAGTTTCTCCACCTGGAGATATTCTCACTATTTCACTTTTGTCGAGCACAAAGAAAGAACGTTTTAGTTAAATGTGAGTTGTGTCCTGGCGGGTCAACGAGCCTCTCTGCTGCCCGAACCAGTCATTCACATCTCTCATCTGCAGAAACAACATGCTGGGACGAAGCTAGGAGCTAAGACCACAGAGACTCAGCCGACGCCACTCCACCTCCACCTGCTCCTCCACCTCCACCTGCTCCTCCACCTCCACCTGCACCTCCACCTGCACCTCCACCTCCACCTGCACCTCCACCTGCACCTCCACCTGCACCTCCACCTGCACCTCCACCTCCACCTCCACCTGCACCTCCACCTCCACCTGCACCTCCACCTGCTCCTCCACCTCCACCTCCACATGCACCTGCACCTGCACCTGCACCTGCACCTCCACCTCCACATGCACCTGCACCTGCTCCTGCACCTGCTCCTCCACCTGCACCTCCACCTCCACCTGCACCTGCACCTGCACCTGCTCCTCCACCTCCACCTGCACCTCCACCTCCACCTGCTCCTCCACCTCCACCTGCACCTGCACCTCCACCTGCACCTGCTCCTCCACCTCCACCTGCACCTCCACCTGCTCCTCCACCTCCACCTGCACCTGCACCTCCACCTCCACATGCACCTGCACCTGCACCTGCACCTCCACCTCCACATGCACCTGCACCTGCTCCTCCCTGCACCTCCACCTCCACCTGCACCTCCACCTCCACCTGCTCCTCCACCTCCACCTGCACCTGCACCTCCACCTCCACCTCCACATGCACCTGCACCTGCACCTGCTCCTCCACCTCCACCTGCTCCTCCACCTCCACCTGCACCTCCACCTGCACCTGCACCTGCACCTCCACCTCCACCTGCACCTCCACCTGCACCTCCACCTGCACCTCAGCACCAGCGGCTGGATTTTAACCGAGGGACTGCTAGCCAGGGGAAAGTCGATAGAGCCATTGCACGGTATGTTGTAGAACACATGCAGGCTGTTGCTACAGTGGAGTCACCCGCTTTCAGGGAGCTAGTTAGCATGATAGCATGTCTGGGACGGAACACTTTTTCCAACTACCTGGAGAAAGAATATACAAAAATGGAAAGCCAGCTAATATCGATGCTATCCAGATTGCATATACTGCATGTCAAGCTGATCAACAGATTGTATTATTCTCCAATGCACTTACAGTACTGAAATGAAGGCTCTAAGGGCGTTAATATAATGGGAGCCCTTTTTTAAGTAACTAAAACGTTACTTTTCACAGTAACGCATTACTTTCTGGTGTGAGTAATCAGTAGAGTTACTTTTGAAATAAAGTAACTAGTAATGGTAACTAGTTACTGGTTTTCAGTAACTAGCACAACACTGATTACAATACACTTATATTTAATAAAGCATCATGTAAGAAAGTATGATATGTGTGTAGTGTTTCAGATGAGCCCAGACATGGAGACCCACCTGTACGGGAGACGGCCGGATAGCTTCCAGAGAGCAACACATCCTGTTGTATTTCCCTTTCTGCGCAAACAGCCACGGCAGCAGGGCTTTGTTGGTGCTGCCGATCTCTCTGAAAAAGGAAAAAGTAGATGTTTGTATCGCAAAATGCTCAGACGGTAGCTCCACTAATCATTTAGTCATATATCCATTACAACCCTACAACAACAACGTTTTGCGTAGAGGCGTTAACAGTGTGTTGACCATGGTTAGAGAAAGAGCTGATAAAGGCATTGTGTTGTGCTCACAGAACACATGGACATAGGCATTAACGTATCAATGGCATATATTTGGGTTTCACAGACACACACATTAAATGTAATCTTAAATATTACATTTCACTGGCATTTATTTGTAGTTGAAATATGTCAATATATTCGCGAAGAACTAGCTGTGTGTGGATCCTCTCAGCGGTCCCCTCTGTGTCCAGGGAAGTCGGTCAAAAGCTGTTATGTTTCAAGCTCAACGTTTTTGATATAAGTTCCTGTTTTTTGTCATTTCAAAATTTGAAAATGTTTCTTTTCCCGTTCTTAAAAATAAAGAAAGGTAAATGGACATTACTTATATCGCGCGTTAACAGGACTTCGACGCCTCAAAGCACTTTACGAGTCATTCACACCTCGTTCGTGATGAGCAGTACCACTTGCTCTCAGGGTTCAGTATCTCGCCCAAAGATACATCGAACCCACAGCCTTCTGGTTGAAAGACGACCGCACTCCCTCGCGGCCACATTCGCCCTGTACTATGATGTTAGGGTAATACTATCATTGTTCCTTCATATATAAATGATATGTTTCTTTTGATTGGGTCGAACCTGTGTTTGTAACACGTGCTTGTCTTGTTATGAGTTTGTATGATTGTTTGCTGGTTGTTGTTGTTGTTGTGTTCTTTATTACTTTAGAATAACATATGAGCTTTGTGATCAAAATCTGATAGTATACAACAGGGGTGTCAAACTCAAGGCCCGGGGGCCACATCCGGCCCGCGACTTCATTTTCTGCGGCCCCGCAAGAGCGTTCAAAGAATGTAATACGTTTATTATACGGTTACATGCCGCTTCACAGAGTCAGGTTGCCCATAAACTACATGTCCCACAATGCATCTTGTTTTGTGACATGCGAAGAGAAGAGACTTGCAATTATTTGCTTTCAGACGTAGTTAATTACTAAGTCATTATCCTATCCGATAATAATCCAATTCAGAGGCAATCATGTAATATAACACATTATTTTATATACATTATATATTTATATATATTTTATATAGTTACAACCGGCCCTTTGAGTGCAACCATCATGCTGATGTGGCCCGCGATGACATTGAGTTTGACCCCCCTGCTATACAACATACTAGGGGCCAGAGGTTGCGCTAGACTTTTTCGCTGCCCGTCATTTTAACGGACAGGATCGTAAAATGTCCGTCGAAATCCATTATAACCCGTCGGCCTGTACACAACTCTGCCGGGGGGTATCGTTTCCAAACGGGGGGGATATCGTTTGGAAACGTTATCATTTCCTTTTGGGAGGGCATGCATAATAACATGGCATAACACCGGAGCCCCGGCTTTCAGATTTTTCCGTAATTGTTAAGAAAAAACATCATAGATGGAAAATATTCGGTTAACTAGAGACACACCTGGCCCCACTATGGATGCTTCATGCTCTCTATACACAGTAAACACCAGCACTCACTTGGCGAGTCTCTGCAGGACCCCCACCACCTCCTGCTCCTTCCTCTTCAGCTGCTCCTCGTACGGGACGTTCCACAGCGGCGTCACCACGTTGGCGATCTGCACGCTGAGCGGCTCCTCTTCCTCCTCCTCCCCCCCCTCCGTACGCTTTGATGGAGGCTGCCCCGATGCACCTTCCTCCTCCTCCTGCTTCCTCTTCCTCAGGATGGGGTCTGCTTTGGGTTTGGCCAGCCGCACGCTCAGCACCTGGCTCTTCCACTGCATGCCGTGCACCATCTTCATGGCCTTGTCGCGCTCCTCCTCGTTCTTGAAGGTGACGAAGGCGAACGTCTGCTTGCCGAACAGCTTGATTTTGTGCGGGTTGAGGCCGTGTTTGGCCAGGAACTTCTTCAGGTCGTTGAAGCCGGTGAACTTGGGGAGATTCCTGATCTCCACTTTGTAGATCTCCGATGTGAAGAGGTCTTCTTTGATGTAGCGGTACATCTCGGGGTCCAAGCTTTCCTCGTTCTCCCCTTCAGCTTTGTTTGAGTCCTGGGGGGCGTCGTCAACAGGCTTCTCCTCCATTGAGGCGGGGGTATCAACCACTGGGCCGCCACTTACGTCTGCCATAATTCTGCCAATTACACAATTATTAATGATATGTGAAGTCTAGCATGTGTGACTTACTTAATAATGATAACAAAGCAATGTAATTAGCTAATTTGATCTAATCTTATATACACACATTTTCTTATTGTACACATATTCATATATTACTACAATAAAAAGTATTTGATTCTACTGTACAGTATTAAAGTATGCTCTAATTATATTGTACATGTATATTTGTTTACTTATGTCATATGTACAGTATGTAGCCTTTCTTGGAAAAAACTGTAGCTGTTTTTCATTTAATCATAAAGCCATTGAATCTTTAAACTTACGTCTGTTTATTAATTAAAAATTATCAATACGCTTTTAATCTTTAACTCGACAGGGTGCTCAGAAATCAATCTTAGTTACGGAGATCTTATATTTGTTCTTTACAATGGTAATAATTAACTTCAAAATACGAATGTAACTAACAAATTCACATTTTATAATAGCTTTAAATAACATGCAATAACAGCTCCTCAGACTTCTGTAGACTGGCTGTATGTCATGCATACTCATCATAACAGATGAGGTGGCAACTAACGTGCGCAGAAGCTGCGTGCATATCTGTTTAAGGAAATAGAGTCGTAATCATGAACTTTAATGTGCACCAGTTTAACGTTTCCCATCGTGGTAAATACCTGTAACAGTCTATTTTAGTGGTAGTCCAGACCATGTGTTTGTATCTGCCTTACCTTCTGATTTTCACTTTCTATTCCACTTCTCCCTCAGATGTTCAGGGCGCCGCCATGTTGTTTTAAACACGTGCAGCAGTGAACCCTGAACTCATTTAAAGAGACACGAGCCATTTCTGAATTCATCTTTTGTGTTTTTGAATGCGTTTAAACGATGAATGTTTCTAATTCAACGGTATGTTTTTCAATATTAATAGTTCAATATTTTCAATATATTTTACGATTTTGTATGTGTTCATTGCGGTCAATGGGAATGTTGGTTTAACCACTTAATTGTGTCCGAGTTTATTGAGATCTGCAATATAATAATAACAGTAATATTAATAGTAACAATTCTCTAGGTTTTTTCATTGTGTGCTATATATGTACTGTTTTTCTTTATGCTTTTACTCTTGTAATCAAACAATATCCCAGTGTGTGTGTGTGTGCGTGTGTGCGTGTGTGTGCGTGCGTGTGTGTGTGTCGGAGAGACGGTTTTGATGTAAGAATACATATTTATTGCCAGGGTTACACAAATGAATGTAATGGAGTTTTTGGCGATTGTGCGGGAGTATCATTCGGGAGGGTAGAACCGATCCGATGAAACCCCCCGGGGTCTGGACACTGGTGGTGAATGGATGGTTGGGGTCGGTCTGAAGGGGAGGGGCTTAGCTTGACCCTGGATTCAGAGGGACGGGAGGTGGAAAGGGGGGGGGGAGGGTTGCGTCGAGTCACCTGAAATGACAGCTGTCAGATTAAAAAAGGTTGGCGGAGCGCTATGATAGGCTTGTGAGAATAGAGCGTGATTGGTTAAGCTGGGGAGTGACGGAGAGAGAGTAGAAACATGGACATAGTAAATGAATGAATAAAGACGGTCTTCCTGGTTGAACTCGCGCTGAGCTTCATTTAGTCTCAGGTCACTTCCACATGTTCTCCATCAGCTTCGTGGCACCTCGGACACAACACAAGAACAACATCCTGTTTTTGTTTTTGAAACACAAACCTTTATTGATGATCCAAACATTTCCTTTGATCACACATCCCATCAGTAAAGTGTGTTCAATGATTTCATGATCAGCTGCTCTTTCTCCGCCATGATGCGTTTCATCTCCGCTGTTTCAGAATCAGACATGATTTACTTATTGATTATTATCGTGATGAGTTATGTTCTATACAACATCAGAGTAGGCTACCCACTTTATATTTGGACAACAACAACAACAGCAACAACACAAATTAGTCTGCAAAACAATAACTGTAATATTATACCATGTATTTCCCGAGCAAAGACTCTAAGCTATTCACAGCAGAATAATAAATGATGTATTGATTATGATCACGGCAGCAAGTAATATCATTTTAAATAAACACGTGAGAAATAAGTATCTATAACCATCTGGGAACTCGCGTGTTTGTTAATTTGGGCGACAATAACATTTAATCAGAATAATACATGTGATTATAAATGCCTCTGTTGTTTTAGAACCAGAATAATCCTAACAAGCACAAAACTACTGATGAATTTATCAATACAATGTATAGTCTGAGCCTATTTCTGAAAATAACTAGACCCAGTATCCCATTGTGCCACCCTAATAGATAATATATTTAACAATGACATTGAAAACCACACAGTAAGTGGCTTATTAATCAATGATATCAGTGATCACTTGCCAGTGCTCACAGTCCATGAGAGCAACTACAGGACAAATAAGACAGACAAAGAAAAAGGATACAGACGGATGCGATCAGAGGAATCCATCACCGCACTGAAAAATGAATTGGACACACTTTACCAAGAAAGAGACATTGATACTGCTTATGAAACCTTTCTGAGGATATTTAGGTCATTATATGACAACAAACTGCCCAATTAAAGAATACAGCAGAAAACCAAAATATATTCATTGTCCATGGATCACAAAGGGATTACAAAATGCCTGCAAAAAGAAAAACACATTATATAGGGACTTCATTAAACAAAGAACTCAAAGTGCAGAGGATAAATATAAACAAATATAAAAATAAGTTGACTAATATTATAAGAACAAGCAAGAAAGACTATTATAAGGAATGAATAGATAGAAACAAAAGCAATATTAAAGGAATATGGGATATACTTAACAGTATTGTAAGAAATAAGTCTAAACAGAAAGGATATCCTGAGTATTTTACTGATAACTATAACGAAAAGTATAATGTAAATAATGTAGCTAACAACTTCAATCAATTCTTTGTGAATGTTGGACCTGATTTGGCGGGAAAAATCCCTGATCCAGGGACAACTGGGGAACATCAAGACGATGTTTTGGAGAGAAAGAGAGATATCAAATATAGTTCAAAAATGTAAAAATAAAAAGTCTACTGATTATAATGACATTGATATGACATTAGTAAAAAAGGTCTTTGGGGGGATTTCTAAACCATTAACGTACATCTGTAACCTGTCATTCCAAACCGGTACTTGTCCAAACAAAATGAAAATAGCTAAAGTCATACCTGTATACAAAACTGGGAACAAGCATCACTTCACGAACTACAGACCTATCTCTTTACTTCCCCAATTCTCAAAAACACTAGAAAAAGTATTTAACAACAGACTGGACGCATTCATAGAAAAGCACAAATTAATCACGGACAGTCAATACGGATTCAGATCAAACAGATCAACATCACTGGCAATTATGGAATCAATTGAGGATATCACAGATGCCCTTGAACGCAACAAATATGCAGTAGGGATTTTTATAGATATTAAAAAAGCTTTTGACACAATCATCGATGACATCCTAGTATATAAATTAGAAAGGTATGGTATCAGGGGTATAGTTTTAGACTGGATTAAAAGCTATTTAAGCAATAGACAGCAGTATGTAAAGATGGGAAATGCTGTTCTTCATGTTTGGACATTGCTTGTGGTGTCCCCCAGGGGTCAGTGTTGGGTCCTAAATTGTTCATACTGTACATCAATGACATCTGTAGAGTATCCAATGCACTGAGGCTAGTTTTGTTTGCTGATAATACAAATATATTCTGTTCTGGGGAGAATTTAGAACAGGTAGTGGAGCACATAGAACATTACATGTACAAATTAAAAACATGTTTTGACAAAAATAAACTATCATTAAACTTGAGTAAAACAAGATGAATGCTGTTCGGTAAACATAGAACAAAAACACAAATGCAAATAAAAATAGATGGGGTTGAAATTGAAAGAGTCCATGAAATTATATGTCTTGGGGTAATAATAGATGACACAATACGTTGGAAATTACACATAAAATATGTTCAATCAAAGCTGTCAAGAAGCATTTCCATACTAAACAAAGTAAAACAAGTTCTAGATCAGAAATCACTTTGCATTCTCTTCTGTTCACTAGTCTTACCATATCTGACTGACTGTGCAGAAATCTGGGGCAATAACTACAAAAGTTCAATACATGCAGTATCTATTCTACAAAAAAAGCCATGCGAATCATTCACAATGCCAAATACCTTGATCACACTAACAAATTATTCCTGCAGTCAAAATTGTTAAAATTCACAGACCTGATAGAATTCCAAACGGCACAAATCATGTCTAAGGCTAATCATAACGTTTTACCAGGAAACATCCAAAAAGTATTCACTCAACGAGTGGGGGGATATAGTTCAAGGAGACAATTTCAATTTGAAATTCATAGGGTCCGTACAACCAGAAGAACGTTTAGTATCTCCGCCTGTGGAGTGAGACGATGGAACAGTGTGAACGTGGAGCTAAAGCGATGTCCAGACATTAACCAGTTCAAGAGGAAATACAGAGAAATTATTTTCTCGAGGTACAGGGTTGGGGAAGGTGTTTGACGGTGTGTATGTGTGAGTATGTAGGCGTGTATATGTATGTGTGCGTATATGTATATCAGTGTATGTATGTGTATGTATATATGTATATGTCAATCAACAGGTGAAGCAGATTAATAATACTAATAATATCAATAATAATTCATAAAAATGATAATTATTGCAGATTATAGATTATGAATAAATCATTTAGGGACAAGGGGGTGAGATTAAATAAGTTATACTTCTTCTCACTCCTTTTCGAACACTAGATGTGGCACTGTTTATGTTGCTAATGCTGTTGTTGTTGTAAATGTCATTTTTTGTTTTGATTTCTCTTACATGACTATGGACTGCAACATTTGTTTTGTAATTATTTATTTTAATTGTTCGAAATAAATGTATCAATCAATCAATCTGCTCTGCTCTGTGACTCTGATCTCTGAAGAGTCCTTCTTCTACTTTTCTACACACTTTGTTTTTTGCACCTGCCTTTGTTCAGTCAGGCTTTTAGTTCTTTAGTTGCTTGATTAAAAATGTTAAGCAGCAAACCGCAAAGTTAGTTATTCTGTATGTGTGTGAAAGAGTTTGTTATTTGAAATTGGTCTCCTACTGAACTGTTTCAAACACGTCATGTGGTCTTATCAAAGTTAAAGAGAATTATAAAAAAACATGTACTAAAGCACATCACACCCACCCACCCACACACACACGATAAGGACATGGAGCTATTGCACCCCATGAGTGACTGTGTGTCCGTCTGACTGGAAGTGTTGTGGCCTCACAGCACCGTTATTAAAGCTTCTCTGCTATTAGACAGGTGATGGTAGCTTAGCAACTGAAGCTCACCTGACTATCATGACTGTTGTTATCATGTTGTGGCATTAGCCGTTTTCTACAGGCATATTTTACCAACGTTTTTTTCTGTATGATTGTACTGAGTGTAGCCCATAGTGATTCCTTCAGATAGTGTTAGTGAATTCTAGAGCCCTGAAGGCAGGAGAGACTGAAAAGAGTCAAGGGAAGCTTATAAAAGTTAACAGCATTTAATTACACAAAAGATGCGGTGGTGTACAACATGAAATGTGCGAGTGGAGGCGGCTCTCCATGCGTCCGGTCAGTCCGGGTCAGCTGGAGGAAGAGGTCAATTTTTTGCTTGCTCTT
This sequence comes from Champsocephalus esox, assembly GCA_036324585.1. Classification (NCBI taxonomy): domain Eukaryota; kingdom Metazoa; phylum Chordata; class Actinopteri; order Perciformes; family Channichthyidae; genus Champsocephalus; species Champsocephalus esox. Next base: position 41,021,456 of record CM070487.1, on the reverse strand, counting down.
CCTGTTGTCATCTGAGGTCTTCTCCTATTGGCCGACGTCGTCGGGGGCGGGTCCAATTCAAAGTCCATCTGTCTCGTCTGCAATGCGAGCGTGGCTTTATCGAAGAAGGGTAATTTAGGAGCGGCATTTCAAAACAGTGCACAAACGCTACGAGACGGAATTCCCTCCTAATGCTACGCTCCAAAAGGGGAGGGGCCTGAGAGGACAGCTAAATGCACAGCAGTCCATTTTCACCAGGCCCAACAACAAGAGCAAGGCTGCTACCAGAGCATCTTATCGTGTCAGTCACGTTCTTGCGAAACACATGCAGTCTTTCAAAGACGGCGAAGTTGTGAAAGAAGCATTCCTGGAGGCTGCCGACGCGCTTTTGGGGACAGTAAACAACAACAATAACAGTAGCATTTCAACAGGTTTTTGATATAATAAAAACTCAAGTTGGATACCGTTATTAATCAGCTGTAAGTTTTAGTTTGTTTGAACTTAGTCATTATAATTATTGTACAAAATGGTATAAGAATGCAAACTTAAATTGATTATAGTCTATCATCAATTCAGGTTAAGAAGCTAGTGCTGCTTGCATCCTATTTTAAAGGCATTTATTTTTATACTCGACTAAAATGCAACAAAAAAGGGTTTGATTCTATTAATTTTGGCAGCAGATTCCTGAGTAGCTTCAGATCTGAGTTGTCTTGTTAGTCAGCTTCATTTATACTTTTGTAGCAACACTGTTTTTATATAATGGCAAAGAAAGGGTTCAGAGTCTTCTCTTGTCCCTGTGTCATGTGGCAGCACTGTTCAATGTTTCTTGAACACATTACCCACTGTAGTGACGTGTGCATAAACTCCAACTCTGTATCAACAACACTGCTGTGTAACTTCAGTTAAATACTTGTATGTGTTTAGACTAGAAAGAGGTGAGATAAAGGATCTGCAGTATTTTATGAGGTATTAATCGTACAAAGGTCAGTTTTATACAAGTAGAAGTGTGTAGTATTTACCTGGTAGTAGGCTGTCAGTAATGGCTACGCCTCTCTATTTGGTAGATCTCGGCAGACTGGCAACTTTAAAAGTAGCTCTTGGTTCAAAAAAGGTTGGGCACCCCTGCTCTAATGGAAAGAAACACATAAATGGTGTTCGTTTTACTACCATGTCTGAATTCATCTATAGATTTAAAGCTAATCTGCATTTAAACATAACATTTCAGGGGGAAATACTGACTTGACGTAAGTAACTATCTGGGGAAGTTGTCAGGTGATATGTTTTTTTGTTTTATCCTTTTCACCTGCCTTGGTAACTGCATGCAAATCAGCGCATTTTAATTAGGCCTAGTTAACGCCTAATTTACATATCAATGTGGCGATTGTGATGACGTTATTCGATACACATTTTACTGTATTCACTTTAAGTGTCTGCCCTTATCTAAAATTTAAAAAAGGGGAAAAAGGGCACATTCTCTGGAGGAAGAAAAAGGACAGGGGCTCAAGCCCACTTTGATTAAGCGTGCCGTGTCGTGCCGGGCCCGTTTTTGGTTGCGTTTCCACTTGGCCTAGTTCGTGGTTCTATCGGGGCGAACAAACAGGGCTGAGTCGGGCTGAGTTTGCTAAACTAGAGAGAATCGCTGGCAAGGGGGCTACAACTACAACAAGATGAACATATTTGACCGTGATTTAATTGTAATACACGTTTCAAAATTATGCCGAAGTAACAACACACTGATACCGGTTAGTAAAAACCATGAATTAATGCTTTGACAAGTCTGCAGACAGACGGCAGGCGAGAAAACCCTTTTAAAATGCGTGTTTTCTGAATGGAGATCGGCTAAGCTAACGTTATATATGCTCTGACCGTCCACACTCACACCAACGGCCTATACAGACATAAATAAACCAGCGATTGTATCCTCCATGACACAGGCAGTCTGTGGTTTGTACTTGTTTGTAACTTTTGTCAAGTTTCTGAACAGATATGAGGAGCTATGAGCTCTGAGGGCTAACAGCTAACGGCTGATGTTGTTTTTGTGGGGTGCTCCGCCTACACTGCGTTACTATAGTTACTGCCCCAGCTCCTAAACTGTAATGGAAGCGCAGCATTAAAGTGAGCCGGGCCTAACCAAACCGTACTAAGTCGAGCGAGGCCTGCGGTGGAAATGCGCCATATGTGTGCACGCGCCTGCTGGGCAGTGTAGTTTTACACACCGTCTTATTTGACTTTCTCCGGACTTAAAACTGTTTTTTGGAGGCTGACCCCCTCAAAGAAAAAAATATATACACACATACAAGGTCATCATCTTAACAGTTGTTTATGCTCATCCGTGAGCAGAGCATCAAGTTGGATCAACGTTTAAACAATAAACCTTCAGATGAATTGCTGCGTGGCATTTCTAGACCCTCTGTCTCTCTCCAGTGAACTCCCGGGCCTTCTAGAGCACCTGGAACCGAGGGGAACTCTGAAAGAACACGCCCATTGGCTACAAATCAATATATGATTGGTTGATCAAACTGTCAGTGTGTGTGTATGTGTGTGTGTGTGTGTGTGTGTGTGTGTGTGGTCTAGCATTACTATACTTGTGGGGACCAACATCTGTTTACATAGTCACGTGTGGGGACTGGCTTCCCTTATGGGGAAAAATTGGAGGTCCCCATGAGGGGGATAATTAATTTTAGGGTGAAGACTTGGTTAGGGTTAGGGTTAGGGTTAGGCATGTGTTGGTTATGGTTACGGTTAGGATAAGTCTCCAGGAAATGCATGTAAGTCAATATAATGTCCTCTGAAGTGTTGTATACATGGTATGTGTGTGTGTGTGTGTGTGTGTGTGTGTTGTGTACAGTGTGTGGTCATTGAAAACGTTGCTGTCAGTGGTCAACATAAAATGAGCCGGGCCAATGAGTGTGAGTTTCTAAAGTCATAAAAATATCTTTTAATTTAATTATTTTCTCCTGATAGCTTTGTGAAGCACCTTGAGATGAAGTAGTTTGTAAAGTGTGCTATATAAATGAAATGTATTATTGTTATAATTATTATAAAGTAACTGAAGGCATCCTCAGATGAACGCCTCACAAGTTGTTGCTCACACTGACAGCTTCAATCTGTCGCCCTGATCGTCATGGAGACAGGAAACGGTTTCTGTTATCTGTGATCCATCAGCGTCTCCATGATCACTTCCTCAGAAAGGCAGTTCAGGGGAAGTCAGCGACACTTTAATCTATATTTGAATATATCTGTCTCTTGATGCTCTCAAAGCTCTTTGAATGGCCTCGTGTTGAAAGATGCTTTCTCAATAACCTTTCTTTGCTTTTCCTTTAATGGAGCGATGGAACAAAGGTCAGAACCAAGCGGGTTCCACCTGAACCTGTTCCTCCCCGGACTCTGGTCCTCTGCTCTGTGACTCTGATCTCTGAAGAGTCCTTCTTCTACTTACACATTTTGTTTTTTTGCACCTGCCTTTGTTCAGTCTGGCTTTTAGTTATTTAGTTGCTTGATTAAAAATGTTAAGCAGCAAACCCCAAAGTTAGTTATTCTGTATGTGTGTGAAAGAGTTTGTTATTTTAAATTAGTCTCCTACTGAACTGTTTCAAACACGTCATGTGGTCTTAATGTGATCTATAAAGAGGATTATAAAAAAACATGTACTAAAGCACATCGCACATCACGCACATCACAACCACACACACACACATACTGTTGGAGAAACCAGCTCGAGTGCACTAGAATTTGAAAATACACAGCGGAAGAAATCTGCCACTTCCTCATAGAGCCCCTCCTCCAACACACACGTATGTGTAATGTGTATTTGTAAAGCGCTTTGAGAGTCTTTGATAAAGCGCTATAATAAATATAAGGATTATTATTATTATTATTAGAGCGAGTCACAATAGTCCGATATATAAGCATGAAGAACAAACAGCCACGGCCGGCTTCAAGTTGTGTTCCCTGGATGAACTGACCAGGCAGAGTCCCTGTAGCTAGCTTCACGGAGCAGCTAGCAGAGAGACAAGAAGCTAGCAGCAGCAGTCACTTCACAGAGCCGTCACTCAATGTGACCACGCCCTAATGTATGCACACACTTTAAGACCTAATATAAATAAAAGGGTCGCATTAGAAAACAATTCACTCACAGATCCATAATCATGAAGGTGGAATCTAACTATATCGATAATAAAATGTATGGAGCCAGGGGTAGAAACATGTTTTTTTCTGCTGTAAATTGGGCATTTTAACATGGGGGTCTATGGAAATTGCTCCTTTCTGCAGCCATCGCCTATCGGCCAATATATGAACTGCAGTGTGTGGCACTTCCGTATTGGCGTCCCGGCTCTACCCCAGTTTGCCGCTTGGTCTAACCCCATCGTCTATTCCTTGACCTCGGAGTGAAATGTCATGGGGTTAAGGGATAGTGGATAGGAGATTTCAAAAGGACTTAGGAGAATAGACTGCGGTGCTTTGAGAATCCGACTGCACTTTCAATAGACGTGTTTATGATGCGCCAGCAGACGTCATTTGTGCGTCTGCTGCTGTGGGGAAACCATGGAAACTACAGTTTTCTATACAGCGGAGTCCACCCCCACTCACCTTCCCGCGCCTCTGCATGCCTAGAACAGCTGAATGCGGCGATTACCATCTTGTTCAGCAAAACGCCTCAAACGTATTAAGTTCCAAAGCTTTAGTGCATTTCGATTCAATGCTGAGTACAGACACACTGGACAGTCTCTTCTCTGTCATTGTAGACCGCAAATATCTCATTCCTTCCGTCTACTTGGATCCGAATGCTTCTCGTTTTGCGCCGTCCCGTTCAAATGAAATCGCCGCCAATCATATTTCCAAGCTCCCGCCAGGCCCTTCGGAGGGGTTACAAGGCTCGCGTCTTGTGCTGCATTCACTTGCACTCGGACATTAGAGATTTTCTCTCATAAATGTCCGATGAGCCACAACTTTTCTTTCAAAACAAAGCTGCCTACTGGGGTGGCAGCTGGGGCAAGGCCACCCCATGCCACCCCGGTAGATCTGCCCCTGGTTAGGTGGTTGAGTGTTTTTTTATTGGTTAAGAGGTCCTTGGTATGAAAAAGTTTGAGAAACACTGCGCTAGTGGATTGTCAAAGAAGCCTCGCTGCGGGGGAATTATACAGATGGCTAGTCCGCCCCTGAAAAAGGTCTGTGCACACGTTATTATTAATAATAAGAAATAAAAAAATTGATAACGAATATTAATAAAAATGTTTTAATTTTCAATTTGTATTTAGTAATCATCTTGCGAACCCCACTTTGTAGATGACCTCGAGCCATAAGCGACAACAAATGTGATTCAGTGTCCTTAGCTGTTTAGTCTATTGAAGAATGTTGATTATTACACTCTGAACGAGTTCAAACCTGGAGCTACAGGAGGGGTCTTCAGGATTGATGGTGGCATCTCTACCGTGTGGTCAGACCGTGGCCCGTGACATGTCTTGTGAATTCTCCGGCAGAAGCTTCAAATAAACCGTCAGTGTTTGCCATCAAAGCTCCAGCTCTCCTCGTGTCTCTCCGAGTTCCGACTCCAATTGCTTCAGAAGTTTCCCCCATTATTTATTTAAGCTTATATTGAATTATATCCTTAGTTAATTAGTGCATTTATACCTTTAGTGGCATCATCCAGATCAAATTCATTTGAATGAATGTGCAAAAGCTTTGCCCATGACTTGGAGAATTGCAACCAAGAAGCATTTCAAATCGGACCTAAAATACATTTTCCACAGCGTCAGATTGATGTCACAGTAGCACAAGATATAATAGTCCTCCTAAGTGGATATAAATGCATTTTCTATGTTCCTCTAATAAAAGAAAATGGTTTCCCTGCGTTGGTGAATCCAAGAATCAAATGGGGTTTTAAACAATAAGAGGTATTTGTGGATTAAAACAGAAATAAGGACTTACTTTTTGTTCATATATTGCTTTCCGCATGAGAAACTGGATCACTCTGTTCGTGTCAAGTGAGAGTGTTTAATTATTTTATTATACACTTTAAAAATATGTACAAAATACTATAAACATTTTAAGTAACACTTGAGTCAATTGTAGGGTTATTTTCACACACAAAGGCCGACTCAGAAAAAGACACAGAATAATAATAAACATGTACATTTTAACACAAATTAGGATATTCGCTAAAGAGCTTAAAGATACAGTCTCTTTTCCACTGACGCCGTTTCAATGTCAGAGTTGTGGCTCAAATAAAACACTCATTTCATTGCTCCTGTGACTCGTGACGGAAACGCATACTTGGCCTCAAAGACATCTCCCATCGCCGAACAACTCGACCCCAGAGAAACATCCAAAGAAGCTCTTTTTAAGTATATTTGAACAAACTGACACTTAGCTTTGAGCGAATGTAACTTTAAGATGCACGACCTGGCACGCTATTCCGATTAGAGCTGCAGGACACAGAAGAACAACTGGCAAATGTTTTGATAACGCACACATTTTCACGAAAAACACAGAAATTGTCATTTTCTGCATTTAATACGTGAAAGAAATCCAGTTATTTATCAAGTCAATATGTTTGGGGTTCACGCTCTCAAAACATAGCGCTAATCGTGTGTGGCAGGATTTTTATATTCCACACGCATCTACAAGTCATGAGGTGGTGAAAATAAGTTGAGTTAATCATTACAACATGCTGGTTCTTCAACATGTCGTCAGTAGTGGATTGACCTAAAGAGAGAACAATAGAGAGAAGCTGCCTCTGGAAGGGAACAAGGATTTGAGCCTCTGCAGACCATTGACATCCAGCATAGGACCTCTTTAATATGTAAATCAAATTAAAGCGGGAAAATGTCCGAAATGCCGTTTCTTTCAGCCTCTCAAATGTGTAGATTTCCTGCTGCTTTAATTGGTTTGTATCGGATTAAAGCGACAATAGTTTGGTTTTCAACGGACAAGACGCTAACTGACTGAAGGTATTGCGGAGCCTTATGAGCACTTATATTAAAAACATTAGGTTCCCGATGACTTGCACAGAAAAGTCACTAAAAAACATCAAATAAATCAACATTTAGTTTTTCAGTCCGTCAAATGTGGACGTTTTACCGCTTCCCTCGGTTACATATGAAGTTGTGAATAAATTGCGTTTTGAAAGCGACAAATTAAGACGTCTAGAAACTAAAATAGACATTTTCTGGATCAAACGGTGATCCGATAACGAAAGTAATGTAGCTGCAGCTCTAATGCACGTAGAGTTCCAGAAATAAAGTCAAATATTTATCTTACTTTTCACAATTACTGACCATTTCATTCATTCCCCGGTCGCTGAAATGTGGAGATGTAATGCTTTGCTCCGTCACATATCAAGTTGTGAATTAATGGTTTCTTGAACTGACAAATAACGACTTCTAGAAACTAAAATCGACATTTTCTGGACCAGTGAACCGATAATGAAGATAATTTAGTTGCAGCTCTAATCACGTAGAATCCCATTAGATGCATCTTCACAATTACTGACCACTGACTTCCCCTGGGGCTGAGCGTGTACTGCAAAGACTTTCCGCTCCTCACCGATGTGTTTATCTGGGTTTTGGGAAACGAATGAGGCCTGTAGTCCTGTCTCCCCCCTGGAGGATGAGAGGGGGCTGTTTCGCCCTCAGTTTGGGGGGGTCACTGCATCCCGAACCACTGCTCCTGGTCGGCCCACTGCGCCGCCTCGCTGTCGCTGCCCTCCAGGTCTCCGTCCTCTCCGCTGCCCTCCATGTCGTCTCCGTCCAGCTCCACCGTAGCGTCCGTGGGGCTCTCCTCCTTCTCCATCTTCTGCATCCCCTCCAGGGACTTCTGGTCGTTAGGGTCCAGGCTGAGGACAGAGGATATTTATTTATATTATTATGCATTCACATCATCATTGGTGTTATTTAAAATGTGTCTGTGCTGTAATTGGGGTCCTAGAACTCGAAATGGATTTGTTTTTTAACTTCTTCTATAAAAAGGAAACGTTGACATTTGAAGAAAGACTAAGGGTGCGTTCACACCGGCCGCGATGTTTGGGGGCGGTGCGATTACAGTAAAGTCAAAGCAGAGACGGGGACAGGCGCGAATTCGCTCCGACGGCGAGCATGAAGCGGTTGATGCGAATGCCGCGATTGGAGGGGGCCGCGACAAACGCTCGAGTTCAATGTTTTGAACTCGAGCGTCAAATTCCCGTGACGCGATCTCGCGGTAGCCAATCAGCGGTGAGGATCTCAGCCTGCCGTTAGCTCTTAGCACTCAGAGCTCACAGCTCCTCATATCTGTTCAGAAACTAGACAGAAGTTAAACAAGTCCAAACCACAGACTGCCTGTGTCATGGCGAATACAGTCGCTGGTTTATTTATGTCTGTAGGCCGTTGTTGTGAGTGTGGACGGCCGCAGCATATATAACGTTAGCTTAGCCGATCTCCATTCAGAAAACACGCATTTTAAAAGGTTGTTCGCCTGCCGTCTGTCTGCAGACAAAGCATTAATTCATGGTTGTTACTAACCGGTATCAGTATGTTGTTACTTCGGCATCATTTTGAAACGTGTATTGCAATTTAATCACGGTCAAATAAGTTCATTTTGTTGTAGTCGTAGCCCCCGAGCCAGCGCGTCTTGTTTGAATGATGCGCGTAAACACAGCTGGCAGCCGCGGTGAAACTCGAGCGATGGGAATATTTGCATCGCGTCCGGTGTGAACGCAGCATAAGACTAAATCAAAAAGTGACAAAATAAGTAGTGACTTAAAGATGGGGGATAACAATTATTTAATTGTGACTAAATGGTGTGAATACTTCTCGTTAGCATCCTCTTTAATGCTAAATTATTTCTTCAAAATGCTTATATTTTATTATCCTTATAAGCGTCTTTGAGCATTAGGAAAAGCACTTTAAATATCCCATGTATTATTATTATAATTACTTTGTATCTACTTTGCAATTCATTTGTTTAGATCGTTTATGTTCGCAGCACCAGATACCAAAGCTAGTTCCGTGTATGTGTAAACGCACCTGGCACTAAGCTTGATTCTGAAAACTGACAGTCGTTTTAAAGACTGAAAGACACTACTGTGACGACCCCCGCTTTACTCTCTCCTGATGTGTGTGCATGGCCCTTCAACGATCTCCCTTCCTCCCTATCAGCGCTGATTGAGGGCACCTGGCCGCCGGTACCGGAGGAGTGAAAGGCCCGAGCCAGAGGGTGTTTCTCAATGTCGAGGAAGGCTGCTCCAGAGCCACTATTTCAAGGATGCTACGTCATCGAGTACCGTCAAAGGACTGGCATTCAACACCACGTTCACGCACCCACACTACTGATCTTACTGATTAACACATCCCATCGCTCTTTTGTCGAGTGGTTATAAACAATATCTTTCCTTATATCGTGTCCTCACCACGTTGTTGTTGGTTTAGAGCCATGACACCACACAAAATGATTATAACCAAATCCTTCTCATTCTGCTCAGGAGTGTTCCTCCCTGGTCACCTGAGTGCTATGCTGTATTGATCCATGGCTTCCTGGTAATCGTTGACGGCCACCAGGAAATCTCCCAGCATCCTGTGCAGCACGCAGTCGCTCTGATTGGCCAGAGCGTTCCTGAGGAGAGCGATGCCTTCGTCGTATTTCTGCTCCCGACCTAAGGACGTCACAATATACACACCTTTAGCACAAGATCATTTTTAACTTCCTAAATTAATCTGTAAGTGATAGTAAAGGAGTGTTTTTACTTTTCACGTGGTATGATATTGGTCCAATTTTTAATCTCACTGATATGCCACTAAAAAATGCTCCGATCCCACATCCATTTCATGATGTAACCGAACAAATTGTAATTTCTGTGAATTCTTGTGCTATGGTAATAATAATAATAATAATAATAATAATAATAATGCATTTTATTTATATAGCGCTTTTCACAACTCAAAGACGCTTTACAGTACGAGGGAGGGTAGACAAACAAGGACAGGCAAACAAGTAAGTATGGTCTAGTAGTGGCCTTGTGACATTTTAGAGAAGATAACATGACTAAAAACGCAATAAAATAATATTTATATAAATCAAAAAAGTTAATAATATACAATACACAACGTGGAGTCTAACTTTCAATACAAATGGTACATCTAAGAAATATTTGTTACTATTTTCTGACATGTTATAGACCTAACAGATAATACAACATTTAAATAGATTGCATTCGTTGCTCTAATTCATGTAGGACGCTCTGAGGAGATCAAGTCTTTGAGCTGCCTTAAAAATACAAATGAAACCCTGAATGGTACGTACTGAGCAGCTCCGCCTTCTTCACCACAGCCTTGGTGTAGTCTGGCCTCTGAGCGAGGGCTTTGTCCAGCAGAGTTTTAGCTTTCTCCTGCGTCACGGGGTCCTCCAGGCACACGGTGGCCAGGATGGTGAGCGTCTGAGCGTTAGCGCCCAGAGTCTTATAGATGTTGTTCGCCATGCCCATCGCCTCTCGAATCCCATTGGACGCCAGGTAACAGTCGATCAGACCTGAGAGGGGACAGTTAGAGTCAGTTAGAGTATGCTGGCACGGCAACAAGTGGGGGTTTCACAGATCTCGTAAAAGGCTATTCTAAAAAGATGCGTTTTCAGTTTTCAGTTAGTAATAATTAAAGGGATGGTTTGGGTGATGAAGCTGGGTTGTAGGATGGATGGTAGTAGGTCGCATATTTTAGCCTCCTTGATTGTAAAAGTTCACGCTTGATCTTGGATATATTTACAGCTCGACAGTTGGTCTCAGAATCAGAAACGTTATGGGTCCCACAGAGGGGAAGTGTAACGGTACGTCCACACAGCAGCTTTTCAAACATCTTGAACATCTTGGAGCTGGGCGTGTCTGACAGCTTGGGGATTGTTTTGCGACCAACAACCAATCACATGGATCTCCCGCCCCCGACATACAAAGCAAAAACCCCCGGGGATTTTATTCGAGCAATATATATATATATATATATAAACTCCCCAAACAGGCGAAACCCTACCAGTTCCCCCCACTGTCTCTGCCACCTCCCTCCATGCTGGTTCCTCCGGTTTGTATCCCGGTAATAGTTCTGGTCGTAAAGAACCGGGTGATTTGGTCCTGTAACTTCTCGTTTGGAATATGAGCAAATGAACTGCGGTCTGGTTCTCCCTGCTTACACGCAGTTTGATTGGCTAGCGCTTCTACTGTCAGATTTGCATACACGTGTTTGATTGGCTGGCGCTTCCAGCTCAGCTTCAAAAGTTGAACATTGCTCAACTTTTGAATCCTGGACATCCTGGACATCTTCGCTTCGCTCCCCCACAATGCAGTTCGGCGAAAAGCGAGGCAAAGTGACGTCATCCCTGTTCAAAGTCAACGGGCAGAGAAGCGGTGGAAGATTTGTTTAAAGCTGCCGTGTGGACGTACCGTTACGGCAGAACAGAGCCAAAGACAGCTTGATATTAATCAAGAAGCAAAATAAACAAACAAAATACACATCCTGAAACTGTTCTGAGATTTAGCAGCCAGGTATATATTGCACATCTATTAACGGCATACATATATATTATATATATATATTGGTATTTAACAACAAGGGGTGTTATAGCATAGTCTGTGTTGTTGTTGTGTGTGTGTGTGTGTGTGTGTGTGTGTGTTAATTATTAAAGGGATAGTTTGTGTGTTTTGAAGCTGGGTTGTAGGATGGATGGTAGTAGGTGGACCAACAGCTGGAGAAATGTAAAAAAATAAGCATATTTAAGCTTTATTTTGGATATATTTAGCGCTCTCCGTGCTGTTCAGGGGTTATCTATGCTCTTTTACATCCAGTTATTTCTCCACATGACTCGCTGGTCTACCGCTGCAACAACCGGTACGTTTTTGGGGCGTAATTGTGTGACTTTGGTGTTTGGATTTAAGTAACTTCCACATCGAATGCAAAGTGTTGGGGAAATACTGAGTGTCCTCTTCCAACATGAGAGTAGCATGCTACAAAGGTATCGACTGGAGCTGTGAGCATGACAGGATGTCTGATGACCTGGAAGAGCATCAGGACTGCTTGAGGCATGTGATAGCTATGTGGTTAACATGATGGTTCAGCCTCTATGGAGAGAGACATCAAGCATGCTCATTTCTGACGTGGAGCTAATCTGAAGTAAACATTAAAGACTGCTTTCTATTCCTCCATCTTGTGACTGTGTGACTCCCTCTCTTGGATATCAGCATGTGAAGGACACTGCTCAGGAACTAGTCTCTGTATGTGATGACTCCTTCCCTTCTGGAGAGGATAATAAATACATGGATCCTGAGGTTGAAGCTCAAGCCAGTGACGAGGGATTATTAACATTTTAAAAGTGGACCTATCATGCTATATTTGAATAATATAGTGTAGGACCATACCTATATAAAAGGCATATTTATACTTTTCATTTTTCAAACAGATCATGCATTTTAGCCATTCCTCATTTCGCTCAATTTAACACCGTCTTTGCACGGGCTGATTCTGTGAGAACAGCACCACCTACAGGCCTGGCATATGTACTACAGCGTCTCCAGCGCTTTCGAACGGCAATGTCCGTGACTGTCTCCTCCTGATTGGTGGAGTTGGCCCAATAGCCGTAGCGCCACTTCTGTGACGTCAGAGAAGTGTTCAAACCTGGATCAGTCTGTTTCAGATCCGTTGCTGCCCCTTTTTAAGAGATTTGGATATGGAGGAAAATAGAGAGGGTTGGTGAGTTCCCTGGAACACCGGGGACACCTATTCATGTATAAAAGACGTACAAAAGTGCATTTTGAATGATAGGTCCCCTTTAAAGTATTCAGAAAAAGTAAGAATTTTGCGTTTTTAAGGAAAAAGCCATCATTTGTATGAAAAAGTCCTCCATCTCGTGACTGTGTGACTCCCTCTCTTGGATATCAGCATGTGACGGACACTGCTCAGGAACTAGCTGATGCTCTGTCTGTGATGACTGCTTCCATTCAGGAGAGGACCACAGACACACGGATGCTGAGGTTGAAGCTCAAGCCGGGGACCAGGGAGAACGCCAACGTACCCTCGTAGCAGTCCAGCCTGCAGGGGGCCAGGCGCATGGCCTCTCTGAAGTGGATGATGGCCTCCTGAACTCTCCCCATGTTCCTGAGCGCGGCTCCTTTGAGCAGCAGCGCCTGCACGCTGTTGCTGTTCAGCTGGATGGCCTTCGCCCCCAGGTACAGAGCTCTGGAGTAACGCTTACTGTAGAAGCTGTGACAACTGGAGCACAGGGAAAAGGGTTACAGGAACTATAATAATAATAATAATAATAATAATAATAATAAGATAAGTGTAGTGACTTTTTAACCTATACTCAAGCCACTGAGGGAACGGGAGAACGTTGTGTGTTCCAGACTATAAAACAATGAGTCGTATATCCTTTATTTTGTGTTCCGTATATTCATCATATTGATTGTATCCACGTTGCTTCTTCCGTTACCATTTAGTGATTACCTATACAAGTTGAATGCTCCATCCTGTGTTCACTGTTGGAACTGCACGATACATTCAACTTGCACAGATAAAATATAAACAAAATACATTATGGCGCCAACAATAAGATAAGATGGATCGTTGTTAATCCTGTGGGGAAATTCAGATGTTCAACCGGCAACAGGGCGAGATGGAAAAACAGGACGGCACAGATTCACACCAGATTAATACAATTAAAGATCACATTGAAATTATACAGTTAGTAACTTTTAAAATAAGAAATTAATTAAATGAACATATATACATATTAAAGTGCACCTATTATGCTATTTTAAGGCGTATATTATGGGTGTCAGATATATACAAATATATAAAAACATGTCTGTGAAGCGTTTTGCTCAAAATACAAACAAACCCCTCTATTGCAGCCCTGTTAGAGAAACGCGGATTTTGGGTCCTTAGCTTGAAAAAAGGAGGAGGCGGAGCTAATGCCTGATCAGAATTCTACCAGAGTTAAATTCTGCTGTGATAAAACGCCATCCTGTTCTAAACCACATCAAGGATTATTTCTGAAGCAGGATGGAGCTCGAATGATATTTTCTCTTGCGGGTTTATCACAAGGTGAGTTCCTTTTTTCATTTCCTGCTTTTTAAACACGTGTTCTCTCCAGTACAGGTTAGCTCCGAGTGTTAGCGAGGCTAGCTAATGTAAACAAAGACGAGATTACGTCCAAAACACGTCAGGCATTGTTTCTGATAGCAACTTTCTTTCGGTCCACCAACCGAAATTACGTCATGTCGGCAGCAAATCTGTATCCGCTCGTTGTACCCCCGTTTTTAAAATATTTGGGTACGGAGGAAAAGAGAGAGGGTTTTATTTTCTGACGCTGCGTGAGTTCGCTGACGCACCGGGGACACATGTTGATGTATAAAAGACATCACAAAGTGCATTTTGCATGATAGCTGTCCTTTAAATGAATTGAACTATTCAAATCTTAGACTGCATCGTAACTTTTATCCATGTATTTTTCCTTTTAATGTTTTTTTCAATGACTGATTTTAAATGCCTTTGTCTGAATGTCTTTCATTTTTTGCAAAGCACTTTGAATTGCCTTGTGTTGAAAAGTGCTGTATAAATAAACTTGCCTTGCCTTTAAATATATGTACATGTATGCGTGCCGGTAAAAAGTTATTTTGTAAACAGGGTATATTTGATGTACAGTACTTTATGGGTTACATTGTTGACCCTTGTTGTGCAGCCTGATAGCAGATATTGTAAAAATAAATATATAAACTCACCCAGAGATGACCCAGGGTTCTGCGTGCTGGTCTGAGATATTAAATAATCTTCCTCCCAGGACTTCCACATCCTCCAGGTGTCCCTCTCTGGCCATCAGGTAGCCGTACACATCCATTCCTGCACGAGCAAAACACATAACTGACATGCTTCTAGGACTGTACCTAAATGTCTTTTGTTTGTTTACATTCAATGCGTCTCCTGAGGTTTTAAAATGAAGCTTTAAATGTCATATTTTACAACATAATCATCCTTTAAAAGTCAATTATATCCTCAAGTATAGTCCAGAATTTTAATAAAGCGATTCCTCTGATAAATTGTCTTTTTTTGTATCAATTCCACTTTCTAAAATCTAACTTATTCACAACATTAACAAGCTGTAAAAAATATGGATATATAGTATACTAGTTGCAGACTAAGGACAGAGGACTGCCCTTTAAGTTATTAATCATTTGCAAAAACCCTCAGGGGAATATCATGAAACAAAAAGTATAATTAGTGTAGCCTAATCTTTAAATGCAGCAGTGGCTATAGCAAGTGTTCATTTAGACTCAATATGTCAACATTAAAGCTATCAAGAATTCGGTACAGCCCTAAATACGTTAACATGGAGGGTGAATCTGGTGCTAAAGTATTGAGCGCGTGGCATGGGTTAGTATTTTAAAGATGAAACATTTTGGGCCAGATGCTTGGTGAATGAATAAATACCAGCTGACCTTTGATGAGGTACGGGTCGAGCATCTGAGCCTGTTCAAACTTGAGGATGGCGTTCTTGGTGTCTCCGGCTCTGAAGTAAACGTCGGCCAGACTCACCAGCAGGTCCACGTTGTCCCGCAGCAGAGACTTCTTCTCCAGAGAGCTGAGGCCCGGCAGAGAAACAAGGATGTTCAGTCATATTCAGTCACGTTTAGCCATCACTAGGCATTGGGGTAAGGAAGCACCACCAACGAAAAACCAATGGGTAACAACAGAAAGTGGGAAGAATGGAGACTCAAAACAAAGACATTTGACTGGAACAATAGCTAATAGAAACATGTGTCTTTAGAATATAATAACACGAAGACATATCCCTAGCCTTTTATTTTGTAATGCCTTGCTGGACTTTTGTTTGGATAATAACACGGGAGAAATTATCGATCGGGAGAGATATCGATCGAGAGAGATCGATCGAGAGAGATATAGAGAGAGAGATATCGAGAGAAAGAGATATCGATCGAGAGAGATATAGAGAGAGAGATATCGAGAGAGAGAGATATCGAGAGAGATATCGAGAGAGAGAGATATCGAGAGAGAGAGAGAGAGATATCGAGAGAGATATCGATCGAGAGAGATATCGAGAGAGAGAGGGATCGAGAGAGAGAGGGATCGATCGAGAGAGATAGAGAGATATCGAGAGAGATATCGAGAGAGAGATCGAGAGAGATATCGAGAGAGATATAGAGAGAGAGATATCGAGAGAGATATAGAGAGATATCGAGAGAGAGAGAGAGATATCGAGAGAGAGAGAGATCGAGAGAGAGAGATCGAGAGAGATCGATCGAAAGATATAGAGAGATATCGAGAGAGAGAGAGATCGAGAGAGAGATATTGAGAGAGAGAGAGATATCGAGATCGAGAGATATCGAGAGAGATATCGAGAGAGATATCGATCGAGAGAGATATCGAGAGAGATATCGAGAGAGATATCGATCGAGAAAGATATCGATCTAGAAAGATATCGATCTAGAGAGAGAGATATCGATCGAGAAAGATATCGATCTAGAGAGAGAGATATCGAGAGAGAGAGAGATATTGAGAGAGAGATATCGAGGATCGAGAGAGATATCGAGAGAGAGATCGAGAGAGAGAGATATCGAGAGAGAGATATCGAGAGATCGATTGAGAGATAGAGAGATATCGAAAGAGAGAGAGAGAGATCGAGAGAGAGAGATATCGAGAGAGAGAGATATCGAGAGAGATCGATATCGAGAGATATCGAGAGAGATATAGAGATATCGAGAGAGAGAGATATATAGATATCGAGAGAGAGAGATATCGAGAGAGATCGATCGAGAGAGATATCGAGAGAGAGAGAGATATCGAGAGAGATATCGATCGAGATATCGAGAGAGAGATATCGATCGAGAGAGAGAGATATCGAGAGAGAGAGAGATCGATCGATCCCTCTCTCGATCGATCTCTCTCGATATCCCTCTCTCGATCGATCTCTCTCGATATCCCTCTCTCTCTCTCTCGATATCCCTCTCTCTATCGATATCCCTCTCTCTCTCTCTCTCGATATCCCTCTCTCTATCGATATCCCTCTCTCTCGATCTCTCTCAATATCCCTCTCTCTATCGATATCCCTCTCTCTCGATCTCTCTCGATCGCTATCCCTCTCTCGATCGAGATCCCTCTCTCTCGATCGAGATCCCTCTCTCTCGATCGAGATCCCTCTCTCTCGATCGCTATCCCTCTCTCGATCGAGATCCCTCTCTCTCGATCGTTATCCCTCTCTCGATCGAGATCCCTCTCTCGATCGAGATCCCTCTCTCTCGATCGAGATCCCTCTCTCGATCGAGATCCCTCTCTCGATCGTTATCCCTCTCTCGATCGATATCCCTCTCTCGATCGATATCCCTCTCTCGAGATCTCTCTCGATCGTTATCCCTCTCTCGATCGATATCCCTCTCTCGAGATCTCTCTCGATCGTTATCCCTCTCTCGATCGATATCCCTCTCTCTCGATATCTCTCTCGATCGTTATCCCTCTCTCGATCGATATCTCTCTCTCTCGATATCCCTCTCTCTCGATATCTCTCTCGATCGATATCGATATAAGTGTCATGTATTTCACGTCATGCGATCGGCATTTATAGAGAGCACCGATCGGTGAGTATCGGCCGATATCGATCGGTATACTGCAGTATGTTTTTTGAAACGCTAATCTCCAACAAATATGGAAAGGAGCAGAATATTTTGTTGGATACAAAAAATAAATGTTTAAAGTGTTGGATAAGTCCACATTTTCAAAAACTATTCAATGGTAACTTCTTTTATTTAAAATGATTGGAAATGTCTTGACCAGATGAGTCTGGCACCACTGGAATCTAAGCACACAAACAGTATAACATTGAATAATATCCCTGTGGAAATACTGGCTTTAAACACAATAAATAGACGTGCATAAACATTTAAACAAAAGTCAGAATATTCCTGATTGAGAAATGTAACGCCAAGGTCATGAATGTAGCTTCGAACTTCTCGGTCCAGCTCGAGTTCATTCAAGGTTAGCTTATTTGTAAAGCACATTTTAAGACACAGAGGCAATTCAAAGTGCTTCACTGAACACGTAATAATTCAAAACAAACACATTTGTATATAACCTGATATAACCGACCTACCTTTATATTGATTGATTTATTTTATAGGTCTTAATCTTTTTTTTGTATTTCTGTTGTTCCGATATGTTCACTTTGTTTTATGGGGTTATATATATTATTTGATATTGTTGAATTAGCTCCGTTGTCTTGTTTCTTATCCGTCAGAGAGAAACCATTATTTGTATCATCATACATCTGACCTCCTTGTGTCTCTTAACCTGATCATGTTATCTGTTGCTGCACGCGCCTTTTAAAGTTCTTAACAAATAATCTGAGGGGAAATTCTTGTCGTTTATTTTTAACTTGTGATGTGTCCTTTTGTAAAGCACTTTGAGCGGCATGAGTTGTATGAAAAGTGCTATATATATATAAAGCTTTATGATTACTATAATGTGATATGTTTGATATGCTGTGCTCACCATATGGTGTTGATGGCCCTCTGGTTGTCTCCAGCGTGGATGAATGCGTACGCTTTGATCCAAACGGACAGCCACTCCAGGTTGGGGATGCTCTGAATCACATCCATCGTCATGGAGGCCACCTCGGCTCCTTTCACCGAGAGAGAGAGGAGGCCTGCAGGAGGAGAGAGAGAAAGGTCTTTAATGAGGCTCTAACAAGTACATTAGAGCAAAGCCTAAACTTGTGTTTCTTTCCATTACGCCTCCTGTAGTACTTTGGGATGACTTTTAGCAATGAAAGGTGCTTTACAAGTACATTTTATTAGTATTATTTAGGGATGCACGATAATTATCGGGCCGATTATTATCGGATAGTTCGCTTGCTATTTGTATTAACAAATGCAATGCAGAAGTTCCATGAGGAGGGAAAAAGGCAACGAGCTATAATACTTCCAACCTGATTAGTCACCTGAAACATCGCTACGATGGCGTGTTAACAGCGTACGAAGACGCCTGCGCTGCTAAACTAGCGACAAATCCAAAGCCAGCTGCAAAGGCACCGGGGCTTTTGAAAAAGGAAAGAAGTTTGCCAGTTTTGCAACTCAAGGCATATGCTCGAACGGGAGCTGCCTGGACGCTGCGATCATGTTGCACTATCCGAGCTGAGTGTGCTGACTTCTCCTACAATGTCCCGCTGTCTGCTTCCTGCATCAAGTCAAGTGCTCGGCGCAGTTGTGTGGATAGAGCGCTCCTCTGTTTTCATTTAAACAGCTCCTTATATCCGTTAGCGCAGCTAGCTAGCACCAGATGCTAACAACAACAATGCACGTAACGTCTCTCTCTCGCTCGCTCGGGCCACACAAACACACACCCTCCCGGTCCTCCCGATGGCCAGTCGGTGCCTGCCGGTGAGCGTGGAAGTGTGGTCTGCCACAAGCGGGCGGCAGGAGCGGGGCTGTCAGCATCAGCTTGTAGATGGTATTTTAAACTCGATGCGCTCTGAAGCTACGGGGCGGCCGAGGAAAAAAAATACACATGCGTTAATCGCGTTAAAATAATTAGTGGCGTAAAACATTTTTTATTAACGGTCTTGAGAAGCAGGAAGTTATCGGTATCGGTTTCAAAAAACCAATATCGTGCATCCCTAGTATTATTACATTAGAGCACGGGATTCACTGTCCGAGCAGATAGTGAACGTGTGTCTCGTATAACAAAAGCTTTCAAATGTGAAGAGCGAAGGTGGCCACAGTAGCCATTTCTCTAACGGTACGATAACTATTCAAAATATCACGGTTTCACACAATTATCCTTAATATCAGATACAATGGCTGTTAAAGGAATGAGAACATAATTACAGTAAATCGTTCACACACACACACACACACTGAGAGTTCATACCGATGATGGCGTCCAGCGCGAGGGGGCACTGTCTGAGCACCTCTTTGTAGCTCGTCACCGCAGAACGCTCCTGACCTGCTTTCCTGTACAGGTTAGCTAGCATCATGTTGATCTGAGGGAAGAACGAACAACAACATCCATTAAACACAAGTCTATAGAGAAGATAAACGTCTCGTAGACGTAAACTCGTAAACTCCAGCTGGGTATTTACTTGTGAGATAAGTTAATGTACTTTATTGATCCTAAAAAAGGGGATGTTGTTGTTGCAGCAGCATAAAAACAAGGCATTGCACATAACTAGAAATTAAAAGAGTAGAAATAAACAATTCTAAAATAGACGCATCTCAAAATAGAAATATACCGGCGTTATAGAGTAGGAAATATGAAAAAAATGTGTAAACTATCTGGCAAATAAAACACTATTTAAGCGCCAATTTTCCATAACAGTAACACAATATAAAGCCGGATATTATTTACATTAAGTGTGCGAGGAATGGAATATTAAAATAAATATACAGTGTGAATTGGACATTCCAATAGGTCCGTCACAAGATCAGATTTCCACCTCCCAAGGCCAAATCCTGATAACGATACTATCTCAATAATAATAATAATAACAGTTACATTCTAAAATGAATATTGCTATGAGTTAGATCAATCTTAAACTCTGATATTATTAAGAGTTTTGTATCTTCCATGCAGGGAGGAGGAATGAGTGTGTGACCAGATATGGTGGCTGTTTCATAACAGAAAGCATGAACAATATGTTTAGCTTATATGTGTTCTGTATTCCAACCCAGCCTCACGGCATTTCGTGTTATAGTCACAAAATTAATCTATTGGTTAATTTCACCCACACGATTTCCCCATTTTTAAAAGCAATATAAATAATAACAAATTATATTTAAAAAATACAGACGTCAGTATCCTGAGGCTCCGAGCCATTTCTTTTCCTCGCGGACGGCAAAAAAAGTCCGACATTATACGATTTAAAATAAAATCAATGATCGTGGCTTGATATTGAGTAAAACATGTTTTTATGAACCACACAGCTTCCGGTGTTCCGAGACCCGACCGGACAAAAAGACGAGGGCACGAAACACACTACCAATAGAAATACATTGCTTTTAAAATCGTTCTGTGTGACACGGGAAAAAAGGGGGAAATCGTGTTGGTGAACACGAATCAAGAGATTACATTTCGTGACTATAACACGAAATGCCGTGAGACTGGGTTGTGTATTCTGCATTTTGTATATGTTGCTGTTGTCTAATTTTTCTTTTTCTTAAAGGTGGGGTAGGTACGTTTGAGAAACCGGCTCGAGATCGCTAGAATTTGAAAATACACAACCGGAGAAAATCTGCCACTTCCCCACAGAGCCCCTCCCCCAACACACACGAACGCGCACATGACCAATGAGGGCACGAGTTCAGTCTGTGCCCCGATGGAAGGCTGACAGGCAGGTAGGCCGTCCGATTGGTTGTACTTTTTACAGTATTACGGCTTCTACAGATGACATTTGTTATGTATTTGTTGTCAAAGCACTTCAGATATTCATTGCTATCGGGACGTTAAGAGCATTCCATGGAATATAACAAAAAGTGTATCTCGAGCCGGTTTCTGAAACTTACCTACCCCACCTTTAAGTACTTTTAGTTTTTTTTTAAAGAAAGATTGTTGTGCTTTTGGTTGCACATGTTGTGTATTCATCTAAAAAAAATGTGATCACAAAAAAGAAAGCATGAAAAATATCGTTTATCACAATAGCTATGGGAGGGTAACCTGCCTTTGGGGTCCTCTGTCTGGATGCGATCCCATCGAGAACTGCAATAGCATCTTTATCCAGTTTCAATATGGTGTAGCACTCGGCGATCTTATACTTTACTTCAATCTCTGAGGGCAAACTCTGAAAGACAACATAATGAGTCACTTTAATAATCCTTCATGCAAACTGAACTAGTCGATGGTATGGGTATTTGTCTTTCAAGGTACAAAACATTGAGTGATATGAATATACATGCAATTGATGTGTGGGAATTCTGGTTCAAACCACATTGAATGATGTTATGGCTTCATTCAAAACATTGAACAGCGCTGTCCGACATACCTGTGCCTGTAAATTAGAAGCAGCTCCACCAGTAGAAGTACGAACTTTAGACGTTTTGCTGATCACCTTCTTCTGCTGTAGAGCCATACTGTATTTGCAGGCAGCATTACGATACTCCTTATCATGGAAGATGCTGTCAGCGTGGTAAACCAACAACTGGTACTTCTGGGCCGGTGAGAGCAGCTCTCTTTGATACAAAGACACAAGTGGTAAAGTAATTAGAATCAGAAACACTTTTGATTGCATGGGTGAAGTGGGTTATGTTAGCTGCTCCATCTTAGAGTCAAATATACGGAAAACAGAGAAGTTATAAGACGATTTATATAATGTCATCGATTAAAAGCAACAAATAAATGGGTGCATTTACTATAATGAAGCAGCAATCAATCACAACAATACATATGGAACAAATGACTGTTTGATACTGTGTATACTAAGATATAACAATAGTGTAAATAATATAAATGTATGTACGTTTAAAATGTAGGAAAAGTATCACAATATTTCTTAAAATGCAAAAACAATATCGAGTAGGAATGCAAGAGAATCAGAGAATTAACATTAAAACATGTCTCAATGTGTTCGTAGAAATGCTTAGAGAGAAAGACTGTCATTGAGTGACATAAATATAGAAGAGACCGTAACAAAAAGTGGACAGTGAGATGATACATTAGTCCAAAGCACAGGAGTGTAGAAAGTAAACAAACAATAGCGTTAGCTTGTGTTTTTATAGAAGCATCCTTCATCAGCTGTTGGGCTTCATCACAACAAAAACATGGCTCTGTGACTTTGATAGCCCCTGGTTTTAAATCAACCCCACTGCATTGTTAACATTGTGAAAGGGGGGGGAAGGCTATTTAACAACAATATATATGTAAAAAGTCACACAATACTCGTTAAACAGCTGGCTCTCAACTCCTTCCAGCTAACTGTTAATAGCACGTACCTGCATATGACTACTTCCTGGATATACAAACGTACACTATATTACACCCAATAATACACATTTCACTGTTAAATATGTGGGTACTTGAGAAGCATTTCTAGCAGGGGTCAGAGTGCATTATTCAAAACTCTGATCTGATCAACTACTAAAGAAATAAATGATATCAATAGTTGTCAGTTAGCTTTTCGCTATCACTGTCTCCAGGAAATAGACGGATCCTCACGCTGGCTTTTACTTACGGGTTGTTATTACTCATCGTCAACAGCAAACTGCTCAATATCCGGACGTTAGAGTGAAGGCCAGCTGCGGCCATTTCCCGGATATTATCTATAACATTCATCTTTAATGTAGTTTAAGGCTTGCTTTGTGTTTCCGTCTCTCAGGTGAAAGTTTGTAAACAGCTAATGCTAACAGCTGTATCAAATATGGCGCCGTGACAACGTTCCTTCCGCATAATGCTGCCTTTAAGTGCTCTTTGCAAGCTTGTGATTTCAACTACTATAGTATTAAATGTGATAAACCTCATGACATATGCGTCTTGGTAAACACATTACGTTTTAAATGACCTTGTTTTCAATTTAGAAAGAAAAAAGTGACAAATGTATGCAACTTTTTTATTCGCCTCCTAAATCCATAAAGGGACGCTTCTGTTTACGACATCATGTATCCGATAGTTTTGAACGCCTCTTGTGAAAGCGCCAGCTAAATGTAATGATTTAGTTAATAATGACTATATAATTAGTTGTTGTTTACCCTTTCTGAGTTTTTGAATAGTATTTATTAATATAGAAACTCCCTTCTAGCAACACTCTCCATAGGAAATGAAATAAATATCCTTTGGCCGATTCATAATGTAAAAAAAATGCACTGCAGTCTTGATTATAATTGTATTTTATAATTTTAATAATTGTTTAATTTAATTGTAATATTTTTGACTTATGTTATTTTAGTATTTAAGTATAATTTTATTTTTTTATTATACTATTTTAATTATGTAGTAATACTTGTATTCTGCATGCAATGTATAATGTGTGTGGTTATGTTAATGTGAGTAGTGGTCTTGTTGTTTGCACATTTTCCTCTTTGGGATTAATAAAGGAATTGTGATTCTGCTCTGTTTAAAACATATTAACCTCTTTGTCCCAGACTCCAAGTCCAGTAGTTCAAATCTGAATAAGTGGTTGAATGCTTGTCCTTTTTTTCAGTTTCAGACCAGATCATCTAGCAATTTTTCAACATCAGCGCTCTGGGAAATTGAGATTCTTAACTTTTTTCATTGATCAATTCAGAAAAAAGTATTAACTGATATCGATCATATTTTGTAAGTTGGGTTATTCATTTAGCTAAGTCATGTTTTCAAATAGGAAAACACATTTAAAAAAGTATATTTAAAGAAATCAGTTGGCCTATGCATTCCTAAGAACCACCATTTTCCCACAATGCATTGTACAAACAGATAATTGTTTGAGAGCTAAAAAAACATCTAGATAGTCTTTCCACAGTTTTGGAGCACACACTGCATTCCCCTTTTGTCTCCTGTTGTATTAAAGTTGACATAGTTGAGTACATTGATTCAATTAGTGGTTTTGTATGACTTGATTATTAAAAATAAGCAGAAGTAAAAAATAAATCCACATAGTGTACAAATACTATTTCCATTTTATTTGCAATTTAAAATGTCACACAAGATAAAAGTAGATAATTCAATCTGCCTGAACATTGTTTGTATATAACCCAAATAAAGGCATTCAAAATCCACCCTTGATGATGCACCGACATGACAAGATCTTAACAGATTACAAAATGAAATGAAAAGATTTGACTAAACGGGAGCTACAACCAACAGGTTTGTAATCGACACATGGAAATGCTTTTTAACTGTAGAAAGAACAACCACCGTAAAGGATAGCTTCTGAAATACACACACTGACTTGGAAAAGGCCATCTATGATACGTCAAACTATAGTCCAATTGATATTTCCGTGATAATAACCGTGGATAAAGGGGACTTTCACTTAGAGCAGGGGCGTCAAACTCAATTTCATCGCGGGCCACATCAGCGTTATGGCTGCACTCAAAGGGCCGCTTGTGACTTTAAGACTATATAAAAATACATATATAAATATTTTATATTTTTAAAATAATGTATTATATTACTTTATTGCCTCTGCATTGGATTATTATCGGATAGGGTAAAAGCTTCATAGATAATTACGTCTGAAAGAAGAAGTCTAGGGCAAATAAGTGCAAGTCTCTTCAGTGAGAATGTCACAAAATTATTTTAAAAGAAAATCCAAATTCTGAAAAAAAAATCTAATGTGAGATGCATTGTGGGAGATGTAGTTTATGGACATCGTGCATCTGTAAATCGGCCTGTAACCGTATAATAAACATATTACATTCTTTCAGAGCTCTTGCGGGCCACATGAAATGAAGTCGCGGGCCGGATTTGGCCCCCGGGCCTTGAGTTTGACACCCCTGACTTAGAGGAATTGTAAACTTGATCAACACTGATCAACCCTTCTTAACTGCAGTAGGTCCCACTATGACCATTGTCCAAAAACTCATCTCTCTCGACTCCACTTCGAGCGATAGAACTACTAACAAAGCACTTATACACTAATAAAGGACTGGCTTACCTAAAGCCAGTTGAGTAGCACTTGAAATGTTTTTTGCTCTATGAAGCCTGATGTACTTTATGATTCTGTTTTCTTCAAGGTTGTATTTTGTTGGTCGAACGCACTTATTGTAAGTCGCTTTGGATACAAGCATCAGCTAAATGCAATGTAATGTGATGTCCACCTTTAGGTTCTAATTTGTGAGCCAAAGAGCTACCAACATAACAATCATTCATCACAACATTCGGGTTTGTGCTGAATGCTCTAAAGCTAATCTATTTTGAGATTTCATTTCAGTTTAACGATGCTTCACAACTTAAAGGTGATGGTAGGTAAGTTTCAGAAACCGGCTCGAGATACACTTTTTGTTATATTCCATGGAATGCTCTTAACATCCCTGATAGCCATGAATATCTGAAGTGCTTTGACAACAAATCCATAACAAAATGTCATCTGTAGAAGCCGTAATACTGTAAAAAGTACAACAGGTAGATGGCCTACCTGCCTGTCAGTCTTCCATCGGGGCACAAACTGACCTCGTGCCCTCATTGGTCACGTGCGCGTTCGTGTGTGTTGGGGGAGGGGCTCTGTGAGGAAGTGACAGATTTTCTCCGGTTGTGTATTTTCAAATTCTAGCGATCTCGAGCCGGTTTCTCAAACGTACCCACCCCACCTTTAAACAAGAGTTGTATGAGGTATCAAAGGGGAAATCATAATAACGTTTAAAGAATCAATCATACATTGGGCATTTCACAATGTGTGTCAGCATTGGACAACAGAAAAAGAAGAAAATCAATCTACCAACAACACTCTAAACACCAATGAAATGGGTGGCCACCCAAAACACCTGCATGCAAACACACCTCACATATCAGCAGTATCCGCCCAACGCCTGCAGAATCTGCTCCGGGGACCCTCCAGACAGCAAGCGGCTGAGAGAGCGAGAAGGAGGTGCGTTATTGGAAGGTTGAAATTGTCCCATCATATAAATACTTGGGCACCATTTTCGATGACCACCTCAAAACGAGTGTATTGTGAAGCGGGGTCAACAGAGAATTCACCTTCTTCGCAAACTGAACTCTTTCCCAGTCAGGCCTTTTTTAAATTCTTGATTATTTATGTACTCATTTATTTATTGTGACGCTATGAACTATTTATGGTGTAAATTGGAATGATCCACATCCAGGTGTGTTTTCCTCCTGTATGTTCCTGCCTGTGTTCATGACATAAGCTGCTCATAACAAACCACCCCTTGCAGGATAAATACAGTTGTTGATTGATTGTTAGGTTTGTTTACCTTTTAGAGCTCAGAGAGCAGAGGTGCGTTAGCTTTGTTTACCTTTTACAGCTCAGAGAGCAGAGGTGCGTTAGCTTTGTTTACCTTTTAGAGCTCAGAGAGCAGAGGTGCGTTAGCTTTGTTTACCTTTTAGAGCTCAGGGAGGTGTGTTAGCTTTGTTTACCTTTTAGAGCTCAGAGAGCAGAGGTGCGTTAGCTTTGTTTACCTTTTAGAGCTCAGAGAGCAGAGGTGCGTTAGCTTTGTTTACCTTTTAGAGCTCAGAGAGGAGAGGTGTGTTAGCTTTGTTTACCTTTTAGAGCTCAGGGAGGAGCGTTAGGTTTGTTTACCTTTTAGAGCTCAGGGAGGTGTGTTAGCTTTGTTTACCTTTTAGAGCTCAGGGAGGAGCGTTAGGTTTGTTTACCTTTTAGAGCTCAGGGAGGTGTGTTAGCTTTGTTTACCTTTTAGAGCTCAGGGAGGAGCGTTAGCTTTGTTTACCTTTTACAGCTCAGAGAGCAGAGGTGTGTTAGGTTTGTTTACCTTTTAGAGCTCAGGGAGGTGTGTTAGCTTTGTTTACCTTTTAGAGCTCAGGGAGGAGCGTTAGGTTTGTTTACCTTTTAGAGCTCAGGGAGGAGAGGTGCGTTAGCTTTGTTTACCTTTTAGAGCTCAGGGAGGAGCGTTAGCTTTGTTTACCTTTTAGAGCTGATGGGGGTCAGTTGGCGTTTGGACAGCTGACTCTTCCTCTGACGTCCCTGAGGCGTCGTAGCCAAGGAGGCTGAAGAACACGAGCACATTGTTAAACATACAAATAAATGATTGACCAATCACAACAGAGGTGGCCAGCTAACCAATCAGAGCTCTGGTTTCAGACAGAGGGTGAAACAGGCAGTGTGAGAAAAAAAAGAGCGTTTTGAACATTAAAGCATGGAGACATGTCCCACTGATATACACCTGCACATCAGCAGGAGAGGACTCTTTAAAGTAGAGACACTACATACTGATACACACCTGAACATCAGCAGGAGAGGACTCTTTAAAGTAGAGACACTACATACTGATATACACCTGAACATCAGCAGGAGAGGACTCTTTAAAGTAGAGACACTACATACTGATATACACCTGAACATCAGCAGGAGAGGACTCTTTAAAGTAGAGACACTACATACTGATATACACCTGAACATCAGCAGGAGAGGACTCTTTAAAGTAGAGACACTACATACTGATATACACCTGAACATCAGCAGGAGAGGACTCTTTAAAGTAGAGACACTACATACTGATATACACCTGAACATCAGCAGGAGAGGACTCTTTAAAGTAGAGACACTACATACTGATATACACCTGAACATCAGCAGGAGAGGACTCTTTAAAGTAGAGACACTACATACTGATATACACCTGAACATCAGCAGGAGAGGACTCTTTAAAGTAGAGACACTACATACTGATATACACCTGAACATCAGCAGGAGAGGACTCTTTAAAGTAGAGACACTACATACTGATATACACCTGAACATCAGCAGGAGAGGACTCTTTAAAGTAGAGACACTACATACTGATATACACCTGAACATCAGCAGGAGAGGACTCTTTAAAGTAGAGACACTACATACTGATATACACCTGAACATCAGCAGGAGAGGACTCTTTAAAGTAGAGACACTACATACTGATATACACCTGAACATCAGCAGGAGAGGACTCTTTAAAGTAGAGACACTACATACTGATATACACCTGAACATCAGCAGGAGAGGACTCTTTAAAGTAGAGACACTACATACTGATATACACCTGAACATCAGCAGGAGAGGACTCTTTAAAGTAGAGACACTACATACTGATATACACCTGAACATCAGCAGGAGAGGACTCTTTAAAGTAGAGACACTACATACTGATATACACCTGAACATCAGCAGGAGAGGACTCTTTAAAGTAGAGACACTACATACTGATATACACCTGAACATCAGCAGGAGAGGACTCTTTAAAGTAGAGACACTACATACTGATATACACCTGAACATCAGCAGGAGAGGACTCTTTAAAGTAGAGACACTACATACTGATATACACCTGAACATCAGCAGGAGAGGACTCTTTAAAGTAGAGACACTACATACTGATATACACCTGAACATCAGCAGGAGAGGACTCTTTAAAGTAGAGACACTACATACTGATATACACCTGAACATCAGCAGGAGAGGACTCTTTAAAGTAGAGACACTACATACTGATATACACCTGAACATCAGCAGGAGAGGACTCTTTAAAGTAGAGACACTACATACTGATATACACCTGAACATCAGCAGGAGAGGACTCTTTAAAGTAGAGACACTACATACTGATATACACCTGAACATCAGCAGGAGAGGACTCTTTAAAGTAGAGACACTACATACTGATATACACCTGAACATCAGCAGGAGAGGACTCTTTAAAGTAGAGACACTACATACTGATATACACCTGAACATCAGCAGGAGAGGACTCTTTAAAGTAGAGACACTACATACTGATATACACCTGAACATCAGCAGGAGAGGACTCTTTAAAGTAGAGACACTACATACTGATATACACCTGAACATCAGCAGGAGAGGACTCTTTAAAGTAGAGACACTACATACTGATATACACCTGAACATCAGCAGGAGAGGACTCTTTAAAGTAGAGACACTACATACTGATATACACCTGAACATCAGCAGGAGAGGACTCTTTAAAGTAGAGACACTACATACTGATATACACCTGAACATCAGCAGGAGAGGACTCTTTAAAGTAGAGACACTACATACTGATATACACCTGAACATCAGCAGGAGAGGACTCTTTAAAGTAGAGACACTACATACTGATATACACCTGAACATCAGCAGGAGAGGACTCTTTAAAGTAGAGACACTACATACTGATATACACCTGAACATCAGCAGGAGAGGACTCTTTAAAGTAGAGACACTACATACTGATATACACCTGAACATCAGCAGGAGAGGACTCTTTAAAGTAGAGACACTACATACTGATATACACCTGAACATCAGCAGGAGAGGACTCTTTAAAGTAGAGACACTACATACTGATACACACCTGAACATCAGCAGGAGAGGACTCTTTAAAGTAGAGACACTACATACTGATATACACCTGAACATCAGCAGGAGAGGACTCTTTAAAGTAGAGACACTACATACTGATATACACCTGAACATCAGCAGGAGAGGACTCTTTAAAGTAGAGACACTACATACTGATATACACCTGAACATCAGCAGGAGAGGACTCTTTAAAGTAGAGACACTACATACTGATATACACCTGAACATCAGCAGGAGAGGACTCTTTAAAGTAGAGACACTACATACTGATATACACCTGAACATCAGCAGGAGAGGACTCTTTAAAGTAGAGACACTACATACTGATATACACCTGAACATCAGCAGGAGAGGACTCTTTAAAGTAGAGACACTACATACTGATATACACCTGAACATCAGCAGGAGAGGACTCTTTAAAGTAGAGACACTACATACTGATATACACCTGAACATCAGCAGGAGAGGACTCTTTAAAGTAGAGACACTACATACTGATATACACCTGAACATCAGCAGGAGAGGACTCTTTAAAGTAGAGACACTACATACTGATATACACCTGAACATCAGCAGGAGAGGACTCTTTAAAGTAGAGACACTACATACTGATATACACCTGAACATCAGCAGGAGAGGACTCTTTAAAGTAGAGACACTACATACTGATATACACCTGAACATCAGCAGGAGAGGACTCTTTAAAGTAGAGACACTACATACTGATATACACCTGAACATCAGCAGGAGAGGACTCTTTAAAGTAGAGACACTACATACTGATATACACCTGAACATCAGCAGGAGAGGACTCTTTAAAGTAGAGACACTACATACTGATATACACCTGAACATCAGCAGGAGAGGACTCTTTAAAGTAGAGACACTACATACTGATATACACCTGAACATCAGCAGGAGAGGACTCTAACCATTAAGCTCTCAAAAGCTTTTGTTTTAAAAAAAATGGTGTTGTCCTTTTTTCCTAATTGCTTGTCCAAATCGACGTCGATGTGCAGGAAGGAGAGCTGGATATCATGAATTCATACCCGCTCTATTCAGACTGGATTCACGGTTCACAACCTGCGGATAAAACACAAATCACTGAATGATTTAAATAAAGAAAATCTGGTGTTTTAAAATCACACTTGACTCGGCGCAGGATTAATTAGATTATTTTAATACTCCAGTCAATCAGCTATTACACCGCGTGTGGTTATAAAAACAGCTGCTCGTAGTTTCTTCATAATTGCACGTAAAACTGAAGTAAATATGAATAGACTTATAAATATAAGTCATAAAAGTAGCTTATTTATTTCAATTGCAGTCTGTCACTTGGTCATTCTTCCCATATGTTATAAATAATGATGAACCTTTTGGGATTGGTTCACTGCCTATAGATGTCCCGCCCCTTAGCCTATATCACGTACAATGTGTTGGAGCGCTAGCCAATAGGAGCGCGAGTGTTACATAGTGATGTCATTATGATCCAGAAGTAGATTATATTAGTAGACACAGATCTTATATCTGATATTAAACAAAGCAGCGATGAATCTGCCAGTCTGTCTGTTTTGTGCCCTCAATATTTACGATATTTAAGGAGAAAAACCTTTGGATAGCACGTTGATGAAAGAGCAGGACACAGGTACATTTTAGTAACCATTAAATGAATCCTGGTTCTGACCACCCTGTGCGCGAATAAAGTGGCTTCTTATAGAGGTAAATACTACAAAGCATTTGAGCTGCAGCCAAACCTGATTTTAAAGGGGACCTATCATGCAAAATGCACTTTTTCATGTCCTTAATACATCCATACAAAACCCTCTCTCTTTTCCTCCGTACCCAAATCTCTAAAAACGGGGAACAAACGGAGCTGATCCAGATTACGTCCGATATGACGTATATCTGAAATGTGGACCCACGGCCCAATCAGAAACGTTGCTATCAGAAACAATGCCCGACTGTTTTGGACGTAATATGGTCGGTGTTTACATTAGCATCGCTAACACTCAGAGCTAACCTGTGCTGGAGAGCATGTGTGTGAAGAAGCAGGAAGTAGAAAGGAACTCACCTTGTGATGTAACCGGCGAGAGAGAAAGCCTTTGAGCTCCAGACTGTTTCCAGAGAGGATCCTTGATGTGGTTTGGAACATGATGGCGTTTCATCACGGCAGCGTTTGGCTGTATCTCGTAGGATTCTGAGATTATTTAAAAAAAAATCTAAGGACCCCGAACCTGCAGTTCTCTAACAGGGCCGACATAGAGGGATATGAGGGATTTATGTATCTTTTGGAGCAAAACACATAATAGACATGTTTTGTATATATTTGTATATATCTGAGACCCCATGCCTAAAGATAGCACGATAGGAAACATTTAAACAGTGTACTAATGTGGAGAAACAGCAGCAGTCAACAGGAGCTGGAAGAGGAAGCTCTGTCCTGTCTCTCCGACACACCGGGACCAGAGCCAGCGCTGCAGGACAAACTGGTGTGAGCAGCTGGAAGACGTCCTGACACGTAGCACTGCAGCAGACACACGATGACAGCCCGTCAGAGGGGAGCTCCTTTTATTACAAATAAAGACCAGGGACGGTTGGATCCAACATCAACAGGTTTCTGTATTACGTCTCTATTCCATCCAATCAAAGCAGGTGGTCGTACTGTACATATTAAAATAGATGCATGGAGTATATGGTACACATTTTATAATACACCGTACACAAAAAGTACTTCTGATCTTATCTTAATGAGATTGCTCTCTCAGCAGGGCGGGGGCCGCAACATGCCTCAACAGACATTTCATTTGGTAAACACTGCAGACAATGTGTCATGTAACACACACACACACACACACACACACACACACACACACACACACACACACACACCATGTATACATCACTTCAGGGGACATTACATTGACTTACATGCATTTCCTGGAGACTTATCCTAACCTTAACCAACACATGCCTAACCCTAACCCTAAACCCTTAACCCTTACCCTTACCCTAACCCTTAACCTTAACCCTTAACCTTACCCTTACCCTAACCCTAAGCCTAACCAAGTCTTCACCCTAAAATGAATGATTCCCCCTCATGGGGACCTCCAATTTGTCCCCATAAGGGAGGCGAGTCCTCACACGTGACGATGTAAACAGATTTAGGTCCCCACAAGTATAGTAATGCTAGTACCACACACACACACACACACACACACACACACACAGCAACAAAATGAGGGGGAGTAATTATCCAAACCTTCCTCACCCTCCCCACCCTCCTCACCCTCCTCACCTTCCTCACCTTCCTCATCCTCCTCACCTTCCTCACCTTCCTCACCTTCCTCATCCTCCTCACCTTCCTCATCCTCCCCACCCTCCTCACCTTCCTCATCCTCCCCACCCTCCTCACCCTCCTCACCTTCCTCACCCTCCCCCGTCTCTCTCTTTTTGTGGTGCACAGGATTACTCTCGGTGTCGGAGCAGAAACCAGGCGTCATGTCAGGGATTAACGGCAGAACAAACACCCTTCAGTGAACAAGAGGAGAAAAGGAGGGAAAGGTGTGGTGTGGTGTATTCTGTTGTCTTGTGTCATAGTACTCTGAACATTAAAACATTAAAGACACATTCAAGTCGCTTGTAACTCCTTATTTGTGGAGTATGTATGCATCAGAATACCTTTAAACCTTTGAAACTACGTCTTACAGTAAAGTATAGCGCTATAAGCTGGATTTAAAGGCTGTCTTCTATCCATGTTTCCCCACCAACAAGCTTTGTGCAACACACCTCCATTGTTGTGCAGACACTATTTGAAATTATCGGCTTAAGTCTTACGACATAGATGGGAAGTAGGCATTTTAAATAGCTATACCTTAAAGGAATCGGCACCAACAGAGGACCCTTGTCCACGTTTTTAATTATCATATGCACAACAATTACTGAAGCAATCATTAAGTGTCCGACTTCCTCCAACATAACTTATTAAAGTATAACACCTGGGGAATAAACTTTGAATGGACAACTTTTTTGAAGCCATAGGTGCTTTCACACCAAGTACTTTGCCATACTTTAGTTCAGATCGCGTTCACACTGCAACAAGTCCCCGGGGGAGGATTAGGCAAATGAAGCCGCTTTCGTCTTCTTCTTCTTCTTCTTCTTCTTCTTCTTCTTCTTCTTCTTCTTCTTCTTCTTCTTCTTCTTCTTCTTCTTCTTCTTCTTCTTCTTCTGGGTCTTCATTCTTCTTCTTCTTCTATCTTCTTCTTCTTCTTCTTCTTCTTCTTCTATCTTCTTCTGCTTTGGGTTTACTGGCAGGCTGCAAACCCCTTCCGGCGTATCTGGGAACCTTTTTCACGGGGGTGGAAGGGTTCTCATGAACTAAGCTCTAGTTACGGATTTCTTTGGTGTGAACGCACATTTTCGGAACCACATCGGAACCATATAGAAAAGTACTCCGGTGTGAAAGCGCCTATTTTTACGGGAGCTTTTGCCCTCATGATCAGTAGATTAGAGCATTGTTTATTAAAACAAACTAGATAAATAGTAAGGTTTAATAATTAGGCGAGCATCGAGGCTCTACATCAGGGGGGTCAAACTCAAACACTCAGTGGGCCAACATTAAAAACATGGGTGCTAGTGGAGGGCCGGACTGGTTCAATGTTTATTGCAGAATGTATTGAAATGAACTTATTGCACATATTGAAACCTGGAACTAACAAAGCTTCAAATTATTGCCTATAAAAACAACATTAAATAATCAGCTGCATTCATTTCTCATGGCTCTATCTGCAGCTTCTCCAGAGTCACTTTCTTATGAGTTACATTTCCCCACAGGCCAACAACAGCTTCAACAAAACTATTCCCTCAGAGAGAAACCAAACATGCCCTGCTGTCGAGAGAGAGGAAGTGCAGAAGGAAGCATCCATTGAACTCAGTGTGCTGCTCTGAGATGCTAGCTCAGATACTTGGCGTCTCATCTCGGGGTGCAAGGTCATCAATGTTTGGGCTCAAGGTCATCAATGTTTGGGCTCCGGCTCTGAGCGGAGGAGACCCTCAGGATGGAGGGAAGGTGTGCGTGCAATATACCGGCGGGCCAGATCTAATAGCAATTAGAAATTATCCTGCGGGCCGAAATTAAATCCCACCACGGCCCTGATTTGGCCCCCGGGCCTCGAGTTTGACACATGTGCTCTACATTAATGTCGTCCATTTGTTTGGTCCACCATTTTGTAGACTGACATATGTCAAAATGTACTTGTTGGATTGTCGCCAAATTTGGCAGAACCAATCATTGTTGGGGGAGGATGAATTGTTGTGAATTTGATGATCCCTATGACTTTCCCACTGGTGTTGTCATCAGGTCAACATATTTACTAGTCCAATATTATACCAGATTACTGCACAACCAAAGACATTCCTCAGCTGTACTTTGTTAATGTAGCTAATGTTAGCATGCTAACACTCTAAACTAAGATGCTTAACATTGTACTTGCTAATGTAAGGTATATTAGCTCTGAGCTCAGGATTAGCTGAAAAGAGTCCAGGAGGGTTATTTAAGTTAACAGCGTTCAATGAAATTGCAAATGGCGACAGCTCTTCTGTCCACTCGCATGGGATGAGAAAGAGACCGACTTCCTGCTTGTGTCACATATTTATCATCTGAAGTCTTCTCCCATTGGCTTAGAGTCAACGGGGGCGGGTCCAAGGCACGTTCTGCCTGTCTTCATTCCCTTTTGTTAGTTTTACAATCTTCGAATGTTTATTGGTCATTTAACCATTCCCTAATAATAGTGTTGCAGCGTCAATAAGTGAGGGTTAGTGTGCTTAGTGTGCAACACGTGTAATTTCTCCTTATATTCACGTACAAAATATATTATTAGCTACATGCTAATGCTAACAAAACCGTCTGAACAGACAGGAAGTCGAGTGTGTCGACAGTGTCGTGTACATCCGGTTACAGAATAAAACTGTTATTCATTTTACGTTACGCCACATATATATTGATTTTATTCCTTACCACATTAGCATGTTAGCATTGCCAATGTGAGTATTTTTTACACGCTATGCTTATGTAGCTGCAGCCTTACACATGGCTTTACTTGGCTGTAGACTTTTAATAATATGTTAAACACCCTGAAATAAATCTGATTCGTAGGTACGTTGTATTATCTTTAACACTCTCTGTTTTCAGGTCTTATCCGGTTCTCTGCTGCTGCCTGACCGTCCCAGTTTCCCCTCAGGGATCATAAAGCTTTTATCTGATCTCAATCCCCTGAATTCGGGGATCCTCTGACTTTTCATCAGCGCAATCATCAGTTTAACATTTCTTTATGTCTCCAAATGAACGACCTTCCCATTTGCCCCAGCTGTGCTTTGGTAATGTAGCTAATGTTAGTCTACTAACACTCTGAACTAAAATGCTAACTATGGTCAACCCAGTCTCACGGCATTTCGTGCTATATTCACGAAATTAATTTAATCTATTGATTCGTTTTCACAACACGATTTTCCCCCTTTCTTTCGTGTCACACCGAACGATTTTAAAAGCAATGTATTTCATTGGTAATATATTTTGTGCCTGCACCACGTCTTTTTGTCCGGTCTTGGAAGACCAGAAGCTGTGTGGTTCGTCAAAACATTTCTTACTCAATATCTTACCTTAAAGGTGGGGTTGGTAAGTTTCAGAAACCGGCTCGAGATACACTTTTTGTTATATTCCATGGAATGCTCTTAACGTCCCGATAGCAATGAATATCTGAAGTGCTTTGACAACAAATCCATACAAAAATGTCATCTGTAGAAGCCGTAATACTGTAAAAAGTACGGGACGCTAAATCGGATTGGACGGCCTACCTGCCTGTCAGCCTCCATCGGGGCACAAACTTATCTCGTGCCCTCATTGGTCATGTGCGCGTTCGTGTGTGTTGGGGGCGGGGCTCTGTGAGGAAGTGGCAGATTTTCTCCGGTTGTGTATTTTCAAATTCTAGCGATCTCGAGCCGGTTTCTCAAACTTACCGACCCCACCTTTAAGCCTAACCCTTTATTGTAAATTGTATAATGTCTGTTTGAGCCTCAGAATACTGAAATCTGTATTTAAAAAGAAAAAAATGGTCTTTAATTTGTTATTATTTGGTGCAGGCGCAAAACATACTAGGCCCACCAATAGAAATACATTGCTTCTAAAATCGTTCTGTCAGAATACTGAAATCTGTATTTTTTTTTAAATCAATTTTTCCTTCAAATTTGTTATTATTTACACTGCTTTTAAAATCGTTTTGTGACACGAAAAAAATGCGAAAATCGTGTTGATGATATCAATAGATTAATTTCGTGACTATAACACGAAATGCCGTGAGACTGTGTTGCTATGGTAACCATTGCATTTGCCAAACATAGCATGTTAGCATTGCCATTGTTAGCATCTCGGCACACTGCAGCCTTACAGATGGCTTTGCTTTACTCATTAGCTTCTTCTGATTCCTCTTATTTGTGATAATCTACATCTGTAAATGTGCTAGTGTTTAAATAAACTGCTTCACCTGTTAGCATGAAGAACATTTAATGACAGGTCATCTCCGACTTTTATTTTTGTACTCTATTTTATATTTTTGATTTCTTATTATTATTACAATTATTTGTCTTTTATTATCTCAAAGCGTATCAGTATCCCTTGTTGTGAAGCACTTCGAGATTTGTCTTGGCAGATGAGAAGCGCTATATAAATTAAATATATTATTATTATCATGTAATAGCGTTATCCCTAATCCCTGGTTCACATTATCTTGTTGTCACACAGTGCTGTCCAGGTGTTTCCCTGCACTTGATCTCTTTTAATACTGTTTATGATTGTTTGTACATGTTGTATTATCTTCAACACTCTCTGTTTGCACTATGCTCAGGTATTATCAGTATCCAGTTCATCGTCCCAGTCTCCCCTCAGGGATCATAAAACCTTGATCTAATCTCATCTGAATCTCTTGACATCTCGTTGTGTTTTCATGACTGTGATGTTCTCCTTTTCTTCCTTCTTCTTCTTCTTCTCCTTCTTCTTCTGTCTTCCTTCCTGCCTGTCTGTCAGCCGACGGAGAGGCGACAGCAAGTCTCCACGCCGTAAACCGATCCGCTTCGGAGAGAGCGGGAGAGGATTCCTGATATGGATCTACCTCAGAAACTCAGCCAAACAAAGCCTCACCTGTTTTCGCCGCCCTGCCTTGTTCCTCCTGCACCACCACACTGAAATCCACTTTGTCAGTTCGTGCATTTTCTCCTCGTGGTTTTGTTTCCGTCGGGGATTGTGGAAGCTTTGATACACAGAAATACCTGTTAGTATAGTAGTTGTCGATTCCTTTTTTCCACCAAATACCTCCACCCTCCCTCCCTCCCTCCGTCCACTCTCACCGGAACAGAAAAGTACCCTTCTCCCCTCTTACATTTTGGGTGTCCCAAACCGAGGCCCCCGGGGCAGATCCCAGACATAAAAGTTAGCATTGAGGAGCCGAGTGTCCGATATCAGTTAATGTGAGATACAACTAATTAGTCCATTATCGGGCCCCTGCTCTCACCGGCTCATAAATTGGAGCCACTCAAAGGTCGTTTATTATTTATCAGAGAGGATGAGGGGGGAGGAGGGGGGTTCTGCTCCGGTTTGCTTGTTCAACATATCAAGATTAGTTTCAACTAGCCCTGTTGGATGACTGCAGCCTGCAAACACCACACACACATTTCATCACACACACACTTCCTTGTCTCTGTCGGGCTACAGGAGGCCGACGCAGATTTCTTCAAGCAGCACAAAACATCAGTTTATGTTACAGCAGAAAACTTGAGTTCGATGTAAACAAGTTATTGATGAATTAATAATGTGTAATAAATGTTGCACAACAGCTCGTTCCAGGAGTGTGTGTCTGTTCTGATGTAAGAGCTTTACGACCTTATGACCTGTATTTCAACATGTGTTGTTTTTTTCCAAATGTTCGACATACTATACTATGAATATTTAGACATACCACGACTTTTTTTTTAACATACTATAATATACCTTTTTGGGAAAATGCTATGACTTATATTCCACATACTATACTGCATATTCCCTGCCACTACACATCCGACAGTCTGACTCCATAACAACATTCAAAACCCACCTGTTCAAACTGGCATTTTCTCTATAATCTGTACCCTGTGTCCTTTTGTAGTCCACTTCCTGTTGTTTGTCTTGTTTTACCCCGGCTGATACTTCACTAAATCCACTGTTTTAATTTGTAAGGTAAAATTGTAAATGTAAATTGTAAATCTGTAACCCTGTAAGGTGTCCTTGGGTGTTTTGAAAGGCGCCCCCCAAAATAAATGTATTATTATTATTATTTATACTATGTCGTTTTTTTCCCAAAATGTTCAACATACCATACATAACATTAGTCGCTTTCATTTTTATTTTCGACATAGCCTACTGTACCATGAATATTTCAAAAACATGTTTGACATACTATGACTTTCCTTTAACATACTATACAATGACCTTTTTTTTCCCGACATTTGCGACATACATAGAATGACTTTTTCCTAAATGTTTGGGATATATTAGCTTTGTTCGTTATTCTCGCGTCCCGGAGAGAAGCTTTAAAAGTAAGGAGACCAATGGAGTCTCTGAGAAGGTTCAAATGGGTACTTTAATTAAAATGGCACGGTAATGTTACAAGCAGAAGATGGTTCGAGCAGCTGTGTTCTCGGGCTCTCGCGAGCGAAGGAAAGAGAGCGAGA
The DNA here is from genome assembly GCA_036324585.1 of Champsocephalus esox. NCBI lineage: Eukaryota > Metazoa > Chordata > Actinopteri > Perciformes > Channichthyidae > Champsocephalus > Champsocephalus esox. The sequence goes on along the minus strand of CM070487.1, from coordinate 40,981,769 downwards.
AACACACATTCAGCTGTTAAGTATCCTCTTCTGGCTCCCCGTGTGCCGGTTGGCGCTGCTGGGGGCCGGCCCTCCACGTCTTCAATGTCCGTTGTTGCGCATAACAGAGGAGTCAGACATTGTACATTCAATATATAACTAAACACGCCTTTCCTCCTCATAATGTCTTTCATGACTTTTCATTTATTGCATTTTAAACGCTGTAATCAATACTTTAAAAATACTGGAAATACTTCACGCAGTTATCATTTCCGGTAGCTCCGGATGTTGTCATATGCTACCCACGTCTGTCAACAAAACGTATTAATAAACTGTACCTTCATTCAATATTCAGCAATAATAATATCTCGACGTCTATAGGTGTAGTGTTGAAATCAGTAGGTTTCGGTGTGCAACACTCCGTGTCGTTTCACTTCTGAATTCACCTCTAGGAAAAGGAATATTAGCCACATGCTAAATGCTAACCGGAGATGAAGGATTTTCAGAATAAAAGCTTGACATCAGACATTGTGCGCGAGAACTTCTGGTTTTTCAGTATAAACATGCTCATTTAAACTGACTGTATGTTTAAACTAAATTATGCCATAAAACATTTATTTTAATTTCTAACAGATACTATACTGTCGTTTTTTCAAAATGTTCGACATACTATGAATATTACTAAAATGTTCTTTGACATACTACGACTTTTTCTCGACACACTATATTACTTTATAACACTAAAGTAATATAGTGTTATATGTTAAAGTATGTTACACACTTTAACATAGTATGAATTTTTTTTCCCGACATTTTCTACATACTATACTATGACATTTCTTTAAACACGCTATCGAGAGGCGAAGTCCCTCCCCTTCCGGTGGGACTCATGGGAACCTTATTTCGGAAAAAGTTTATGTATTGAAGTCGATGGAGAGAGAAAGATTATCTTTCGATCCCGTTTGAATTGTGCCATGAATTACACACATGATGTTTGTCAATCTTAAATAAAAATTTCCGTGTCAAAAAAGTCACAGTTTGTCGTAAAACTGTTGAAATATAAGACTATGAAAAATACGCAACTAGAAAGACTACAAATCCCAGAGTCCCGGTCCCGCAGCTGGCTCTCAGGAACCGACTCACTCCCCTTGTGTGTGTGCAGCTCTCAACGCGCCCAGACTCGGAGTGATTTCCACCTCTTTTAATACTTTCCGCCTCGTTCTGAGAGAAAGAAGTGAAATGTTTCAACGTGACGCCGTCTGGGTGTGTGGTGCGAGACGGGAGATGTAGTTCATTGAGCGGTTTCACACACAAAAACATCTTACTTCACAGTTTTACGACACATTTGAATTTTTTTGACTTAGAAAATTATCTTTTAAATTGACAAACATCATGTGTGTAATTCGTGGCACAATTCAAACGGGATCGAATGATAATCTTTCTCTCGCCATTGACTTCAATGCATAACTTTCCGAAATAAGGCCCCATGGAGGAAAGGGAGGGACTTGGCCTCTCTATACATGGGAGTAACACATGCGTCACTTCCAGGCAAAAAGTACGGCTCCGCCCACTTTTGGGGGAAAACAAAGCTGTCATTTGAACGGCAGTCGATACAAATTCTGAAGTTTTTGCCAATCCGATCAGAAATGTAAGAAAACCGTGGATTAGTGGATCTTCAAAGAGCCCGGTCACGATGGCCAGACAGGCGAAGAATTACATTAAATCTTTTTAAATCGACGATCGGGCTCGATATGTGGTTAAATTTAGCAGTAAGCGATCAGTGTCCATAGATGAGAGTCACATCTACGTCACTTTACGGCCCGCCCACTTTTGGGGGAAACAACGCTGAGCAAGAACTCTTCTGTTACCGTCCTTTCTTCTTAGAGGAAGTCCAGAACCACTGAACTCTGGATTTGTTTTAATGTTTGAGGAGCAATAAACGACACAGCAGCTTTTTGGCTGATAAAACTATTATTTCCCGCCTCGCTCATGAGCTGGCGAAATTACAGCCTCGCCTCCTGATTTTAATTTAACCATATATCGAGCCCGATTGTCGATTTCTAATGATTTACTGTGACTGTTTGCCTGACTGGCCGTCGTCATCGAGCTCTTTGAAGATCCACAAATCCACGTTTTTCAAAAATGTCTGATCGGATTGGGAAAAACTTCAGAATTTGTATTGACCGCCATTGACCCCAAAAGTGGGCGGGGCCGTAATTTTCGCTCGGAAATGTCGTAGGTGTTACTCTCATAATAATAAGTTGTTTTTTTCTACATTTTCTAGATACTATATTATTACTTTTTCCAACTATTTGAAATACTATACTATGATTTTTTTCCCGACCTATGTTGATATTGTTTTTTTCAAAAATGTCGACTACCTTTTTCCACATAGGCTACTATAATAAGTAGTTTTTTTCTAAATTTTTCTAGATACTACACTATTACTCTTCAACAATGTCGACATAATGTACTATACCAGGGGTGTCAAACTCAAGGCCCGGGGGCCAAATACGGTCCGCGACTTCATTTTATGCGGCCCTCAAGAGCTTGCAAAGAATAGAATATGTTTATTATACGGTTACATGCCACTTTACAGAAGCACATTGCCCATATACTACATGTCCCACAATGCATCTCATTTTGTAACATGCGCACTGAAGGGACTTGCAATTGGTTGCAATTATTTTCCCCAGACTTCTGCTTTCAGACTAGTTAATTATGAAGTCATTATACCCTCTCCGATAATAATCAAATACAGAGGCAATAATGTAATATAATACATAATTTTATATATATTTATATATGTATATTTATATAGCTACAACCGGCCCTTTGAGTGCAACCATAATGCTGATGTGGCCCGCCATGAAATTGAGTTTGACCCCCCTGTACTATACTGACTTCTTCCTACATTTTTGAAATACCATACTTTGATTTTTTTTAAATACTATGCTATGACATTTTTCTCGACACTACATAGCCTATATATCATACCTGCCAACCCTACCGATTTGGGCGGTAGTCTACCGCGTTTTACATGTTTCTACCGCCTACTGCAGGGTTTCCCCGTTAGTATCAGTGTCTCGAAAACACATGTTGGCGACTGAAAGACACCCAGTGTTTGGTCTTTTCCTGAAGCATCCTTCCCCTACAGTGTCTCAACTGAAAGAGGACCGAAAACACACACACAATATAATACCATTTTGAGATTTGGGGATATTTATCTCTCAGTCTTTCACTTTTTCTGACATTTTCAACACCAAACATGTCGTTAATGTCTCTGTTTAGTGAACTACAGCAATCTGACAGCCTGAACATTATTTACATCACACTTTATCAGGAGACAACTGCAGGAAATTACTTTTTTAATGCAGTATTTTCTGTTTTATGGCGCAAAGATATTTCGCTCTGTGCAAACCTTTGACTCTAATATGTCAACAACATGAAACAAGAATATGAACCTGGCTTTATCCAATGTTCACACAGGAGTTCTACGTCCTGACTAGGGTTGCCAGAAACTGACCATGATCAAAATCGATTATTCGGCAGCCCTGGCGAATAATAATCGATTATCTGCATGCAGGCTTCCTCCAAGTTTACAGTAAAACAAACTGGTGGTGTGACCAATGACCATTTACAATTATTAATACTATTACTATTATTAGCATATATATATTTTGGTTGAAACTAAGCCAGAAAAATAAAAAAAATATATAATATATATATATATTCGAATAATCGCTGGCATCCCTAGTCCTGACACATCCTTCATCTGTCTCAACTGAAAGAGGACACACATTACAAATATAATACAATGTGGAGACTTTGGGATATTTATCGCCCATTCTTTCACTTTTCGGGCATTTTACAGACCAGACATGTCGTTGATGTCACTGATACCACTTTTTCTGAAAAATGCATACAATGATGCAATATTTGTTAAATACATGGTTTATACCTGTAATTACTGGGTTCCATTTCTTCTGATTACCTAGTTTGGGCGTGCACATTTGCCGCGCGCAAACCTACCTCTTTCGGATTTGGAAAGGTTGGCATGTATACTATATTGCACTCACTCGACACACCGATACCTTTCACTGAGTGTGTTGTACGTTACGTTACATCACATTTAGCTGACGCTTTTATCCAAAGCGACTTACAATAAGTGCATTCGACCAGGAAGACACAAACTTGAAGGCCAAGCCCCAGCCTACATCAATGACCTGATCCTCCCGCACATCACAACCCGGGCCCTGAGGTCCTCTGACCAAGGCCTCCTAAGGGTGCCCCGAACCAGGCTAAAGACTAAGGGTGACCGTGCCTTTGAGGCGGAGGCCCCAAGGCTTTGGAACAAACTCCCCCAGATAATAAAAACCTCGGCCTCAATAGAGATGTTTAAGGGGCGGTTAAAGACCCACCTCTTCCGACAGGCCTTTGGGTCGTCGGAGCAGGTGAGGTAGTGGCTGTCTTCTTCTTCTTCTTTTTTTATATTATTGGTCGTATGTTTTATCCTATGTGTTACCTGCTGCCGTTTTATGCCTTTTATTCTACATGTTAAAGTTGTACTGTGAATTGTGTCCTGTGTGCTGTACTGTAAAGCACTTTGTACATCCGTGTTGAGAAGGGTGCTATATAAATAAAGTTGTACTTACTTACTTACTTACTTGAAGAAAACAGAATCATAAAGTACATCAGGTTTCAAAGAGCCAAGCATTTCAAGTGCTACTCAACTGGCTTTAGATCAGCCAGCCCTTTGTTAGTATATAAGTGCTTTGTTCGTAGTTCTATCCTCGAGGTGGAGTCGAGAGAGACGAGTGTTCAGTCCGGAAGGTGTGTGAGCGTTCTGCCGTCCTGATGTCAACGGGAGCTCGTTCCACCGTCTTGGAGCCAGGACAGCAAACCCACGTGTTTCTGCTGACGCATGTCTTTCCTCCGTGTTTGTATTCGTGTTATGATGCGGCAGCTTCACGTAAAGTTTGAATCAGACGAGATGTTCGGGAGTCGTCTCGTTGTTTTATTTCCTCTGTGATTCCGCACATCTCACACACACACACACACACACACACACCAGTGTTTCTGTCCGGGCCAATTATTCCTGTTGTCCTCTTCAGTCGCGGGCGGCAGGTCTGGATTTGATTCGGAGCAGGTATCGCACGGAGGGATCATGTTACACAGCTGTGAGGGTTATTGCTCAGCGAGGGAACGCGTCTCCAGCTTTTCATCCGGGTGAGAAGCAGGGAGCGGAGGCTGGGAAGAAATATCCATCTGAAGCCTTTCAAAGACGAAGCAATGCCTTCAATGGAAAGCGTTGTTTTCAATTAAATATTACGTTCTTTAAATAAAATAAACTTCTCTTATATGTTATTTGTGCGTTTCGAATTCTTCAAGCTATTATAAAGCCAGCAGATACATTGCTTACTATTTACAAATATACATGTATATATACACATTTAATCTTCAGATAATACTTTAGTTCATTACTGTACATTATTTACATTTTGTTTAAAATGTTATTAAATAATTTTATACAATGCTTTAGTTAAAGCTATAATAACAAATACATAATGAAATTGAGTTTGTTATTTTAATACAAATATTTTGTTAAATAAAAAAACAAGTATTATTTAAGAAAACCGTTTAAAAAAATGATTAGTATTAATTCAGTGTATAACCATTTAAAGGGGACCTATCATGCAAAAGTCACCTTTGAAAGTCTTTTATACATCAATATGTGTCCCCGCTGTGTCCCCGCTGTGTCGTCAGGGAACTCACGCAGCGTCAGAAAATAAACCCTCTCTCTTTTCCTCCGTACCCAAATCTCTAAAAACGGGGCTACAACAGAGCTGATCCAGATTTGCGTCCGATATGACGTAATATCTGAAATGTGGACCCACGGGCCAATCAGAAACGTTGCTATCAGAAACAATGCCCGACTGCTTTGGACGTAATATGGTCTTTGTTTACATTAGCATGGCTAACACTCAGAGCTAACCTGTGCTGGAGAGCATGTGTGTGAAGAAGCAGGAAGTAGAAAGGAACTCACCTTGTGGTGTAACCCATAGATATATATAAACACTAGATGACTCACCCGCGCTGCTGGCCAATAGAGACCGACGTTGCCACTTGGCCGCCATCTTGCTACAGGGAGTTCTCTCATTCATAACATTATGGTTTACTATTTAAATAACCATAGCTTGCTCAATTTTCAACCAATTTTCAAACGGTTTGGTTTTTTATAAACATCAAAGATGTAGTTATGATACTGCATACTTATAATCATGGACTTTCATATGAAAATAACATTAATCAGATAAAGCAATAGCTATACACACACACACACACACACACAAGGTATTTATATTAAATATTTGCCGGTGTATATATTTCCATTTATTTTATTATATTGTTAATATTTAAAATAAATTATAAAATTAAAACACATTTATATTTTATATTTAAAAATCGGTCTCATGTTACCACTCTGTAAGCCAAGAGTTGTTAATTTAGCAATGCCTTAGCTTTAAGAACAGGGACACAACTAATGACAATAGCATATGTTGGTATATTATTTAGATATTCACACCTTTATCAGAAGAACCAAACCAACATAAAATGTGCTCACAGACAGGCCAGTTCTGTCTAATTTATCACAATTATTTTTGACATGAGATCTTCATATCATCCTAGTTTTGTATTTAGTTTCTAGATTTGTAAACAAATCCAGAACTTTTGAAATATGTTTTTGAAAAAAGACCAAGAATAATATAAACTGTACCATGTGTCCTTTTGTGTCCTTCTGTAGTCCATTTGTGGTTTGTCTTGTCTCACCCCGGCTGATATATCACACAATCCACTGTTTAAATTGTTCCCTATATTGCCCCTATGCAATATATGCACCAACAATCAATCATCGTCCAGCTTATCTTTGGTATTCTTTCACAACCATGTTATGGGTTTATTAGACTGAGCAAACATAAACATATGTGGGGAACATAGTGCTGCGTCTCCTGTCCGGTCAAATTCGTCACTCCTGAAGTGCTCACCGTCCCTTCTTTGGGCGAGTTCCCACTGCCTCCTCCTCCTCTCTTTGGTTTTGGGAAACCTTAAAAACATGAGAAAGGTAGCCAGATATATAAATTATTGTCAACATGTTCCTCCCTTCTTTCCTTTAACATTAAGGGTAGGACAAAAACACACACCGAAATTATCATATTTGTGGTATGTATGCATGTATGTATAGCCTACTTTAAGAATAAGACAACCACACTAAGAGTAATAAAAAAGGTGTCCAATAGAAACATTAAATAATTGTGTAAAGAAATGGTAACAACATATTCTAAAGAGGCTGGGTCAACAACAATCTTGCAATACTATGATCTCACATAGCCCCACTGATCCTGTGTAGCAGGACTTGTAATGTACATACATCCACTAAGTAATTAACGATTATCCTAATTGTAGTCATAATATTGTCATATCTTACACGTGAAAGGTGATCCCACGGGTTCTTGTTTCCAGACTGCGGTGATTAGAGCATCCGTAGGCTGCACAAAAGTCCGGCATAGTCAGGTACTTCTGTAAACACAAAGCCAGCAAATTCCTGTATCATAATGCAAGATGTTTTTAACAAGCCAAACCACTTGGAAGAAATCATGTGTAACTTAAGTTGTGTTGAAAGAAAGAGCAGTTCTGCCTCTCCCACTGGTGTAAAGTTGCTGGGTCAACTTTGTAATACTAGGTCTCACTGACAGCCTCTTGTTATTAGCTAGCTAATAAATACAACCACATGCACAAAGAAGCTGCAATTTCAACATGTCCAAGCATGCTGTATCATAGCCATGCTAATCATGTTTATAATAAACCAAACCGTTTGTAAATCAGTCAAGATTTCAGTGAGTTAGGAGTATTTTTGTGCAGATCACTCACCTGACAACAGCTACCATAACGCGAATCGGAGGCCCAATCCCAAACCGCCCCCTACACCCTACCCCTCCGTTTGCGCGTTCACGCGGAGGGTCCGCCATATTGAGGGCTGTTCCAAAGCAACGGGTGTGGAGGGGGAGTGGGCTATCAAGCCCTCAAACCGCGAGTCTGCAGCGGTGCTGACTTGAGACCGGTCTCTACCTGACCGGAGTCACGCTGTGTGTGTCCTCAGGAAACACGCTGTTCACAAGTAGTTCCAGCAAACATCCGCTGATAAACTGCGATGTTAACAACCTCATGATGACCTCATATTTTTTTAACTTGGGATCAAACCTGTGTTTAGTCTAGAGAAAGGTAAATGTGTGCATTTTATTATAAAGTTGTGTATATTTACAGACCGTTGCAAAATCTAAGAAGCTTATAAACATCAGGGTTTAAAACTAAAAGAGCTTTGAAACACAATGAAAGATGTTTGGAGTTTTATTTGAGTTATTAATTTGAACTTTTTGTCTAAGAGATGCTGATTTGAAACCGTTGTTACAAACAGTTACGGCACTTCCTGTTTCTGCCGGAGAGAGGGGAGGCCGTCCCAAAGCTAGCTGCTGTGTTTACTCCCTCCACCTGACAGGAGGAGCCTCGTTGAGCTGCGAGTGTGGCTCCAGACGGAGTTCACTCCGTCACGGAGGGGGAGGGTCGAGGGAGTGGTTTGGGATTGGGCCAGAGTAACTGTTGACTGTAGCAAGATGGCGGCCGGTCAGCTACGCTGGAAAATCTCCCATGAGCCATCTAGTGTTTATATATATCTATGGTGTAACCGGCAAGAGAGAAAGCCTTTGAGCTCCAGACCGTTTCAGAGCCTTGATAATCCATGATATGGCGTTTCATCACGGCAGCGTTTAGTTTAGACGGTAGCTGCCGGGTCCCGCATGAGCTCAGACCCCTCCTCTTTAAAGCTTTATCCCCTGAATCAGCACTTTAGAAACAGGAAGTGAAACAGAGGGACATGAGGCGTGGCTAGAATGATCTGTTTGGTATTTTTTTGGGGATTTTTGGTACTTGACTGCTTTTCTGTTTTGTTTCTTTTTGGCTTTGTTTTGTTCGTCTTCCCTCCCGCCCAAATGTAAAGCGTCTTTGGGTTCAAGAAAAGCGCTATAGAAATAAAATGTATTATTATTATTTTGAGCAAAACACTTCATAGACATGTTTTTTATATCTCTGAGACCTGTGCTATTGCCTAGAAATAGCATGATAAACAATAAATAAGTATTTTCATTATATTTAATACACTTAAAAAACGTACTTACTTTAAGAACCATTACCTGTGTGTGTTACGGAGGGATATTGCAGTGCAGGTTTATGCAGTGGCCATCGACACATTCCCTCCAGTTTAACATATCTTCTGTGTTCCTGCAGCACGAGAAGCTCAGAGTGAGAAACCGCCAGGACGAAGACATCCAGCTGCTGCTGCTTTTATTAAATGTATCACCTCTCTGCAGAAAGCCACATTAACATGAATCATTATTATGACATGGTGCCATTTTCACATCTTTGTGTTCTTGTAAAGCCAGAAACTCAGCCTTAAAAGGATCCTCTGTCTCCGATCAGATTCATTGACACTTGAATGGCAGAGACAGAGAGAGAACATTTCCACCACATTTAACATTTACAACTAAATTAAACTGTCGTGGGACATCAAGTTTTAACTAGGGATGTCCCGATCGCCTTTTTTTGCTCCCGATTCGATTCCGATCATTTGATTTTGACAATCTGCCGATACCGATTTTTCCCGATCCGATCTTTATGCAATGCGTTAAGAGAGAAAAAAGGTAACAGATAACGGCTGGTCATCCAACGCGATGAGTTCAGCTCTCTTGGCTGTTATTGTGTTGGCCTTGTCTCTGTTCTGGGGCAGTTTCTCTTTCCTTTTGAAAGCCTCTGAAAGTGTCGGTTGCTTCACTGCCGTTACCCGAGTGGCCGCTGTGTACTCGTCGTGTTGTTGTTGGTGTTTGTTTCTCAGGTGGCGTGTTAGATTGGTCGTGTTGAACGTAGCTCTGTTCTTTCCACCACGCGGAACCTCCGCCTTCGTTACACTGCCTTCGCTTTCAATTTTATAATACTTCCAAACTCCTGACATTTTCTCCGTCCCGACTCCCGAGTCTCCAGCTGAACGTAGCCTCTCGTTAGCTTGCTGCTACTATCAGACTCTGCGCCCACTCTGTTGCCAGCTCTGAGAGGAATAAGCAACCAGGTCTGAAAACAAGCCCAAAGAAAGCAACACATACATGATGTTGTGTAATTTTAAACCAAAACTAAGTCCTCAGGATGACTTTAAGACGTGAACATGGTCATTTTTGTTTTGTAACATTAAACAAAATACAAATATTTTATAAAAAATTAAAATCCCGATCCCCGATTTTTTTCTCCCGATCCCCGATTTTTGGAAAATTACGTGATCGGCTCCGATCCCCGATCACGTGATCGTTTTAGCCAACTATAGACCTATTTCTAATCTTCCGTTCCTCTCAAAGATTCATGAGAAAGCGGTCGCAAAACAGCTGTTACTTAAAAAACAATGATTTATCTGAAGATTTTCAGTCTGGCTTTAGAACACATCATAGCACAGAGACAGCTCTGGTTAAAGTCACAAAGGACATTCTAATAGCCTCAGACAAGGGACTTGTCTCTATTCTTGTGTTGCTCGATCTCAGTGCTGCATGTGATACTATCGACCATAACATCCTATTGCAAAGACTAGAGCACTTGGTTGGCATACAGGGAACTGCTTTAGGCTGGTTTAGGTCCTATCTATCTGAACGCTCTCAGTTTGTACGTGTTCACGATGAATCTTCCACGCAAACCAAAGTTAGCCATGGAGTGCCACAGGGCTCAGTGCTCGGACCTATTTTGTTCACATTATATATGCTTCCGTTAGGCAATATTATAAGGAATCATTCTGTAAACTTCCATTGTTATGCGGATGATACTCAACTATATTTATCAATCAAGCCTGATGAAATTAATCATCTAAATAAAATTCAAGACTGCCTTAAGGACTTAAAAACGTGGATGACCTTAAACTTTTTGATGTTAAACACGGCCAAAACTGAAGTTATTGTACTTGGCCCGAAGAATCTACGAAACAAATTATCTAAAGATATACTAACTATGGATGGCATTAATTTGGCCTCCAGTGAGACTGTAAGGAATCTTGGTGTTATATTTGATCAGGATTTATCCTTTAACGCCCACATAAAATCAATTTCAAGGACCGCCTACTTCCATCTACATAACATTGCAAAAATCAGGCATATCTTGCCTCAAAACGATGCAGAGAAACTAGTCCATGCATTTGTTACTTCTAGGCTGGATTATTGTAACTCTTTACTATCAGGGAGTACCAAGAAGTCAGTCAAGTCGCTTCAGCTGATTCAAAATGCTGCGGCTCGTGTACTAACCAGAGTTAGGAAAAGGGACCACATTACTCCTGTTCTGGCTGCCTTACACTGGCTCCCTATAGAACACAGGATAGAATTTAAAATTCTTCTTCTCGTCTACAAAGCCCTTAATGGGCAGGCGCCATCTTACCTTAAAGCACTCATTATACCCTACTGTCCTACTAGGGCATTGCGTTCCAAGAATGCAGGGTTGTTGGTTGTTCCTAGAGTCTCTAAAAGTACAATGGGAGCCAGAGCCTTTTCTTATCAAGCTCCACATTTGTGGAATCAGCTTCCAGTTTGTGTTCGGGCGGCAGACACCCTATCCGTTTTTAAGAGTGCGCTGAAGACCTTCCTTTTTGATAAAGCTTATAGTTAGGGCTGATTAGATTCAGCCCCTAGTTTTGCTGATATAGGCTTAGTTTGTCGGGGGACATCTTGCTTCTTCCTTCTCTCTGTCCATACCTGTGTCCTCTCATGTTCCCATTAACCCAGCTTCCCCAAATGTCTTTCTTTTTGGTGTCTATATACGCTGGGATCCGGAGTCATGGATGATCCTGCGGTCCTGTGTCCTGGATCGCGAGCCCTGGATCTTGAGTCGTGGCTGTGGTCCTGGATCATCGGTCCTGGATGGATATCCTCGTGGATTCATCTTCCTATTATACACACGTGCATTTCCAAACATCTGGACTACCTATGTTGCAAATGTATTATCTCTTCAATTTACACACGGCATCTATTGCACGTCTGTCCGTCCTGGGAGAGGGATCCCTCCTCTGTTGCTCTCCCTGAGGTTTCTCCCATGTTCCCCTTTAAACTGTGGGTTTAACTTCGGAAGTTTTTCCTTGTACGATGTGAGGGTCTAAGGACAAAGGGTCTAAGGACATAGGGTCTAAGGACAGAGGGTCTGAGGACAGAGGGTCTAATGACAGAGGGTGTCGTATTGTCATACTGATATTCTGTACACACTGTGAAGACCACTGAGACAAGTGATATTGGGCGATATAAATAAACATTGATTGATTGATTGAGAAGTTCAGTTATTTATTTTATTGTTATATTTTATTATACATGTTGCATCGATGGAGGATCCCACGTCAGGAGAATTTCATTGCCATTTCTACACTGCAGCTGCTGAGCGTATGATGATAACACCTCTGAATCTTAAATCTTTGAATGTAATATGTGTCTCGATTAATGTCAATTCATGCTCTGTGGATTGTGTTTTAAAAATATATATTATTAACCAGCACTTATTAATACTATTACTCAGTTGTATACCCCGTTTATCTAGGCCCTTTTTGTATCTTCTATGTGTCACACTGTGGGACTGCGGGAAACCGTATCTGTATGTAGAACACATGCAGACATTTTGACAATAAAGCTGACTTTGACTTGTGGACATGGCGGCAGATCATCAGAACCCAGAGCAGAAAGAAGGGGGCCTTTTTTTCAAGAGGACAGAATCTGGGAACGCTTAATGATCCCAAACCCTGTCGCAATGCGGGGGAACCCTGAGACACAGGGCAACCCGATACGGTGACAAGACATTTCACTGAAGTGGACTTCTTCTCTTCTCTAATAACTGATCTGATAACTGATATAATAACTGATCTAATATCTGATCTGATCTAATAACTGGTCTAATAACTGGTCTAATAACTGTTCTAATAACTGTTCTAATAACTGATCTAATAACTGACATAATAACTGATATAATAACTGATCTGATCTAATAACTGATATAATAACGGCTCTAATAACTGATCTAATAACGGATCTAATAACGGATCAAATAACGGATCTAATAACGGCTCTAATAACGGATCTAATAACGGCTCTAATAACGGATCTAATAACGGCTCTAATAACGGCTCTAATAACGGCTCTAATAACGGCTCTAATAACTGATCTAATAACGGCTCTAATAACTGATCTAATAACGGCTCTAATAACTGCTCTAATAACTGATCTAATAACTGCTCTAATAACTGCTCTAATAACTGATCTAATAACTGCTCTAATAACTGCTACTCTAATAACGGATCTAATAACGGCTCTAATAACGGATCTAATAACGGCTCTAATAACTGATCTAATAACGGCTCTAATAACTGATCTAATAACGGCTCTAATAACTGATCTAATAACGGCTCTAATAACTGATCTAATAACGGCTCTAATAACTGATCTAATAACTGATCTAATGCCTCCACAGCCGCCTCCTCTTCCTCCACAGCCGCCTCCACAGCCTCTTCCTCCACAGCCACCTCCACAGCCGCCTCCTCTTCCTCCACAGCCGCCTCCTCTTCCTCCACAGCCACCTCCTCTTCTTCCACAGCCTCCTCCTTCCTCACCGGTCCCCCTTTAGGGAAGTAGACTGTGTGCACGCGGATGTTCGGGTGGCGGTTGAAGAAGGCTTTGAACCTATTCAACCGCGGAGGACTGATTTTCGTTGTTGAGACCAGAACAGAGCTATGTTCCAACTCATCCTCCACAGCCGCCTCCTCTTCTTCCACAGCCGCCTCCTCTTCCTCCACATCCACCTCCTCTTCCTCCACAGCCACCTCCTCTTCCTCCACAGCCACCTCCTCTTCTCCACAGCCTCCTCCTTCCTCACCGGTCCCCCCTTTAGGGAAGTAGACTGTGTGCACGCGGATGTTTGGGCGGCGGTTGAAGAAGGCTTTGAACCTATTCAACCGCGGAGGACTGATTTTCGTTGTTGAGACCAGAACAGAGCTATGTTCCAACTCATCCTCCACAGCCGCCTCCTCTTCTTCCACAGCCACCTCCTCTTCTTCCACAGCCTCCTCCTTCCTCACCGGTCCCCCTTTAGGGAAGTAGACTGTGTGCACGCGGATGTTCGGGTGGCGGTTGAAGAAGGCTTTGAACCTATTCAACCGCGGAGGACTGATTTTCGTTGTTGAGACCAGAACAGAGCTATGTTCCAACTCATCCTCCCCCTCCTCCTCCTCATCCTCCCCCCCAAATCGTAGCTTCAGCGTCCGGTTCTCCTCTTGCAGGCGGGCGATCTCCAGATCATTCTCCTCTCTCTCATCATGGAGCTTTCTGTTGATCCTCAACAAACTGACGATCTCCACATCCTTGTAGTCAGAAAACGGTCCCTCCAGTTCTCTCAGATCCTGGTTCTCCTTTCTCAAGATGTCCATCTCTGCTTCGTGCTTCATCTGCGTCTTGAGGAGATTTCCATATGTCAGGTTCAGGTTCTCCAATTCCTCCTTCAAGGCGTCCCGCTCAATCTCCATATCAACCGTTTCTTCCTCGCAAGGTTCTTCAGGTTCTGTGAGATCCTGGTTCTCCTCGAGCAAAGCGTCCATCTCTCCCCCCTGTACTTCCTCACAAGGTTCTTCAGGTTCTGTGAGATCCTGGTTCTCCTCGAGCAAAGCGTCCATCTCTCCCTCCTGTACTTCCTCACAAGGTTCTTCAGGTTCTGTGAGATCCTGGTTCTCCTCGAGCAAAGCGTCCATCTCTCTTTTGGTCTTAAGGCACCACTTGAGGAGCGTTAAATGTTTCCTGTTCATATCCTCATTGGTTAAGACTCTCTTCTCCTCCTTCAGGTCCTCCTCCTCCGTCTGAGAGGCCTGCTCCTGCATCTTCTCCTAAGGTTTGAATTGACTAAGTGTTGTTCACCCGTGAAGATGACCTGCCCAAACTGTACGTGCAAGTATCCTAATGTTCGCTGACCACAAACCTGTTTCTGTGTTTCTGCTGCTCAAGCTGTGACGACCTGTCTCCCAGAGGTACCTGCAGGTTCTCGCAGACTCAGAGACCAGCCAGCTGTGAGGTCACGATGAGGTCATCGGTCTGAAGGTCACGATGAGGTCATCCGGTTCCATCTCAGAGACCAAGGCCAGCGATGAGGTCATCCGGCTGAAGGTTCCATTCCAGATAAGGAGTGATTGACAGCAGCTGACCGTGCTGTTGCCTGGCAACGCTGTTCTGTTCAAATCATATTAAGAAATGTAAACATCAATGAATAAATGAAGAGTTTGGTTCCAAAACGCTATAAATCCATGTTGATTAATTTGAGTAAAAATGTATTTTCTTTACCAAGAAAAGTGGCAAGTGAAAACCACTATTTTCTGTTTCAAACCTTCACATAGCATCTTGAGGTTATAATAACATTACAAATTAAAATCCAGAATTAGATTTTCAAATATTTATTTTAAAAACTGATCATTTTTTCCCCAAAATGCAATAAATCCATGACACGTTTTTTTCCCTCGAAAATGCAATAGATCTATTTTATTTTTCATATTGAAACTGTGCAAAAATACATAACAGTAACAGAGTTCCCGTTAGCCAGCAAATCGAAATCTCTTCGGTCAAAATAATTTCCTATTAGCGCAATACCGCTTCAGTTGCGCCACTTATGTGACGGACAAGAAGAGTATGTGACAGACAAGAATAGTCAATTCTAATGGCCATCACTTAATGTGGAGAAATAGATGTCCTGTGTGGGTTGATTGTGCGTTGATCTGTTGGTAATGCCTCGGGGCTCCATGTAAACAAATGCATAATGCTGCGCAATACTTTGTGGCCTCATCCAGTTGCACAGCGACACTTATTGTGTAGGTGTCTTTTAATAAGCAGGTAGTCATATCATTAGCTAGAACTAGCTGGATCTGATCGATATGGACATAAACGCGAGTGAAGTCTAATCTGACGGGAGAGAGAGATCAGCTGCTGCTGACGAGTGGACACGCAGCTCTGCATGATCACATGCAGCGGTGAGCGGACAAAACACACACACGTCAGGTTAGAATATCACACGTAGCTATTTTAATTACCTCTCAAACTACCGTAAACTAGTTATAGATATGTTTAGTTTTACTGTCGGGTCACTCATTACTGATCCGCGAGCTGCATGATACTGGCATAATAGATTGCCCGATCGGGCAACCAGCAGGTGAGGCTTCATTGCCCGAGCTAAATACTAGATGGCCCGGGGACTTGATCCTGCTCGATTTGAGTAGATCCAGAGTAAAAACACTGAACGTTTTGTAATAGATCCCCTGGGGTCAATGTGTCTGCGTGACAGAAGTTTGCTTTTGTATGAGAATGATAACAAGCGACAGCCGGCATTTTTCCTCCTCCCGGTGTCTCATTTTCTTAATCTCCTCACGTACATGATTACATTTCGATGGCTTGCGTTTCTTCCCCACCGCAGAAACCACCACAGGTTCATCAATGCCGTCAAAAGTATTCATGTTTTTATTGTTTGTTGAAGTAGATAATGACGAAAGCCGGTACATTCAGGGTGCCGCCATTATTGTTTACACTGCGTGGAATGCTCTGTGATTGGTTGAGGTGCGTGGAATGGTGCGCTGTGATTGGTTGAGCGGATATATCGCATTCTGTAGAGAAGGGAGACTGGCGTTTGTCGCTGTTTGGAAAGAAAGTGAGAAAACAGGACAGAATAACACGGCGGATATCGCGTTTTGCGGAAAATTGAATGTTGACTTTTCGATACCGACGAAATACAATACTGATTTCGGCGGGAACTCATTTTTTTCAAAAGTGGCGTTTATCGCGTTTTGGAACCAAACTCTTCAAATACTTTATTGATCCCAAACACACACCCGGTTCTACGGGGGTGCTTAGGCATGCATTGCACCCTCAGTTTAAAGTAGAGACACTACATACTGATGTACACCTGAACATCAGCAGGAGAGGACTCTTTAAAGTAGATACACTACATACTGATATACACCTGAACATCAGCAGGAGAGGACTCTTTAAAGTAGAGACACTACATACTGATATACACCTGAACATCAGCAGGAGAGGACTCTTTAAAGTAGAGGCACTACATACTGATATACACCTGAACATCAGCAGGAGAGGACTCTTTAAAGTAGAGACACTACATACTGATATACACCTGAACATCAGCAGGAGAGGACTCTTTAAAGTAGAGACACTACATACTGATATACACCTGAGCATCAGCAGGAGAGGACTCTTTAAAGTAGAGACACTACATACTGATATACACCTGAACATCAGCAGGAGAGGACTCTTTAAAGTAGAGACACTACAT
>CM070487.1:40777092-40963866 GCA_036324585.1 Champsocephalus esox | reverse complement strand
ACACTACATACTGATATACACCTGAACATCAGCAGGAGAGGACTCTTTAAAGTAGAGACACTACATACTGATATACACCTGAACATCAGCAGGAGAGGACTCTTTAAAGTAGAGACACTACATACTGATATACACCTGAACATCAGCAGGAGAGGACTCTTTAAAGTAGAGACACTACATACTGATATACACCTGAACATCAGCAGGAGAGGACTCTTTAAAGTAGAGACACTACATACTGATATACACCTGAACATCAGCAGGAGAGGACTCTTTAAAGTAGAGACACTACATACTGATAAACACCTGAACATCAGCAGGAGAGGACTCTTTAAAGTAGAGACACTACATACTGATATACACCTGAACATCAGCAGGAGAGGACTCTTTAAAGTAGAGACACTACATACTGATATACACCTGAACATCAGCAGGAGAGGACTCTTTAAAGTAGAGACACTACATACTGATATACACCTGAACATCAGCAGGAGAGGACTCTTTAAAGTAGAGACACTATATACTGATATACACCTGAACATCAGCAGGAGAGGACTCTTTAAAGTAGAGACACTACATACTGATATACACCTGAACATCATCAGGAGAGGACTCTTTAAAGTAGAGACACTACATACTGATATACACCTGAACATCAGCAGGAGAGGACTCTTTAAAGTAGAGACACTACATACTGATATACACCTGAACAGCAGCAGGAGAGGACTCTTTAAAGTAGAGACACTACATACTGATATACACCTGAACATCAGCGGAAGAGGACTCTTTAAAGTAGAGACGCTACATACTGATATACACCTGAACATCAGCGGGAGAGGACTCTTTAAAGTAGAGACGCTACATACTGATATACACCTGGACATCAGCGGGAGAGGACTCTTTAAAGTAGAGACACTACACACTGATATACACCTGAACATCAGCAGGAGAGGACTCTTTAAAGTAGAGACACTACATACTGATATACACCTGAACATCAGCAGGAGAGGACTCTTTAAAGTAGAGACACTACATACTGATATACACCTGAACATCAGCAGGAGAGGGCTCTTTAAAGTAGAGACACTACATACTGATATACACCTGAACATCAGCAGGAGAGGACTCTTTAAAGTAGAGACACTACATACTGATATACACCTGAACATCAGCAGGAGAGGACTCTTTAAAGTAGAGACACTACATACTGATATACACCTGAGCATCAGCAGGAGAGGACTCTTTAAAGTAGAGACACTACATACTGATATACACCTGAACATCAGCAGGAGAGGACTCTTTAAAGTAGAGACACTACATACTGATATACACCTGAACATCATCAGGAGAGGACTCTTTAAAGTAGAGACACTACATACTGATATACACCTGAACATCAGCAGGAGAGGACTCTTTAAAGTAGAGACACTACATACTGATATACACCTGAACATCAGCAGGAGAGGACTCTTTAAAGTAGAGACACTACATACTGATATACACCTGAACATCAGCAGGAGAGGACTCTTTAAAGTAGAGACACTACATACTGATATACACCTGAACATCAGCAGGAGAGGACTCTTTAAAGTAGAGACACTACATACTGATATACACCTGAACATCAGCAGGAGAGGACTCTTTAAAGTAGAGACACTACATACTGATATACACCTGAACATCAGCAGGAGAGGACTCTTTAAAGTAGAGACACTACATACTGATATACACCTGAACATCAGCAGGAGAGGACTCTTTAAAGTAGAGACACTACATACTGATATACACCTGAACATCAGCAGGAGAGGACTCTTTAAAGTAGAGACACTACATACTGATATACACCTGAACATCAGCAGGTGAGGACTCTTTAAAGTAGAGACACTACATACTGATATACACCTGAACATCAGCAGGAGAGGACTCTTTAAAGTAGAGACACTACATACTGATATACACCTGAACATCAGCAGGTGAGGACTCTTTAAAGTAGAGACACTACATACTGATATACACCTGAACATCAACAGGAGAGGACTCTTTAAAGTAGAGACACTACATACTGATATACACCTGAACATCAGCAGGAGAGGACTCTTTAAAGTAGAGACACTACATACTGATATACACCTGAACATCAGCAGGAGAGGACTCTTTAAAGTAGAGACACTACATACTGATATACACCTGAACATCAGCAGGAGAGGACTCTTTAAAGTAGAGACACTACATACTGATATACACCTGAACATCAGCAGGAGAGGACTCTTTAAAGTAGAGACACTACATACTGATATACACCTGAACATCAGCAGGAGAGGACTCTTTAAAGTAGAGACACTACATACTGATATACACCTGAACATCAGCAGGAGAGGACTCTTTAAAGTAGAGACACTACATACTGATACACACCTGAACATCAGCAGGAGAGGACTCTTTAAAGTAGAGACACTACATACTGATACACACCTGAACATCAGCAGGAGAGGACTCTTTAAAGTAGAGACACTACATACTGATATACACCTGAACATCAGCAGGAGAGGACTCTTTAAAGTAGAGACACTACATACTGATACACACCTGAACATCAGCAGGAGAGGACTCTTTAAAGTAGAGACACTACATACTGATATACACCTGAACATCAGCAGGAGAGGACTCTTTAAAGTAGAGACACTACATACTGATACACACCTGAACATCAGCAGGAGAGGACTCTTTAAAGTAGAGACACTACATACTGATATACACCTGAACATCAGCAGGAGAGGACTCTTTAAAGTAGAGACACTACATACTGATATACACCTGAACATCAGCAGGAGAGGACTCTTTAAAGTAGAGACACTACATACTGATATACACCTGAACATCAGCAGGAGAGGACTCTTTAAAGTAGAGACACTACATACTGATATACACCTGAACATCAGCAGGAGAGGACTCTTTAAAGTAGAGACACTACATACTG
The DNA here is from genome assembly GCA_036324585.1 of Champsocephalus esox. Lineage (NCBI taxonomy): Eukaryota > Metazoa > Chordata > Actinopteri > Perciformes > Channichthyidae > Champsocephalus > Champsocephalus esox. The sequence goes on along the minus strand of CM070487.1, from coordinate 40,960,889 downwards.
ATAAACACCTGAACATCAGCAGGAGAGGACTCTTTAAAGTAGAGACACTACATACTGATATACACCTGAACATCAGCAGGAGAGGACTCTTTAAAGTAGAGACACTACATACTGATATACACCTGAACATCAGCAGGAGAGGACTCTTTAAAGTAGAGACACTACATACTGATATACACCTGAACATCAGCAGGAGAGGACTCTTTAAAGTAGAGACACTACATACTGATATACACCTGAACATCAGCAGGAGAGGACTCTTTAAAGTAGAGACACTACATACTGATATACACCTGAACATCAGCAGGAGAGGACTCTTTAAAGTAGAGACACTACATACTGATAAACACCTGAACATCAGCAGGAGAGGACTCTTTAAAGTAGAGACACTACATACTGATATACACCTGAACATCAGCAGGAGAGGACTCTTTAAAGTAGAGACACTACATACTGATACACACCTGAACATCAGCAGGAGAGGACTCTTTAAAGTAGAGACACTACATACTGATATACACCTGAACATCAGCAGGAGAGGACTCTTTAAAGTAGAGACACTACATACTGATACACACCTGAACATCAGCAGGAGAGGACTCTTTAAAGTAGAGACACTACATACTGATATACACCTGAACATCAGCAGGAGAGGACTCTTTAAAGTAGAGACACTACATACTGATACACACCTGAACATCAGCAGGAGAGGACTCTTTAAAGTAGAGACACTACATACTGATATACACCTGAACATCAGCAGGAGAGGACTCTTTAAAGTAGAGACACTACATACTGATATACACCTGAACATCAGCAGGAGAGGACTCTTTAAAGTAGAGACACTACATACTGATATACACCTGAACATCAGCAGGAGAGGACTCTTTAAAGTAGAGACACTACATACTGATATACACCTGAACATCAGCAGGAGAGGACTCTTTAAAGTAGAGACACTACATACTGATAAACACCTGAACATCAGCAGGAGAGGACTCTTTAAAGTAGAGACACTACATACTGATATACACCTGAACATCAGCAGGAGAGGACTCTTTAAAGTAGAGACACTACATACTGATATACACCTGAACATCAGCAGGAGAGGACTCTTTAAAGTAGAGACACTACATACTGATATACACCTGAACATCAGCTGGAGAGGACTCTTTAAAGTAGAGACACTACATACTGAAATACACCTGAACATCAGCAGGAGAGGACTCTTTAAAGTAGAGACACTACATACTGATATACACCTGAACATCAGCAGGAGAGGACTCTTTAAAGTAGAGACACTACATACTGATATACACCTGAACATCAGCTGGAGAGGACTCTTTAAAGTAGAGACACTACATACTGATATACACCTGAACATCAGCAGGAGAGGACTCTAACCATTAAGCTCTCAAAAGCTTTTGTTTTAAAAAAATGGTGTTGTCCTTTTTTCCTAATTGCTTGTCCAAATCGACGTCGATGTGCAGGAAGGAGAGCTGGATATCATGAATTCATACCCGCTCTATTCAGACTGGATTCACGGTTCACAACCTGCGGATAAAACACAAATCACTGAATGATTTAAATAAAGAAAATCTGGTGTTTTAAAATCACACTTGACTCGGCGCAGGATTAATTAGATTATTTTAATACTCCAGTCAATCAGCTATTACACCGCGTGTGGTTATAAAAACAGCTGCTCGTAGTTTCTTCATAATTGCACGTAAAACTGAAGTAAATATGAATAGACTTATAAATATAAGTCATAAAAGTAGCTTATTTATTTCAATTGCAGTCTGTCACTTGGTCATTCTTCCCATATGTTAAAATAATGATGAACCTTTTGGGATTGGTTCACTGCCTATAGATGTCCCGCCCCTTAGCCTATATCACGTACAATGTGTTGGAGCGCTAGCCAATAGGAGCGCGAGTGTTACATAGTGATGTCATTATGATCCAGAAGTAGATTATATTAGTAGACACAGATCTTATATCTGATATTAAACAAAGCAGCGATGAATCTGCCAGTCTGTCTGTTTTGTGCCCTCAATATTTACGATATTTAAGGAGAAAAACCTTTGGATAGCACGTTGATGAAAGAGCAGGACACAGGTACATTTTAGTAACCATTAAATGAATCCTGGTTCTGACCACCCTGTGCGCGAATAAAGTGGCTTCTTATAGAGGTAAATACTACAAAGCATTTGAGCTGCAGCCAAACCTGATTTTAAAGGGGACCTATCATGCAAAATGCACTTTTTCATGTCCTTAATACATCCATACAAAACCCTCTCTCTTTTCCTCCGTACCCAAATCTCTAAAAACGGGGAACAACGGAGCTGATCCAGATTTACGTCCGATATGACGTAATATTTGAAATGTGGACCCACGGCCCAATCAGAAACGTTGCTATCAGAAACAATGCCCGACTGTTTTGGACGTAATATGGTCGGTGTTTACATTAGCATCGCTAACACTCAGAGCTAACCTGTGCTGGAGAGCATGTGTGTGAAGAAGCAGGAAGTAGAAAGGAACTCACCTTGTGATGTAACCGGCGAGAGAGAAAGCCTTTGAGCTCCAGACTGTTCCAGAGAGGATCCTTGATGTGGTTTGGAACATGATGGCGTTTCATCACGGCAGCGTTTGGCTGTATCTCGTAGGATTCTGAGATTATTTAAAAAAAATCTAAGGACCCCCGAACCTGCAGTTCTCTAACAAGGCCGACATAGAGGGATATGAGGGATTTAGTATTTGGAGCAAAACACATAATAGACATGTTTTGTATATATTTGTATATATCTGAGACCCATGCCTAAAGATAGCACGATAGGAAACATTTAAACAGTGTACTACTGTGGAGAAACAGCAGCAGTCAAGAGGAGCTGGAAGAGGAAGCTCTGTCTCTCCGACACACCGGGACCAGAGCCAGCGCTGCAGGACAAACTGGAGTGAGCAGCTGGAAGACGTCCTGACACGTAGCACTGCAGCAGACACACGATGACAGCCCGTCAGAGGGGAGCTCCTTTTATTACAAATAAAGACCAGGGACGGTTGGATCCAACATCAACAGGTTTCTGTATTACGTCTCTATTCCATCCAATCAAAGCAGGTGGTCGTACTGTACATATTAAAATAGATGCATGGAGTATATGGTACACATTTTATAATACACCGTACACAAAAAGTACTTCTGATCTTATCTTAATGAGATTGCTCTCTCAGCAGGGCGGGGGCCGCAACATGCCTCAACAGACATTTCATTTGGTAAATACTGCAGACAATGTGTCATGTAACACACACACACACACACACACACACACACACACACACACACACACACACACACACATACCATGTATACATCACTTCAGGGGACATTACATTGACTTACATGCATTTCCTGGAGACTTATCCAAACCTTAACCAACACATGCCTAACCCTAACCCCTTAACCCTTACCCTTAACCTTAACCTTAACCCTTAACCTTACCCTTACCCTAACCCTAAGCCTAACCAAGTCTTCACCCTAAAATTAATGATCCCCCTCATGGGGACCTCCAATTTGTCCCCATAAGGGAGGCGAGTCCTCACACGTGACGATGTAAACAGATTTAGGTCCCCACAAGTATAGTAATGCTAGACCACACACACACACACACACACACACACACAGAGCAACAAAATGAGGGGGAGTAATTATCCAAACTTGTTCAGATTTACTCCCCCTGACTTCCTCACCTTCCTCACCCTCCCCACCCTCCTCACCCTCCTCACCTTCCTCACCTTCCTCATCCTCCTCACCTTCCTCACCTTCCTCACCTTCCTCATCCTCCTCATCTTCCTCACCTTCCTCATCCTCCTCACCTTCCTCATCCTCCCCACCCTCCTCACCCTCCTCACCTTCCTCACCCTCCCTGGTCTCTCTCTTTTTGTGGTGCACAGGATTACTCTCGGTGTCGGAGCAGAAACCAGGCGTCATGTCAGGGATTAACGGCAGAACAAACACCCTTCAGTGAACAAGAGGAGGGAAAGGTGTGGTGTATTCTGTTGTCTTGTGTCATAGTGCTCTGAACATTAAAACATTAAAGACACATTCAAGTCGCTTTTAACTCCTTATTTTGGAGTATGTATGCATCAGAATACCTTTAAACCTTTGAAACTACGTCTTACAGTAAAGTATAGCGCTATAATCTGGATTTAAAGGCTGTCTTCTATCCATGTTTCCCCACCAACAAGCTTTGTGCAACACACCTCCATTGTTGTGCAGACACTATTTAAAATTATCGGCTTAAGTCTCACGCCAGAGATGGGAAGTAGGCATTTTAAATAGCTATACCTTAAAGGAATCCACACCAACAGAGGACCCTTGTCCAAGTTTTTAATTATCATATGCACAACAATTACTGAAGCAATCATTAAGTGTCCGACTTCCTCCAACATAACTTATTAAAGTATACAACCTGGGGAATAAACTTTGAATGGACGACGGCAAATGAAGCCGCTTTCGTCTTCTTCGTCTTCTTCGTCTTCGTCTTCTTCGTCTTCTTCGTCTTCTTCTTCTTCTTCTTCTTCTTCTTCTTCGGGTTTACTGGGGCAGGCCGCAAATCACTTCACGGCGTATACTGCCACCCGAAGTCCCCGGCCGGAAGTCCCCGGAGTTGGGAACCTTTTTCACGGGGGTGGAAGGGTTCTCATGAACTAAGCTCTAGTTACGGATTTCTTTGGTGTGAACGCACATTTTCGGAACCACATCGGAACTATATAGAAAAGTACTCCGGTGTGAAAGCGCCTATTTTTACGGGAGCTTTTGCCCTCATGATCAGTAGATTAGAGCATGGTTTTAAAACAAACTAGATAAATAGTAAGGTTTAATAATTAGGCGAGCATCGAGGCTCTACATCAGGGGGGTCAAACTCAAACACAAAGTGGGCCAACATTAAAAAATGGGTGCTAGTGGAGGGCCGGACTGGTTCAATGTTTATTGCAGTATTGAAATGAAATTATTGCACATATTAAACCTGGAACTAACAAAGCTTAAATTATTGCCCATAAAAACAACATTAAATAATCAGCTGCATTCATTTCTCATGGCTCTATCTGCAGCTTCTCCAGAGTCATTTCTTATGGTTACATTTCCCCACAGGCCAACAACAGCTTCAACAAACTATTCCCTCAGAGAGAAACCAAACATGCCCTGCTGTCGAGAGAGAGGAAGTGCAGAAGAAAGCATCCATTGAACTCAGTGTGCTGCTCTGGGATGCTAGCTCAGACACTTGGCATCTCATCAGGGTGCAAGGTCATCAATGTTTGGGCTCAAGGTCATCAATGTTTGGGCTCCGGCTCTGAGCGGAGGAGACCCTCAGGATGGAGGGAAGGTGTGCTGCAATATACCGGAGGGCCAGATCTAATAGTGATCAGAAATTATCCTGCGGGCCGAAATTAAACCCACCACGGCCCTGATTTGGCCCCCGGGCCTCGAGTTTGACACATGTGCTCTACATTAATGTCGTCCATTTGTTTGGTCCACCATTTTTTAGACTGACATATGTCAAAATGTACGTGTTGGATTGTCGCCAAATTTGGCAGAACCAATCATTGTTGGGGGAGGATGAATTGTTGTGAATTTGATGATCCCTATGACTTTCCCACTGGTGTTGTCATCAGGTCAACATATTTACTAGTCCAATATTATACCAGATTACTGCACAACCAAAGACATTCCTCAGCTGTACTTTGTTAATGTAGCTAACGTTAGCATGCTAACACTCTAAACTAAGATGCTTAACATTGTACTTGCTAATGTAAGGTATATTAGCTCTGAGCTCAGGATTAGCTGAAAAGAGTCCAGGAGGGTTATTTAAAGAGCCTGTGACACCATCCCAACAACTGTTGTGCAATGAAATATTGGTCTACTAGTAATCTCGAACCGTCAGTTTAAAAAATAAAAAGCGATACCGTTCCGTTAAATATCAATAATTTCGAACATCGCGGGGAAATTCCTTCGTCTCATTTTGAAGTTTTGGGGGAAGCCGGAAGTGACGTCAATGCGGGAACGCTTCGAGAGCCAAACACGGACAAAGTGTGTTGTGTCATGCGTAGAAATGGTGAATTACTGAGATTAGGCACGTTAATAACGTTTTAATGAAGTTGACTACAGTATATTCATATTTGTCAGTGCTTTCATGTCAATTCAGTGACATAAACATACATGATCGTGGTGAAGATGATGATTACATTAGGATTAAAAATCGGGAGTGAGAGCTGCTGAATTTCCTCCCGTCGGATGTGATATAAAAACAAATCGATTATTTTTGTGGTTGTAAACTCAAGTGGATGAAACTACATTTATTAGTGCTTTCATGTCAATTCGGCGAACATATGATACATTACATGATCGTTTGTTTGAGCCGGTCTGCATTTCCTGATGAGAAAACAAACCGATGCTTTTTGTAGTTGTAGTACACCAACAACATGGATTAAACGTGTGTTTTTTTTTACCACAATGTTGGGGAAATTAATGGATAAAATGCACGGATTATTATTATTATTCCCACTCCGATCGGGACACTAGGTCCACCGTTTCCCCGCAGCGAGGCTCCCCCCGTTGACAGTGTACGTGGGCTGTGTGCGGTGGCGGACTGGCCATCGGGACGAATCCCGATGGGCCGGTACCGAAGTGGGCCGGTCGGATAAGTCACCAGCACATCCCCCATAGGCGGCGCGTGAGGCTCAGGTTTGAGAAGGCTAAATAACTTCTTTTACCTGACGCTGCCCGCCTCCGGCGTCTATAGAAAAGAGATGAGCTCAGTGTGCGGAGTTTAAATCTCTCAAGTCATATTACAGGATAAAGGGAATACAGTTTAAACTGCCATATGCAGAGAAGACGCCGACGTGTCGCACTTATCATTCATATCACATCATCACTCAGATCATAGATCATATAATATCATAATATATCGTATATTTCCTGATCTGAGTCAGCTGAGCCTCATCTGGCCGTGCAACACTCACAGCGTCACAGACTGGATGCAGAAGTATTATTTAACACATTATGTTGACGAAACACTCGAGACAAATGTAATTAAAATCAGATCCACGCGTGTCTTAGACGTGAACGCGCTCTCAGCTGGAGAGAGAAACCCTGGCTTGATTTACCGAGTTGATAACCAGCGTCGTCGGACCGCTCAGCGAGATCTCGTTTGTTAGTTTGTTGTTGTTCGTTTGTTTGTTACTCAAACATATCCAGGGTCTGTTGAACTGGCTTCGTAGTAGGCTACAGGGCACAGGTGGCTAGCAGCGCTAATGTCAAAGACACAGACATTATACATTATATTTGTATTTTACCAGGATGCAGTGACACACATATTTACATATTTACATTTACTATATACAGCACCTGCCGCCCCTGACATCCCCACTCCCCCCGTTGACAATTTACTAGCGGTACCGAAGTGGGCTGGTCGAGAGTCCCGGGATGATTTTTAGTCCCATTCCACCACTGGCTCCATGACCATATGATCGCCCATATTGACGCACCTCATTCCTAAACTTCTAACAACAGATACAACATAAACCGATCCTTCAGCCTCATATGAGCTCTCAGACACGTTCAACATTAACCTGTCATCGCTGTCTGAGCTTGCCGCTGTGTGCGCCGTCGTGCGTTCACATCTGACTGTATATATATAAAGGTTTACATGCAGATGCTGGGATCCTGGACGGTGCAGCTGGAGCGCTGTGCCCGCAATGACGTCACCCATCATTTGGCGGGACTTGAAGAATCCCCGAGAAGATCCAGAAAATTGTCAACATTGAAGGCAGATTAATGGTTATCAAAGTACAAATATCCGAAATCAGTTCAGTAACGGTTTTCAAGGGGACAATATGTACTCAAATTAATGGGTTTGGATGATGGGGGAAAACCGTGTCACAGGCTCTTTAAGTTAACAGCGTTTAATAAAACAATGATACAATGAAATTGCAAATGGCGACAGCTCTTCTGTCCACTCGCATGGGATGAAAAAGAGACCGACTTCCTGCTTGTGTCACATATTTATCATCTGAAGTCTTCTCCCATTGGCTTAGAGTCAACGGGGGCGGGTCCAAGGCACGTTCTGCCTGTCATCATTCCCTTTTGTTTGTTTTACAATCTTCGAGTGTTTATTGGTCATTTAACCATTCCCTAATAATAGTGTTGCAGCGTCAATAAGTGAGGGTTAAAGACAGTGTGCTTAGTGTGCAACACGTGTAATTTCTCCTTATATTCACGTACAAAAGATATTATTAGCTACATGCTAATGCTAACAAAACCGTCTGAACAGACAGGAAGTCGAGTGTGTCGACAGTGTCGTGTACATCCGGTTACAGAATAAAACTGTTATTCATTTTACGTTACGCCACATATATATTGATTTTATTCCTTACATTAGCATGTTAGCATTGCCAATGTGAGTATTTAGACACGCTATGCTTATGTAGCTGCAGCCTTACACATGGCTTTACTTGGCTGTAGACTTTTAATAATATGTTAAACAAATCTGATTCGTAGGTACGTTGTATTATCTTTAACACTCTCTGTTTTCAGGTCTTATCCGGTTCTCTGCTGCTGCCTGACCGTCCCAGTTTCCCCTCAGGGATCATAAAGCTTTTATCTGATCTCAATCCCCTGAATTCGGGGATCCTCTGACTTTTCATCTAGCGCAATCATCAGTTTAACATTTCTTTATGTCTCCAAATGAACGACCTTCCCATTTGCCCCAGCTGTGCTTTGGTAATATAGCTAATGTTAGTCTACTAACACTCTTAACTAAAATGCTAACTATGGTCAACCCAGTCTCACGGCATTTCGTGCTATAGTCACGAAATTAATTTAATCTATTAAATTAACAAGATTTTCCCCTTTCTTTCGTGTCACACCGAACGATTTTAAAAGCAATGTATTTCTATTGGTAATATATTTTGTGCCTGCACCACGTCTTTTTGTCCGGTCTTGGAAGACCAGAAGCTGTGTGGTTCGTCAAAACATTTCTTACTCAATATCTTACCTTAAAGGTGGGGTTGGTAAGTTTCAGAAACCGGCTCGAGATACACTTTTTGTTATATTCCATGGAATGCTCTTAACGTCCCGATAGCAATGAATATCTGAAGTGCTTTGACAACAAATCCATCCAACAAAAATGTCATCTGTAGAAGCCGTAATACTGTAAAAAGTACGGGCCGGCTAAACGGATTGGACGGCCTACCTGCCTGTCAGCCTTCCATCGGGGCACAAACTTATCTCGTGCCCTCATTGGTCATGTGCGCGTTCGTGTGTGTTGGGGGAGGGGCTCTGTGAGGAAGTGACAGATTTTCTCCGGTTGTGTATTTTCAAATTCTAGCGATCTCGAGCCGGTTTCTCAAACTTACCGACCCCACCTTTAAGCCTAACCCTTTATTGTAAATTGTATAATGTCTGTTTGAGCCTCAGAATACTGAAATCTGTATTTAAAAATGGAATAATTTGTTATTATTTGGTGCAGGCGCAAAACATACTAGGCCCACCAATAGAAATACATTGCTTCTAAAATCGTTCTGTCAGAATACTGAAATCTGTATTTTTTTTTAAATCAATTTTTCCTTCAAATTTGTTATTATTTACACTGCTTTTAAAATCGTTTTGTGACACGAAAAAAATGCGAAAATCGTGTTTAATATCAATAGATTAATTTCGTGACTATAACACGAAATGCCGTGAGACTGTGTTGCTATGGTAACCATTGCATTTGCCAAACATTAGCATGTTAGCATTGCCATTGTTAGCATCGAGGCACACTGCAGCCTTACAGATGGCTTTGCTTTACTCATTAGCTTCTTCTGATTCCTCTTATTTGTGATAATCTACATCTGTAAATGTGCTAGTGTTTAAATAAACTGCTTCACCTGTTAGCATGAAGAACATTTAATGACAGGTCATCTCCGACTTTTATTTTTGTACTCTATTTTATATTTTGATTTCTTATTATTATTACAATTATTTGTCTTTTATTATCTCAAAGCGTATCAGTATCCCTTGTTGTGAAGCACTTCGAGATTTGTCTTGGCAGATGAGAAGCGCAATATAAATTAAATATATTATTATCATGTAATAGCGTTATCCCTAATCCCTGGTTCACATTATCTTGTTGTCACACAGTGCTGTCCAGGTGTTTCCCTGCACTTGATCTCTTTTAATACTGTTTATGATTGTTTGTACATGTTGTATTATCTTCAACACTCTCTGTTTGCACTATGCTCAGGTATTATCAGTATCCAGTTCATCGTCCCAGTCTCCCCTCAGGGATCATAAAACCTTGATCTAATCTCATCTGAATCTCTTGACATCTCGTTGTGTTTTCATGACTGTGATGTTCTCCTTTTCTTCCTTCTTCTTCTTCTTCTCCTTCTGTCTTCCTTCCTGCCTGTCTGTCAGCCGACGGAGAGGCGACAGCAAGTCTCCACGCCGTAAACCGATCCGCTTCGGAGAGAGCGGGAGAGGATTCCTGTATATGGATCTACCTCAGAAACTCAGCCAAACAAAGCCTCACCTGTTTTCGCCGCCCTGCCTTGTTCCTCCTGCACCACCACACTGAAATCCACTTTGTCAGTTCGTGCATTTTCTCCTCGTGGTTTTGTTTCCGTCGGGGATTGTGGAAGCTTTGATACACAGAAATACCTGTTAGTATAGTAGTTGTCGATTCCTTTTTTCCACCAAATACCTCCACCCACCCTCCCTCCCTCCCTCCCTCCGTCCACTCTCACCGGAACAGAAAAGTACCCTTCTCCCCTCTTACATTTTGGGTGTCCCAAACCGAGGCCCCCGGGGCAGATCCCAGACATAAAAGTTAGCATTGAGGAGCCGAGTGTCCGATATCAGTTAATGTGAGATACAACTAATTAGTCCATTATCGGGCCCCTGCTCTCACCGGCTCATAAATTGGAGCCACTCAAAGGTCGTTTATTATTTATCAGAGAGGATGAGGGGGGAGGAGGGAGGTTCTGCTCCGGTTTGCTTGTTCAACATATCAAGATTAGTTTCAACTGGCCCTGTTGGATGACTGCAGCCTGCAAACACCACACACACATTTCATCACACACACACTTCCTTGTCTCTGTCGGGCTACAGGAGGCCGACGCAGATTTCTTCAAGCAGCACAAAACATCAGTTTATGTTACAGCAGAAAACTTGAGTTCGATGTAAACAAGTTATTGATGAATTAATAATGTGTAATAAATGTTGCACAACAGCTCGTTCCAGGAGTGTGTGTCTGTTCTGATGTAAGAGCTTTACGACCTTATGACCTGTATTTCAACATGTGTTGTTTTTTTCCAAATGTTCGACATACTATACTATGAATATTTAGACATACCACGACTTTTTTTTTAACATACTATAATATACCTTTTTGGGAAAATGCTATGACTTATATTCCACATACTATACTGCATATTCCCTGCCACTACACATCCGACAGTCTGACTCCATAACAACATTCAAAACCCACCTGTTCAAACTGGCATTTTCTCTATAATCTGTACCCTGTGTCCTTTTGTAGTCCACTTCCTGTTGTTTGTCTTGTTTTACCCCAGCTGATACTTCACTAAATCCACTGTTTTAATTTGTAAGGTAAAATTGTAAATGTAAATTGTAAATCTGTAACCCTGTAAGGTGTCCTTGGGTGTTTTGAAAGGCGCCCCCCAAAATAAATGTATTATTATTATTATTATTATTATTATTTATACTATGTCGTTTTTTCCCAAAATGTTCAACATACCATACATAACATTAGATCAATGGAGTCTCTGAGAAGGTTCAAATGGGTACTTTAATTAAAATGGCGCGGTAATGTTACAAGCAGAAGATGGTTCGAGCAGCTGTGTTCTCGGGCTCTCGCGAGCGAAGGAAAGAGAGCGAGAAACACACATTCAGCTGTTAAGTATCCTCTTCTGGCTCCCCGTGTGCCGGTTGGCGCTGCTGGGGGCCGGCCCTCCACGTCTTCAATGTCCGTTGTTGCGCATAACAGAGGAGTCAGACATTGTACATTCAATATATAACTAAACACGCCTTTCCTCCTCATAATGTCTTTCATGACTTTTCATTTATTGCATTTTAAACGCTGTAATCAATACTTTAAAAATACTGGAAATACTTCACGCAGTTATCATTTCCGGTAGCTCCGGATGTTGTCATATCCTACCCACGTCTGTCAACAAAACGTATTAATAAACTGTACCTTCATTCAATATTCAGCAATAATAATATCTCGACGTCTATAGGTGTAGTGTTGAAATCAGTAGGTTTCGGTGTGCAACACTCCGTGTCGTTTCACTTCTGAATTCACCTCTAGGAAAAGGAATATTAGCCACATGCTAAATGCTAACCGGAGATGAAGGATTTTCAGAATAAAAGCTTGACATCAGACATTGTGCGCGAGAACTTCTGGTTTTTCAGTATAAACATGCTCATTTAAACTGACTGTATGTTTAAACTAAATTATGCCATAAAACATTTATTTTAATTTCTAACAGATACTATACTGTCGTTTTTTCAAAACGACAGTATAGTACTATGAATATTACTAAAATGTTCTTTGACATACTACGACTTTTTCTCGACACACTATATTACTTTATAACACTAAAGTAATATAGTGTTATATGTTAAAGTATGTTACACACTTTAACATAGTATGAATTTTTTTCCCGACATTTTCTACATACTATACATTTCTTTAAACATGCTATAAGACGATGAAAAATACGCAACTAGAAAGACTACAAATCCCAGAGTCCCGGTCCCGCAGCTGGCTCTCAGGAACCGACTCACTCCCCTTGTGTGTGTGCAGCTCTCAACGCGCCCAGACTCGGAGTGATTTCCACCTCTTTTAATACTTTCCGCCTCGTTCTGAGAGAAAGAAGTGAAATGTTTCAACGTGACGCCGTCTGGGTGTGTGGTGCGAGACGGGAGATGTAGTTCATTGAGCGGTTTCACACACAAAAACATCTTACTTCACAGTTTTACGACACATTTGAATTTTTTTGACTTAGAAAATTATCTTTTAAATTGACAAACATCATGTGTGTAATTCGTGGCACAATTCAAACGGGATCGAATGATAATCTTTCTCTCGCCATTGACTTCAATGCATAACTTTCCGAAATAAGGCCCCATGGAGGAAAGGGAGGGACTTGGCCTCTCTATACATGGGAGTAACACATGCGTCACTTCCAGGCAAAAAGTACGGCTCCGCCCACTTTTGGGGGAAAACAAAGCTGTCATTTGAACGGCAGTCGATACAAATTCTGAAGTTTTTGCCAATCCGATCAGAAATGTAAGAAAACCGTGGATTAGTGGATCTTCAAAGAGCCCGGTCACGATGGCCAGACAGGCGAAGAATTACATTAAATCTTTTTAAATCGACGATCGGGCTCGATATGTGGTTAAATTTAGCAGTAAGCGATCAGTGTCCATAGATGAGAGTCACATCTACGTCACTTTACGGCCCGCCCACTTTTGGGGGAAACAACGCTGAGCAAGAACTCTTCTGTTACCGTCCTTTCTTCTTAGAGGAAGTCCAGAACCACTGAACTCTGGATTTGTTTTAATGTTTGAGGAGCAATAAACGACACAGCAGCTTTTTGGCTGATAAAACTATTATTTCCCGCCTCGCTCATGAGCTGGCGAAATTACAGCCTCGCCTCCTGATTTTAATTTAACCATATATCGAGCCCGATTGTCGATTTCTAATGATTTACTGTGACTGTTTGCCTGACTGGCCGTCGTCATCGAGCTCTTTGAAGATCCACAAATCCACGTTTTTCAAAAATGTCTGATCGGATTGGGAAAAACTTCAGAATTTGTATTGACCGCCATTGACCCCAAAAGTGGGCGGGGCCGTAATTTTCGCTCGGAAATGTCGTAGGTGTTACTCTCATAATAATAAGTTGTTTTTTTTCTACATTTTCTAGATACTATATTATTACTTTTTCCAACTATTTGAAATACTATACTATGATTTTTTTCCCGACCTATGTTGATATTGTTTTTTTCAAAAATGTCGACATACCTTTTTCCACATAGGCTACTATAATAAGTAGTTTTTTTCTAAATTTTTCGAGATACTACACTATTACTCTTCAACAATGTCGACATAATGTACTATACCAGGGGTGTCAAACTCAAGGCCCGGGGGCCAAATACGGTCCGCGACTTCATTTTATGCGGCCCTCAAGAGCTTGCAAAGAATAGAATATGTTTATTATACGGTTACATGCCACTTTACAGAAGCACATTGCCCATATACTACATGTCCCACAATGCATCTCATTTTGTAACATGCGCACTGAAGGGACTTGCAATTGGTTGCAATTATTTTCCCCAGACTTCTGCTTTCAGACTAGTTAATTATGAAGTCATTATACCCTCTCCGATAATAATCAAATACAGAGGCAATAATGTAATATAATACATAATTTTATATATGTATATTTATATAGCTACAACCGGCCCTTTGAGTGCAACCATAATGCTGATGTGGCCCGCCATGAAATTGAGTTTGACCCCCCTGTACTATACTGACTTCTTCTACATTTTTGAAATACCATACTATGAATTTTTTTAAATACTATGCTATGACATTTTTCTCGACACTACATAGCCTATATATCATACCTGCCAACCCAACCGATTTGGGCGGTAGTCTACCGCGTTTTACATGTTTCTACCGCCTACTGCAGGGTTTCCCCGTTAGTATCAGTGTCTCGAAAACACATGTTGGCGACTGAAAGACACCCAGTGTTTGGTCTTTTCCTGAAGCATCCTTCCCCTACAGTGTCTCAACTGAAAGAGGACCGAAAACACACACACAATCTAATACCATTTTGAGATTTGGGGATATTTATCTCTCAGTCTTTCACTTTTTCTGACATTTTCAACACCAAAACATGTCGTTAATGTCTCTGTTTAGTGAACTACAGCAATCTGACAGCCTGAACATTATTTACATCACACTTTATCAGGAGACAACTGCAGGAAATTACTTTTTTAATGCAGTATTTTCTGTTTTATGGCGCAAAGATATTTCGCTCTGTGCAAACCTTTGACTCTAATATGTCAACAACATGAAACAAGAATATGAACCTGGCTTTATCCAATGTTCACACAGGAGTTCTACGTCCTGACTAGGGTTGCCAGAAACTGACCATGATCAAAATCGATTATTCGGCAGCCCTGGCGAATAATAATCGATTATCTGCATGCAGGCTTCCTCCAAGTTACAGTAAAACAAACTGGTGGTGTGACCAATGACCATTTACAATTATTAATACTATTACTATTATTAGCATATATATATTTTGGTTGAAACTAAGCCAGAAAAATAAAAAAAATATATATAATATATATATATATATATTCGAATAATCGCTGGCATCCCTAGTCCTGACACATCCTTCATCTGTCTCAACTGAAAGAGGACACACATTACAAATATAATACAATGTGGAGACTTTGGGATATTTATCGCCCATTCTTTCACTTTTCGGGCATTTTACAGACCAGACATGTCGTTGATGTCACTGATACCACTTTTTCTGAAAAATGCATACAATGATGCAATATTTGTTAAATACATGGTTTATACCTGTAATTACTGGGTTCCATTTCTTCTGATTACCTAGTTTGGGCGTGCACATTTGCCGCGCGCAAACCTACCTCTTTCGGATTTGGAAAGGTTGGCATGTATACTATATTGCACTCACTCGACACACCGATACCTTTCACTGAGTGTGTTGTACGTTACGTTACATCACATTTAGCTGACGCTTTTATCCAAAGCGACTTACAATAAGTGCATTCGACCAGGAAGACACAGACTTGAAGGCCAAGCCCCAGCCTACATCAATGACCTGATCCTCCCGCACATCACAACCCGGGCCCTGAGGTCCTCTGACCAAGGCCTCCTAAGGGTGCCCCGAACCAGGCTAAAGACTAAGGGTGACCGTGCCTTTGAGGCGGAGGCCCCAAGGCTTTGGAACAAACTCCCCCAAATAATAAAAACCTCGGCCTCAATAGAGATGTTTAAGGGGCGGTTAAAGACCCACCTCTTCCGACAGGCCTTTGGGTCGTCGGAGGAGGTGAGGTAGTGGCTGACTTCTTCTTCTTCTTTTTTTATATTATTGGTCGTATGTTTTATCCTATGTGTTACCTGCTGCCGTTTTATGCCTTTTATTCTACATGTTATAGTTGTACTGTGAATTGTGTCCTGTGTGCTGTACTGTTAAGCACTTTGTACATCCGTGTTGAGAAGGGTGCTATATAAATAAAGTTGTACTTACTTACTTACTTACTTGAAGAAAACAGAATCATAAAGTACATCAGGTTTCATAGAGCCAAGCATTTCAAGTGCTACTCAGCTGGCTTTAGATCAGCCAGCCCTTTGTTAGTATATAAGTGCTTTGTTAGTAGTTCTATCCTCGAGGTGGAGTCGAGAGAGACGAGTGTTCAGTCCGGAAGGTGTGTGAGCGTTCTGCCGTCCTGATGTCAACGGGAGCTCGTTCCACCGTCTTGGAGCCAGGACAGCAAACCCACGTGTTTCTGCTGACGCATGTCTTTCCTCCGTGTTTGTATTCGTGTTATGATGCGGCAGCTTCACGTAAAGTGTGAATCAGACGAGATGTTGGGAGTCGTCTCGTTGTTTTATCTCCTCTGTGATTCCGCACATCTCACACACACACACACACACACACACACACACACACACACACACACACACACACACACACACACACACAGTGTTTCTGTCCGGGCCAATTATTCCTGTTGTCCTCTTCAGTCGCGGGCGGCAGGTCTGGATTTGATTCGGAGCAGGTATCACACGGAGGGATCATGTTACACAGCTGTGAGGGTTATTGCTCAGCGAGGGAACGCGTCTCCAGCTTTTCATCCGGGTGAGAAGCAGGGAGCGGAGGCTGGGAAGAAATATCCATCTGAAGCCTTTCAAAGACGAAGCAATGCCTTCAATGGAAAGCGTTGTTTTCAATTAAATATTACGTTCTTTAAATAAAATAAACTTCTCTTATATGTTATTTGTGCGTTTCGAATTCTTCAAGCTATTATAAAGCCAGCAGATACATTGCTTACTATTTACAAATATACATGTATATATACACACATTTAATCTTCAGATAATACTTTAGTTCATTACTGTACATTATTTACATTTTGTTTAAAATGTTATTAAATGATTGTATACAATGCTTTAGTTAAAGCTATAATAACAAATACATAATGAAATTAAGTTTGTTATTTTAATACAAATATATTGTTAAATAAAAAACCAAGTATTATTTAAGAAAACCGTTTAAAAAAATGATTAGTATTAATTCAGTGTATAACCATTTAAAGGGGACCTATCATGCAAAAGTCACCTTTGAAAGTCTTTATACATCAACATGTGTCCCCGCTGTGTCGTCAGGGAACTCACGCAGCGTCAGAAAATAAACCCTCTCTCTTTTCCTCCGTACCCAAATCTCTAAAAACGGGGAACAACGGAGCTGATCCAGATTTGCGTCCGATATGACGTAATATCTGAAATGTGGACCCACGGGCCAATCAGAAACGTTGCTATCAGAAACAATGCCCGACTGCTTTGGACGTAATATGGTCTTTGTTTACATTAGCATGGCTAACACTCAGAGCTAACCTGTGCTGGAGAGCATGTGTGTGAAGAAGCAGGAAGTAGAAAGGAACTCACCTTGTGGTGTAACCCGTAGATATATATAAACACTAGATGACTCACCCGCGCTGCTGGCCAATAGAGACCGACGTTGCCACTTGGCCGCCATCTTGCTACAGGGAGTTCTCTCATTCATAACATTATGGTTTACTATTTAAATAACCATAGCTTGCTCAATTTTCAACCAATTTTCAAACGGTTTGGTTTTTTATAAACATCAAAGATGTAGTTATGATACTACATACTTATAATCATGGACTTTCATATGAAAATAACATTAATCAGATAAAGCAATAGCTATACACACACACACACACACACACAAGGTATTTATATTATTATATTTGCCGGTGTATATATTTCCATTTATTTTATTATATTGTTAATATTTAAAATAAATTATAAAATTAAAACACATTTATATTTTATATATAAAAATCGGTCTCATGTTACCACTCTGTAAGCCAAGAGTTGTTAATTTAGCAATGCCTTAGCTTTAAGAACAGGGACACAACTAATGACAATAGCATATGTTGGTATATTATTTAGATATTCACACCTTTATCAGAAGAACCAAACCAACATAAAATGTGCTCACAGACAGGCCAGTTCTGTCTAATTTATCACAATTATTTTTGACATGAGATCTTCATATCATCCTAGTTTTGTATTTAGTTTCTAGATTTGTAAACAAATCCAGAACCTTTGAAATATGTAATTGAAAAAAGACCAAGAATAATATAAACTGTACCATGTGTCCTTTTGTGTCCTTCTGTAGTCCATTTGTGGTTTGTCTTGTCTCACCCCGGCTGATATATCACACAATCCACTGTTTAAATTGTTCCCAATATTGCCTCTATGCAATATATGCACCAACAATCAATCATCTTTGGTATTCTTTCACAACCATGTTATGGGTTTATTAGACTGAGCAAACATAAACATATGTGGGGAACATAGTGCTGCGTCTCCTGTCCGGTCAAATTCGTCACTCCTGAAGTGCTCACCGTCCCTTCTTTGGGCGAGTTCCCACTGCCTCCTCCTCCTCTCTTTGGTTTTGGGAAACCTTAAAAACATGAGAAAGGTAGCCAGATATATAAATTATTGTCAACATGTTCCTCCCTTCTTTCCTTTAACATTAAGGGTAGGACAAAAACACACACCGAAATTATCATATTTGTGGTATGTATGCATGTATGTATAGCCTACTTTAAGAATAAGACAACCACACTAAGAGTAATAAAAAAGGTGTCCAATAGAAACATTAAATAATTGTGTAAAGAAATGGTAACAACATATTCTACAGAGGTCAACAACAATCTTGCAATACTATTATCTCACATAGCCCCACTGATCCTGTGTAGCAGGACTTGTAATGTACATACATCCACTAAGTAATTAACGATTATCCTAATTGTAGTCATAATATTGTCATATCTTACACGTGAAAGGTGATCCCACGGGTTCTTGTTTCCAGACTGCGGTGATTAGAGCATCCGTAGGCTGCACAAAAGTCCGGCATAGTCAGGTACTTCTGTAAACACAAAGCCAGCAAATTCCTGTATCATAATGCAAGATGTTTTTAACAAGCCAAACCACTTGGAAGAAATCATGTGTAACTTAAGTTGTGTTGAAAGAAAGAGCAGTGCTGCCTCTCCCACTGGTGTAAAGTTGCTGGGTCAACTTTGTAATACTAGGTCTCACTGACAGCCTCTTGTTATTAGCTAGCTAATAAATACAACCACATACACAAAGAAAAGCTGCAATTTCAACATGTCCAAGCATGCTGTATCATAGCCATGCTAATCATGTTTATAATAAACCAAACCGTTTGTAAATCAGTCAAGATTTCAGTGAGTTAGGAGTATTTTTGTGCAGATCACTCACCTGACAACAGCTACCATAACGCGAATCGGAGGCCCAATCCCAAACCGCCCCCTACACCCTACCCCTCCGTTTGCGCGTTCACGCGGAGGGTCCGCCATATTGAGGGCTGTTCCAAAGCAACGGGTGTGGAGGGGGAGTGGGCTATCGAGCCCTCAAACCGCGAGTCTGCAGCGGTGCAGACTTGAGACCGGTCTCTACCTGACCGGAGTCACGCTGTGTGTGTCCTCAGGAAACACGCTGTTCACAAGTAGTTCCAGCAAACATCCGCTGATAAACTGCGATGTGAACAACCTCATGATGACCTCATATGTTTTTAACTTGGGATCAAACCTGTGTTTAGTCTAGAGAAAGGTAAATGTGTGCATTTTATTATAAAGTTGTGTATATTTACAAACTAAGAAGCTTATAAACATCAGGTTTAAAACTAAAAGAGCTTTGAAACACAATGAAAGATGTTTGGAGTTTTATTTGAGTTATTAATTTGAACTTTTTGTCTAAGAGATGCTGATTTGAAACCGTTGTTACAAACAGTTACGGCACTTCCTGTTTCTGCCGGAGAGAGGGGAGGCCGTCCCAAAGCTAGCTGCTGTGTTTACTCCCTCCACCTGACAGGAGGAGCCTCGTTGAGCTGCGAGTGTGGCTACAGACGGAGTTCACTCCGTCACGGAGGGGGAGGGTCGAGGGAGTGGTTTGGGATTGGGCCAGAGTAACTGTTGACTGTAGCAAGATGGCGGCCGGTCAGCTACGCTGGAAAATCTCCCATGAGCCATCTAGTGTTTATATATATCTATGGTGTAACCGGCAAGAGAGAAAGCCTTTGAGCTCCAGACCGTTTCAGAGCCTTGATGATCCATGATATGGCGTTTCATCACGGCAGCGTTTAGTTTAGACGGTAGCTGCCGGGTCCCGCATGAGCTCAGACCCCTCCTCTTTAAAGCTTTATCCCTGAATCAGCACTTTAGAAACAGGAAGTGAAACAGAGGGACATGAGGCATGGCTAGAATGATCTGTTTGGTATTTTTTTGGGGATTTTTGGAACTTGACTGCTTTTCTGTTTTGTTTCTTTTTGGCTTTGTTTTGTTCGTCTTCCCTCCCGCCCAAATGTAAAGCGTCTTTGGGTTCAAGAAAAGCGCTATAGAAATAAAATGTATTATTATTATTTTGAGCAAAACACTTCATAGACATGTTTTTTATATCTCTGAGACCTGTGCTATTGCCTAGAAATAGCATGATAAACAATAAATAAGTATTTTCATTATATTTAATACACTTAAAAAACGTACTTACTTTAAGAACCATTACCTGTGTGTGTTACGGAGGGATATTGCAGTGCAGGTTTATGCAGTGGCCATCGACACATTCCCTCCAGTTTAACATATCTTCTGTGTTCCTGCAGCACGAGAAGCTCAGAGTGAGAAACCGCCAGGACGAAGACATCCAGCTGCTGCTGCTTTTATTAAATGTATCACCTCTCTGCAGAAAGCCACATTAACATGAATCATTATTATGACATGGTGCCATTTTCACATCTTTGTGTTCTTGTAAAGCCAGAAACTCAGCCTTAAAAGGATCCTCTGTCTCCGATCAGATTCATTGACACTTGAATGGCAGAGACAGAGAGAGAACATTTCCACCACATTTAACATTTACAACTAAATTAAACTGTCGTGGGACATCAAGTTTTAACTAGGGATGTCCCGATCACCTTTTTTTGCTCCCGATTCGATTCCGATCATTTGATTTTGACAATCTGCCGATACCGATTTTTCCCGATCCGATCTTTATGCAATGCGTTAAGAGAGAAAAAAGGTAACAGATAACGGCTGGTCATCCAACGCGATGAGTTCAGCTATCTTGGCTGTTATTGTGTTGGCCTTGTCTCTGTTCTGGGGCAGTTTCTCTTTCCTTTTGAAAGTCTCTGAAAGTGTCGGTTGCTTCAGTGCCGTTACCCGAGTGGCCGCTGTGTACTCGTCGTGTTGTTGTTGGTGTTTGTTTCTCAGGTGGCGTGTTAGATTGGTCGTGTTGAACGTAGCTCTGTTCTTTCCACCACGCGGAACCTCCGCCTTCGTTACACTGCCTTCGCTTTCAATTTTATAATACTTCCAAACTCCTGACATTTCTCCGTCCCGACTCCCGAGTCTCCAGCTGAACGTAGCCTCTCGTTAGCTTGCTGCTACTATCAGACTCTGCGCCCACTCTGTTGCCAGCTCTGAGAGGAATAAGCAACCAGGTCTGAAAACAAGCCCAAAGAAAGCAACACATACATGATGTTGTGTAATTTTAAACCAAAACTAAGTCCTCAGGATGACTTTAAGACGTGAACATGGTCATTTTTGTTTTGTAACATTAAACAAAATACAAATATTTTATAAAAAATTAAAATCCCGATCCCCGATTTTTTTCTCCCGATCCCCGATTTTTGGAAAATTACGTGATCGGCTCCGATCCCCGATCACGTGATCGTTTTAGCCAACTATAGACCTATTTCTAATCTTCCGTTCCTCTCAAAGATTCATGAGAAAGCGGTCGCAAAACAGCTGTTACTTAAAAAACAATGATTTATCTGAAGATTTTCAGTCTGGCTTTAGAACACATCATAGCACAGAGACAGCTCTGGTTAAAGTCACAAAGGACATTCTAATAGCCTCAGACAAGGGACTTGTCTCTATTCTTGGGTTTGCTCGATCTCAGTGCTGCATGTGATACTATCGACCATAACATCCTATTGCAAAGACTAGAGCACTTGGTTGGCATACAGGGAACTGCTTTAGGCTGGTTTAGGTCCTATCTATCTGAACGCTCTCAGTTTGTACGTGTTCACGATGAATCTTCCACGCAAACCAAAGTTAGCCATGGAGTGCCACAGGGCTCAGTGCTCGGACCTATTTTGTTCACATTATATATGCTTCCGTTAGGCAATATTATAAGGAATCATTCTGTAAACTTCCATTGTTATGCGGATGATACTCAACTATATTTATCAATCAAGCCTGATGAAATTAATCATCTAAATAAAATTCAAGACTGCCTTAAGGACTTAAAAACGTGGATGACCTTAAACTTTTTGATGTTAAACACGGCCAAAACTGAAGTTATTGTACTTGGCCCGAAGAATCTACGAAACAAATTATCTAAAGATATACTAACTATGGATGGCATTAATTTGGCCTCCAGTGAGACTGTAAGGAATCTTGGTGTTATATTTGATCAGGATTTATCCTTTAACGCCCACATAAAATCAATTTCAAGGACCGCCTACTTCCATCTACATAACATTGCAAAAATCAGGCATATCTTGCCTCAAAACGATGCAGAGAAACTAGTCCATGCATTTGTTACTTCTAGGCTGGATTATTGTAACTCTTTACTATCAGGGAGTACCAAGAAGTCAGTCAAGTCGCTTCAGCTGATTCAAAATGCTGCGGCTCGTGTACTAACCAGAGTTAGGAAAAGGGACCACATTACTCCTGTTCTGGCTGCCTTACACTGGCTCCCTATAGAACACAGGATAGAATTTAGAATTCTTCTTCTCGTCTACAAAGCCCTTAATGGGCAGGCGCCATCTTACCTTAAAGCACTCATTATACCCTACTGTCCTACTAGGGCATTGCGTTCCAAGAATGCAGGGTTGTTGGTTGTTCCTAGAGTCTCTAAAAGTACAATGGGAGCCAGAGCCTTTTCTTATCAAGCTCCACATTTGTGGAATCAGCTTCCAGTTTGTGTTCGGGCGGCAGACACCCTATCCGTTTTTAAGAGTGCGCTGAAGACCTTCCTTTTTGATAAAGCTTATAGTTAGGGCTGATTAGATTCAGCCCCTAGTTTTGCTGATATAGGCTTAGTTTGTCGGGGGACATCTTGCTTCTTCCTTCTCTCTGTCCATACCTGTGTCCTCTCATGTTCCCATTAACCCAGCTTCCCCAAATGTCTTTCTTTTTGGTGTCTATATACGCTGGGATCCGGAGTCATGGATGATCCTGCGGTCCTGTGTCCTGGATCGCGAGCCCTGGATCTTGAGTCGTGGCTGTGGTCCTGGATCATCGGTCCTGGATGGATATCCTCGTGGATTCATCTTCCTATTATACACACGTGCATTTCCAAACATCTGGACTACCTATGTTGCAAATGTATTATCTCTTCAATTTACACACGGCATCTATTGCACGTCTGTCCGTCCTGGGAGAGGGATCCCTCCTCTGTTGCTCTCCCTGAGGTTTCTCCCATGTTCCCCTTTAAACTGTGGGTTTAACTTCGGAAGTTTTTCCTTGTACGATGTGAGGGTCTAAGGACAAAGGGTCTAAGGACATAGGGTCTAAGGACAGAGGGTCTGAGGACAGAGGGTCTAATGACAGAGGGTGTCGTATTGTCATACTGATATTCTGTACACACTGTGAAGACCACTGAGACAAGTGATATTGGGCGATATAAATAAACATTGATTGATTGATTGAGAAGTTCAGTTATTTATTTTATTGTTATATTTTATTATACATGTTGCATCGATGGAGGATCCCACGTCAGGAGAATTTCATTGCCATTTCTACACTGCAGCTGCTGAGCGTATGATGATAACACCTCTGAATCTTAAATCTTTGAATGTAATATGTGTCTCGATTAATGTCAATTCATGCTCTGTGGATTGTGTTTTAAAAATATATATTATTAACCAGCACTTATTAATACTATTACTCAGTTGTATACCCCGTTTATCTAGGCCCTTTTTGTATCTTCTATGTGTCACACTGTGGGACTGCGGGAAACCGTATCTGTATGTAGAACACATGCAGACATTTTGACAATAAAGCTGACTTTGACTTGTGGACATGGCGGCAGATCATCAGAACCCAGAGCAGAAAGAAGGGGGCCTTTTTTTCAAGAGGACAGAATCTGGGAACGCTTAATGATCCCAAACCCTGTCGCAATGCGGGGGAACCCTGAGACACAGGGCAACCCGATACGGTGACAAGACATTTCACTGAAGTGGACTTCTTCTCTTCTCTAATAACTGATCTGATAACTGATATAATAACTGATCTAATATCTGATCTGATCTAATAACTGGTCTAATAACTGGTCTAATAACTGTTCTAATAACTGTTCTAATAACTGATCTAATAACTGACATAATAACTGATATAATAACTGATCTGATCTAATAACTGATATAATAACGGCTCTAATAACTGATCTAATAACGGATCTAATAACGGATCTAATAACGGATCTAATAACGGCTCTAATAACGGATCTAATAACGGCTCTAATAACGGATCTAATAACGGCTCTAATAACGGCTCTAATAACGGCTCTAATAACGGCTCTAATAACTGATCTAATAACGGCTCTAATAACTGATCTAATAACGGCTCTAATAACTGCTCTAATAACTGATCTAATAACTGCTCTAATAACTGCTCTAATAACTGATCTAATAACTGCTCTAATAACTGCTCTAATAACGGATCTAATAACGGCTCTAATAACGGATCTAATAACGGCTCTAATAACGGCTCTAATAACGGCTCTAATAACTGATCTAATAACGGCTCTAATAACTGATCTAATAACGGCTCTAATAACTGATCTAATAACTGATCTAATGCCTCCACAGCCGCCTCCTCTTCCTCCACAGCCGCCTCCACAGCCTCTTCCTCCACAGCCACCTCCACAGCCGCCTCCTCTTCCTCCACAGCGCCTCCTCTTCCTCCACAGCCACCCTCCTCTTCTTCCACAGCCTCCTCCTTCCTCACCGGTCCCCCTTTAGGGAAGTAGACTGTGTGCACGCGGATGTTCGGGTGGCGGTTGAAGAAGGCTTTGAACCTATTCAACCGCGGAGGACTGATTTTCGTTGTTGAGACCAGAACAGAGCTATGTTCCAACTCATCCTCCACAGCCGCCTCCTCTTCTTCCACAGCCGCCTCCTCTTCCTCCACATCCACCTCCTCTTCCTCCACAGCCACCTCCTCTTCCTCCACAGCCTCCTCCTTCCTCACCGGTCCCCCTTTAGGGAAGTAGACTGTGTGCACGCGGATGTTTGGGCGGCGGTTGAAGAAGGCTTTGAACCTATTCAACCGCGGAGGACTGATTTTCGTTGTTGAGACCAGAACAGAGCTATGTTCCAACTCATCCTCCACAGCCGCCTCCTCTTCTTCCACAGCCACCTCCTCTTCTTCCACAGCCTCCTCCTTCCTCACCGGTCCCCCTTTAGGGAAGTAGACTGTGTGCACGCGGATGTTCGGGTGGCGGTTGAAGAAGGCTTTGAACCTATTCAACCGCGGAGGACTGATTTTCGTTGTTGAGACCAGAACAGAGCTATGTTCCAACTCATCCTCCCCCTCCTCCTCCTCATCCTCCCCCCCAAATCGTAGCTTCAGCGTCCGGTTCTCCTCTTGCAGGCGGGCGATCTCCAGATCATTCTCCTCTCTCTCATCATGGAGCTTTCTGTTGATCCTCAACAAACTGACGATCTCCACATCCTTGTAGTCAGAAAACGGTCCCTCCAGTTCTCTCAGATCCTGGTTCTCCTTTCTCAAGATGTCCATCTCTGCTTCGTGCTTCATCTGCGTCTTGAGGAGATTTCCATATGTCAGGTTCAGGTTCTCCAATTCCTCCTTCAAGGCGTCCCGCTCAATCTCCATATCAACCGTTTCTTCCTCGCAAGGTTCTTCAGGTTCTGTGAGATCCTGGTTCTCCTCGAGCAAAGCGTCCATCTCTCCCCCCTGTACTTCCTCACAAGGTTCTTCAGGTTCTGTGAGATCCTGGTTCTCCTCGAGCAAAGCGTCCATCTCTCCCTCCTGTACTTCCTCACAAGGTTCTTCAGGTTCTGTGAGATCCTGGTTCTCCTCGAGCAAAGCGTCCATCTCTCTTTTGGTCTTAAGGCACCACTTGAGGAGCGTTAAATGTTTCCTGTTCATATCCTCATTGGTTAAGACTCTCTTCTCCTCCTTCAGGTCCTCCTCCTCCGTCTGAGAGGCCTGCTCCTGCATCTTCTCCTAAGGTTTGAATTGACTAAGTGTTGTTCACCCGTGAAGATGACCTGCCCAAACTGTACGTGCAAGTATCCTAATGTTCGCTGACCACAAACCTGTTTCTGTGTTTCTGCTGCTCAAGCTGTGACGACCTGTCTCCCAGAGGTACCTGCAGGTTCTCGCAGACTCAGAGACCAGCCAGCTGTGAGGTCACGATGAGGTCATCGGTCTGAAGGTCACGATGAGGTCATCCGGTTCCATCTCAGAGACCAAGGCCAGCGATGAGGTCATCCGGCTGAAGGTTCCATTCCAGATAAGGAGTGATTGACAGCAGCTGACCGTGCTGTTGCCTGGCAACGCTGTTCTGTTCAAATCATATTAAGAAATGTAAACATCAATGAATAAATGAAGAGTTTGGTTCCAAAACGCTATAAATCCATGTTGATTAATTTGAGTAAAAATGTATTTTCTTTACCAAGAAAAGTGGCAAGTGAAAACCACTATTTTCTGTTTCAAACCTTCACATAGCATCTTGAGGTTATAATAACATTACAAATTAAAATCCAGAATTAGATTTTCAAATATTTATTTTAAAAACTGATCATTTTTTCCCCAAAATGCAATAAATCCATGACACGTTTTTTTCCCTCGAAAATGCAATAGATCTATTTTATTTTTCATATTGAAACTGTGCAAAAATACATAACAGTAACAGAGTTCCCGTTAGCCAGCAAATCGAAATCTCTTCGGTCAAAATAATTTCCTATTAGCGCAATACCGCTTCAGTTGCGCCACTTATGTGACGGACAAGAAGAGTATGTGACAGACAAGAATAGTCAATTCTAATGGCCATCACTTAATGTGGAGAAATAGATGTCCTGTGTGGGTTGATTGTGCGTTGATCTGTTGGTAATGCCTCGGGGCTCCATGTAAACAAATGCATAATGCTGCGCAATACTTTGTGGCCTCATCCAGTTGCACAGCGACACTTATTGTGTAGGTGTCTTTTAATAAGCAGGTAGTCATATCATTAGCTAGAACTAGCTGGATCTGATCGATATGGACATAAACGCGAGTGAAGTCTAATCTGACGGGAGAGAGAGATCAGCTGCTGCTGACGAGTGGACACACAGCTCTGCATGATCACATGCAGCGGTGAGCGGACAAAACACACACACGTCAGGTTAGAATATCACACGTAGCTATTTTAATTACCTCTCAAACTACCGTAACTAGTTATAGATATGTTTAGTTTTACTGTCGGGTCACTCATTACTGGATCCGCGAGCTGCATGATACGGGCATAATAGATTGCCCGATCGGGCAACCAGCAGGTGAGGCTTCATTGCCCGAGCTAAATACTAGATGGCCCGGGACTTGATCCTGCTCGATTTGAGTAGATCCAGAGTAAAAACACTGAACGTTTTGTAATAGATCCCCTGGGGTCAATGTGTCTGCGTGACAGAAGTTTGCTTTTGTATGAGAATGATAACAAGCGACAGCCGGCATTTTTCCTCCTCCCGGTGTCTCATTTTCTTAATCTCCACACGTACATGATTACATTTCGATGGCTTGCGTTTCTTCCCCACCGCAGAAACCACCACAGGTTCATCAATGCCGTCAAAAGTATTCATGTTTTTATTGTTTGTTGAAGTAGATAATGACGAAAGCCGGTACATT
Organism: Champsocephalus esox; assembly: GCA_036324585.1. NCBI lineage: Eukaryota > Metazoa > Chordata > Actinopteri > Perciformes > Channichthyidae > Champsocephalus > Champsocephalus esox. The sequence goes on along the minus strand of CM070487.1, from coordinate 40,932,604 downwards.
CAGGGTGCCGCCATTATTGTTTACACTGCGTGGAATGCTCTGTGATTGGTTGAGGTGCGTGGAATGGTGCGCTGTGATTGGATGAGCGGATATATCGCATTCTGTAGAGAAGGGAGACTGGCGTTTGTCGCTGTTTGGAAAGAAAGTGAGAAAACAGAACAGAATAACGCGGCGGATATCGCGTTTTGCGGAAAATTGAATGTTGACTTTTCGATACCGACGAAATACAATACTGATTTCGGCGGGAACTCATTTTTTTCAAAAGTGGCGTTTATCGCGTTTTGGAACCAAACTCTTCAAATACTTTATTGATCCCAAACACACACCCGGTTTCTACGGGGGTGCTTAGGCATGCATTGCACCCTCAGTTTAAAGTAGAGACACTACATACTGATGTACACCTGAACATCAGCAGGAGAGGACTCTTTAAAGTAGATACACTACATACTGATATACACCTGAACATCAGCAGGAGAGGACTCTTTAAAGTAGAGACACTACATACTGATATACACCTGAACATCAGCAGGAGAGGACTCTTTAAAGTAGAGGCACTACATACTGATATACACCTGAACATCAGCAGGAGAGGACTCTTTAAAGTAGAGACACTACATACTGATATACACCTGAACATCAGCAGGAGAGGACTCTTTAAAGTAGAGACACTACATACTGATATACACCTGAACATCAGCAGGAGAGGACTCTTTAAAGTAGAGACACTACATACTGATATACACCTGAACATCAGCAGGAGAGGACTCTTTAAAGTAGAGACACTACATACTGATATACACCAGGAGTGGAGTGCACCAGCTGGGCGTAAGCTGGGCGTAACTCTACGTCCGACGTAGAACCGAAGGTTACGACCAAACTAAAGTTATGACTAGTGCACCACTAAGACTTAAGCCCTGTATGCGTTGCGCCCGGGTGTAACTTTTACGCCTAGTACGGAGCAGGCGTAAATCGGAAAGAGAGACTAGTATCCATAGTAACGTAAAACTGGCAAGAAGGAACATAACTATGGCAGTGCGTCTTGTTTACAGGTTTAACAACGAAAGGGCATTAAGAAGAGAAAGAGTCGTCCGTGATCGAACAAACCCACTGGACATCTATTCAGTGAGCTGATAGAGAGGTTTCGTTTCGGCAGACAAGCCCTTTTTGATTTAATCGAGGAGCTCTCCCCTCAACTCCAGCACGGATCAGACCGAAACGCTGCGCTCTCCCCAACCTTGCAGGTGCTGATTGCGCTCAGATTCTACGCGAACGGGGCCTTTCAAAAATACTGTGGGAGACATGATTAATGTCCATCGCACAACTGCATGTCGGGCTATTAGAAAAGTTTCCTTGGCTCTCCAGCACCGCCTTAGGAATTATATCCATCTTCCCACGCAAGAAGAAGCAGCGAAATCCAGGCAAGATTTTTTATTAAAATCAGGCCTACCTGGTATTGTCGGATGCATTGACGGTACTCATGTTCGCATTCAGGCCCCCTCTGAACATGAGTATTTGTATGTTAACAGAAAGGGTTACCACTCAATAAATGTCCAAATTGTGTGCAACTCGGACATGGGCATTGTCGACCTCGTTGCAAGATGGCCTGGGTCGACCCATGATGCTCGCATCCTGAGAGAGAGCGCCCTTCAACGGGAATTTGAGGCAGGGAGAGTGAATGGTCTTCTTCTCGGAGACAGTGGGTACCCACTGAAGCGATGGCTAATGACACCTGTCATCGCAGAGAGAACTGCACAAGAGCGCCGCTATAATGAGAAGCATGTACAAACAAGGAACATTGTAGAGCGCTGCATTGGAGTGCTCAAACGTAGGTTAGTAAGTCATTTCTATAATATATAAAAGGCCAGCCTTTAAATGTAGATAGGCTAAATTGTGTTTTGCTTTTTTGTGTAGGTTTCACCGCCTCCACAGTGAAATGCGAATGCACCCCGAGCGCGTCTGCGTGACCATTGCTGCCACTGCGGTGCTGCACAACATCTGTGTGAAAAAGAGAATCCCCCTTCCCATGCATGGAGACTTGGTACTGGAGGCGGATGAGAACCCTGTGGCTCCTGCTGGCATCCGTGAGGATATCGGTGGACGACTTGCCCGAAATCATAAAATAAACAACCTATATTAGACCTATATATTTGTAATATGAACGCTGTTTTTTACAATTGCATTTCAATAAGCTCCCATTGTGATCACATATTTTCATTAGGCCGTTTTATAGCCACATTTATTAAAAAAAACACACAAGAACATTAAATAACAACATTTTGGAGAACTATTAACATGAAATGGAGATAAAAACAAGTAGCCGACAACAATATGATGAAAGAATGAACAAATTGTCTTCTTCCGTCATGATTAGCTGATTATTAAGAATGGTAATTTGGAGTCTCAATTTCTCCTTCTCCAGCTCAATCTTCTCGTGTTCCGCTCTTAATTTTGCGGTCTCCACCTCCACACGAATGATTTCTTTTTCCGTCAGTTCCCGCTGTAGCTCAGTCAAATCCCTCTTCCTTTTTCGGGGTGGGGCCATTTGGGATCCCCCTTGAGTCATCGCTGACGCTGTGGGTGGGGGACTTCCCTCTTCTCTGCGGTCCTCTGAGTCTGTAACATTTCAAGTTAATGTCAGTTACTATCAACTGCCGTGATTGCTAATTGTTATCTTGCTAACCGTGATGTCTCACGGGGGGTAATGTGTATATAGATAATGTAGGGAGATGTTACTCTATTAATGACTTATCACTTATAGTGACAGCTGACACGTCTGCATCAACCTCTTCACATGTTGAGGTTGACAGCTCAGAGCTGTCGATCCCACTCAACCTGGTGAAAGAGGGGGACTCCTCTCCAAAGATAGCTATGATTATATCGCTATATGGAGAGGTTTTTGGTGCAGGGCCCCCGCCAGTCGGCGGGTTTTTGAGAACTGACGCATCCTTTTTGGCTCTGGATAGTAGGTCCAGTGGCGGCTGGTCATTAGGGGCAGGTGGGGCACAGCCCCACCTAGTGTCAGCAGAAAGTATTACAAATAATGATTACCAAAAAATGCACAAAAAAATAAATAAAATATATTTTAAGATCATGTTTAATCATCTGATTCGTCTGTACATTGCTGTTTAATCTGTGTTCTTATAATTAGTGTCTACAGTGTCACACAGCTCAATAGGCACACACTGTCAGTGTGTGCCTATTGAGCTGTTTAGAGCCATGTGGGACAAAACCCGATCCTGCCCCTCCCTCTCCCTGTTAAAGCAATGGTGACTGTAAAAACTACACTGCGCATGCTCAGAGTATTGTCCTATTTAATGTGTGTGGCAAAAAAATAATGACCAAAGGGGCAAAGTGCTGCCATCCCCACCATACGTCATCTCACATAATTCAGAGCTGATTGGCTGTAAGTACGTGTGCCGCGAAAAGTGTGGTGTGTGAAGAGGAGACGAGAGAGCTGCAGTGAGGCGTCCTAAAACCCGGAAGTAAGCTGCGCATGGCTTCCCTCGACCTAAAAGCAATGAGATTTCTCCATAGGATTTTAGAAAATAGCTCAAAATAAGGTCTGTGGGAAACGTAGCTGTTTGATAAATGAACGTTTTGTTCAGCCGGATAATATCCACATGTCTACCCTACTTTTATAATTTTCGAATCATAAATCTATTGATTAGATTAGATTTATGATAGACTTTTGAAACTACAAGAAGATAAGGAGGACTTTTACAAAAAAGTAATAGAGATGTTTGTCCAGAAGGATAGGCAAATGGACTTCATCTTCATGTCAAGGTAAGACTGCAATTTTATTGAAAATGGGATCTTACTAAGAGAGAACAATTCAATATTTAAATGATAAAATTACATGTTTTGGGTATCCTTTTGTTGAACTGTCTGTTTAAAATTAATTGAAGCATCAGACAAAAAAGCTTTTGAAAATAATATTATATTTTGATTTAGGTCAAAATATAATATTTGTAAACCTGAAGAGTCAGGAGCCTCACCAGCCATGAACCTCACTGCAGAAGCTTATATTTAGACATCTGAGTTTTGTGTGCCCCACCACTTTGTACATATAGAAACGCCACTGAGTAGGTCCTTCCACTTCTTCCTACACTCTTCCACCGTCCGTATCCCTCCATCACCCAAGTCATTTACTGCTTCAGTGATTGACTTCCAGGCTGCGAGTTTGTTCTTGTTGGTCATATTGTTGTTAAATTTGGCAGTTAGTGAGTTTTTGTGCTCTGCATATATTTCAATTAAGGTTCTAATTTCTCTATCAGTAAAATTGTTTTTTCTCTTCTTTCCGTTATCCATATTCATTATCAAATTATTAGCTTGCTCTGAATGGAGGAGTTCGAGTGGTAACTTATGTAGAGACGTGTGTTGCTTGGCAACAATTACTGTTTAGCGTGTATTCACGTGGACGCGCATCGTAAGACCAGGCGCAGCTACGACCGAGACTAGTCAGGCTTGGTGCACTCGGAGTAAATTCGAATCACTAAGTCGAACGTAGCTAAGCCCGACGTTGAAGTTAAGCCCTACTTTTTTATGCCCAGCTGGTGCACTCCACTCCTGAACATCAGCAGGAGAGGACTCTTTAAAGTAGAGACACTACATACTGATATACACCTGAACATCAGCAGGAGAGGACTCTTTAAAGTAGAGACACTACATACTGATATACACCTGAACATCAGCAGGAGAGGACTCTTTAAAGTAGAGACACTACATACTGATATACACCTGAACATCAGCAGGAGAGGACTCTTTAAAGTAGAGACACTACATACTGATATACACCTGAACATCAGCAGGAGAGGACTCTTTAAAGTAGAGACACTACATACTGATATACACCTGAACATCAGCAGGAGAGGACTCTTTAAAGTAGAGACACTACACACTGATATACACCTGAACATCAGCAGGAGAGGACTCTTTAAAGTAGAGACACTACATACTGATATACACCTGAACATCAGCAGGAGAGGACTCTTTAAAGTAGAGACACTACATACTGATATACACCTGAACATCAGCAGGAGAGGACTCTTTAAAGTAGAGACACTACATACTGATATACACCTGAACATCAGCAGGAGAGGACTCTTTAAAGTAGAGACACTACATACTGATATACACCAGAACATCAGCAGGAGAGGACTCTTTAAAGTAGAGACACTACATACTGATATACACCTGAACATCAGCAGGAGAGGACTCTTTAAAGTAGAGACACTACATACTGATATACACCTGAACATCAGCAGGAGAGGACTCTTTAAAGTAGAGACACTACATACTGATATACACCAGAACATCAGCAGGAGAGGACTCTTTAAAGTAGAGACACTACATACTGATATACACCTGAACATCAGCAGGAGAGGACTCTTTAAAGTAGAGACACTACATACTGATATACACCTGAACATCAGCAGGAGAGGACTCTTTAAAGTAGAGACACTACATACTGATATACACCTGAACATCAGCAGGAGAGGACTCTTTAAAGTAGAGACACTACATACTGATATACACCTGAACATCAGCAGGAGAGGACTCTTTAAAGTAGAGACACTACATACTGATATACACCTGAACATCAGCAGGAGAGGACTCTTTAAAGTAGAGACACTACATACTGATATACACCTGAACATCAGCAGGAGAGGACTCTTTAAAGTAGAGACACTACATACTGATATACACCTGAACATCAGCAGGAGAGGACTCTTTAAAGTAGAGACACTACATACTGATATACACCTGAACATCAGCAGGAGAGGACTCTTTAAAGTAGAGACACTACATACTGATATACACCTGAACATCAGCAGGAGAGGACTCTTTAAAGTAGAGACACTACACACTGATATACACCTGAACATCAGCAGGAGAGGACTCTTTAAAGTAGAGACACTACATACTGATATACACCTGAACATCAGCAGGAGAGGACTCTTTAAAGTAGAGACACTACACACTGATATACACCTGAACATCAGCAGGAGAGGACTCTTTAAAGTAGAGACACTACATACTGATATACACCTGAACATCAGCAGGAGAGGACTCTTTAAAGTAGAGACACTACATACTGATATACACCTGAACATCAGCAGGTGAGGACTCTTTAAAGTAGAGACACTACATACTAGGGATCGACCGATATGGCTTTTTCAAGGCCGATACCGATACCGATTATTAGTAATCAAGGAGACCGATAACCGATATTTGGAACCGATATACATTTGCAGTAAAATCAGAAAATCTATAGTGTCAAAATGTAGAATAACACAAACTCCAACACAACTTCTTCGAAATGCATTTAAGCATAGCCTATATTATGTTTAATGAACTTTTAAACATCTTACAACTGGTTTCCTCTCTGTGCCCTTTTCTTTAGTGCAGTCATCTGCAGTGAGTTAGAGAGAGACAAGAAGTGGGGCAGCAGGCTGACATGCTTAACTAACAATAATGCTTAATTTATTTTATCAAACCAATGCCTGTCTATCTAGCATAAAATCCCAATAAGCTGCTAGCAACTGCAAAACACTAGTGCTAGCTAATGTTTTGAAAACTATTAAAAGTGAGGCTATTGCAGTAGACCTAACGTTAGTCTAGTACTTGTTCAACTTCTGACGCCGGAGACGGACCGCTCTGCTACCCACAATTCAGTTCGGCGAAAAAGCGAGGCAACGTGACGTCACCCCATTCAAAGTGAATGGGCAGATTGGAGTTTTCGACACTGTCGACGCTGTAGTGTAGACGGGCCGTTACTACGAGGTAGTAACAGAGGCGCGCACGTCTGCGTAATGAGCCCGGCTAAAGTAACTGGACGGCCTACCTGCCTGTCAGCCTCCCATCTGGGCACACACTGATCTCGTGCCCTCATTGGTCATGTGCGCGTTCGTGTGTGTTGGAGGAGGCGGGCTCTATAAGGAAGTAGCAGCCTCTAGCAGATTATCTCCGGTTGTGTATTTTCAAATTCTAGCGATCTCGAGCCGGTTTCTCTCAAATGTACCTCCCCCCACCTTTAATATGCCAAACATAGAAAACACAATGATTGTTCACGAGTCCCAACACACAAGTCCAAGTCGAGTCTGAAGTCTTTTGGTCACGAGTCCAAGTCAAGTCTGAAGTCTCTGTGTGTGCGACTTAAAGGTGACATGTCATGCTTTTCCGGTTATTACCGTCCCCTTGTGAGTTATGAAGGTTTTTATGCATGTAAACGGTCTGCAGAGTCAAAACCCTCAAAGTGCACCCTGTAGCGAGTAAAACTCTAACGGAGCGTCCACACTACAGCTTCAAAAACAGCTTGGAGCTGGGCGTGTCTGGAGCTTGGGGATTTTATTCAAGCAACGCGACCAACAACCAATCACATGAATCTCCCGCCCCCGACATACAAAGCAAAAACCCCCGAGGATTGTATGGGAGCAATATATATATATATATAAACTCCCCAAACAGGCGAAAACCTACCAGTTCCCCCACTGCCTCTGCCACCTCCCTTCATGCTGGTTCCTCCGGTTTGTATCCCGGTAGGTGAAGAGGGTCTGGTCATACACAACCGGGTGATTTCTACGGCGATAGTTAGTTTCTCCTCCGACTTCTTTTGAAATATAGAAATGAACGGCGGGATATCTCTCCCAGCTTAGACGCGGTTTGATTGGCTACGGCTTCAGCTGTCAGATTTTCAGAAACGGGATTTGATTGGCTGGAGCTGGCTACTCCGGCGTCTCCGACGTCAGAAGTTGAACATTGTTCAACTTCTGACGCCGGAGACGGACCGCTCTGCTACCCACAATTCAGTTCGGCGAAAAAGCGAGGCTACGTGACGTCACCCCATTCAAAGTGAATGGGCAGATTGGAGTTGTCGACGCTGTCGACACTGTAGTGTGGACGGGCCGTAACACAGAGAAGAACTGCCCAAAACGCCTCGTTGGTGAAACGTCATCATCCATTTGATTCTTCCGGGTACATCAGGACGTCATGTCGTACCCGGAACGAAATGGACCAATCCGGAAGAGCTATGGCCACACCCAGCGGCGCTTGCCGGGCGCACCCTTTTTCAGCCTAATCTTTGGTTCAGCTCACAATCGATCCAGTAATGCCAAAGCCAAGGACCTGTTTCCTGACCTGTGAGGGGAAATCTGAGCTGTTTCTGCTACCGACGGAAGAACCACGACGACGTCAGTGGTTAACATTCATGTTTAACACTGTTCCTTCAGAGGTTCGAAGATCGCCACTGTGTGCGCGGCATTTCACAGACGAAAGCTTCCAAAACATTTCCCAGGTTAAGTCCGGATATGCAAAGCTATTGAAACTGAAGGACGATGCCATTCCTAGTTTGTTTGGACCGTTTGGAGCAAGGGAAGATTCGAGTACACAACCTGTAAGTTTGCATTGTTATTTGTGTATTTATCAAACAAGGTATCTACCACGACTGTTTAAATGTGTAAACTTGTTTCGCGTGGCTAAGGCATTGACACAGTGCTAACTAAGTTGCTAGCGTTTGCAATTGCAATTGTAAACACGTTATTGCTAGCCTAGACAGTATACTCCGGGTTATTTACCCTACGGTCAGCACATTTTAGTTGTCGTTCCTAATGGAGCGTTCATATCATGTCGAGATGAACCCCCGCGCTACCGGGAGCTAGACATGCTAGGCGATAACATTGTTTTCATGGCAGCTCAAAAGAATGACCGAAACGTAGAAGACTACTGTATAAGATTTCAATTGTAAACACGTTATTGCTAGCCTAATATGAACCACTACCTTTTGTTCATGGTAGGTTGGCATATTACACTGAACAACTAGCAAACGTAGGTTAGCATATTCATCTAGCAGGCAAGCTAACGAACCGGAAACAACAACGTTTGTCTAATATTTTGTGATTTGCACAGAAAGTGTTGCTTTTAGGACATTGACTGATTTAATCGAATACAAAATTAATTGTATGAATAGTATTTGTATCTTTCTTAGAGTACATCACAACGGGACCCCGGTACCCCCACCGCTCCAGTCAGGGGTCGAAATTAACTTTTTTCCTGAGTGTCCCACAACTGTCCCGAAAAGCTAAATGATTAGCTAAATGCCTTATGTTTTTGCAGCTAAAGATTCTAGCCTGGTCACTGACTGACTGACAAAGAAAATATAAAAATGATCGGCTACACCTCTTATTCTGATCAACTGTATTTCACATCATTTTCACAAACTTCAAAAGAACATGACACGGCATTTTAGGACGTTTGTATGCATTGTAAGGCACACTTCAGTTGCTAACGTTAGCTAGCACTAGCACTAGCGTTAGTTAGCGCGACCGCTAGCTAACATTGACACTTAAGACAACTAACTTACCACAGTGGAAGACGATGCATCATGACCAGGACTTGGGACTTTCTCGTTTCTGGAGTGGGCAGAATTGGCCTTGGGGCTTGCATCAGGGCCAGGGGGCTGCTTATTCAACCACCTCAGCATTTCTTTCTTCTTGTTTCTTTCTGTCGTGACCGTTGCATTGGCGCGACTCGAGTCTAGCAGCAGTCGGCAGCAGAGTGGATGACGTAGAATGCATTCTATGATTTGACAGCCCAATGACTTTGAAAATAACACCCATTTTGAAGTTTACTTTGAATTTTTCTTTCACTGTCCCGAAATAGTCCCGGACAAAATAGATTTGTGTCCCCGTAGGAATTGTTATGGTCCCCGGGACATCGGGACATTGTTAGCTGCGAGCCCTGGCTCCAGTACAGTCGGATGCCAAACAGACCGTTTCTGTGGGAACCCTACAGAGGGCTGAGACACGGGCTGTGGGGACACAGACAGTGGCATTGAAAGTAGGGATGCACGATATTGGTTTTTTGAAACCGATACCGATAACTTCCTGCTTCTCAAGACCGATACCGATAACCGATAATAAAAATTAAAATTACGCCACTAATTATTTTAATGCGATTAACGCATGTGTATTTTTTTTACCTCGGCCGCCCCGTAGCTTCAGAGCGCATCGAGTTTAAAATACCGTCTACAAGCTGATGCTGACAGCCCCGCTCCTGCCGCCCGCTTGTGGCAGACCACACTTCCACGCTCACCGGCAGGCACCGACTGGCCATCTGGAGGACCGGGAGGGTGCGTGTGGTCCGAGCGAGCAAGAGAGAGACGTTACGTGCATTGTTGTTGTTAGCATCTGGTGCTAGCTAGCTGCGCTAACGGATATAAGGAGCTGTTTAAATGAAAACAGAGGAGCGCTCTATCCACACAACTGCGCCGAGCACTTGACTTTATGCAGGAAGCAGACAGCGGGACATTGTAGGAGAAGTCAGCACACTCAGCAACATGATTGCAGCGTCCAGGCAGCTCCGGTTCGAGCATATGCCTTGAGTTGCACATAGCTCCAACGCGCGTGCGCAGACACACACACACACACACACACACACACACTGTATTGTATTATTGTCTTTGTACGCTTTTAACACACCATCGTAGCGATGGCGATGTTTCAGGTGACTGATCAGGTTCGAAGTATTAGGGAGCGCTGGATTTGTGAAGAACTCCCCTCTTCCTAAACCACTAACACCACAGTACTGGCAGAACGGGAGGTGCCGAGTGAAAAACAAGCGCCCCTCATCCCAATCCACCCACACCGCAGGATACCCAAAAAATATATTGTATATTATCGGGGCTATTAATACTGGTATCGGTTTATCGGGATGACGTCATAATTCCTAATATCGGGCCGATAATTATCGGGCCGATAATTATCGTGCATCCCTACAAAGAATATAATATGTTTATTATACGGTTACATGCTACAGAAGCACGTTGCCCATAAACTACATGTCCCACAATGCATCTGGAATATGACTTTTTTCTCAGAATTTGGCTTTTCATTTTAAATCATTTTGGGACATACGCACTGAAGAGACTTGCAATTATTTGCCCTAGAATTCTGCTTTCAGACGTAGTTAATTATGAAGTTATTACCCTATCCGATGATAATCCAATGCAGAGGCAATGATGTAATATAATACATTATTTTATATATATGATATATTTATTTTTATATAGTCTTAAAGTTACAACCGGCCCTTTGAGTGTAACAATAATGCTGATGTGGCCCGCGATGAAATTGAGTTTGACACCCCTGTATTAGTGTATTATATAATGTATTTATGCACGTTTCCCTTTTATTAACAGGCATCCAGGCCACGGTGTCTTCCAAAAGTGTTGGCACTAAAACTTCCACCGACACAGAAATCCCCTTGTCCTCCACACCACTAAAGGGCCCAGGATTGGGACCTCGCAAGAGACCTCGACTGGAGTTGGAGGAGGAACAAGCAGAGACGTCGACAGAATTTGAAGAGACTCTGGATTCGAGTTACCACCCCGATGATACTGTAGAACAATCTGACGTATCGTAAGTTTGGTATATTTGGTACACATTACTATTACTGTTACTCTAACATGTATTGTTAATTTTGTTTTGTTTTGACTTCAGACGCGATCCACGCACAGTGACGCAAAGTACATTGGGTTTGAAAGCTGCCTCTGACAGCAACAGACGATGTAGGGCTGGACCGAGGACGACCTAGAGAGATAGCCACACTGAATTATATGTGCAATGAAAGAATAAAAGAGAAATGAATAAGTGTATACAAATAATTAATTATTATATGAATGTTATATTTTTCGGTGTACGTGGGTGAGCTGATGAGGCTGGGGTTTGATGAAGTCTTTGAGGACCCAACACCCTTTGTGGAGGAGATGAATAAAATCAACATCCCAAAAGGACCTGTCCACTCAATTTGACAGGCCCTCAAAGGAGGAAGTGGTAGCCCGTAGTGCTGGGGGGAAACGATTAATCGGGCGATTATTTGATCAATTAGTCGACTAATTTAACGATTATTTTTCTGTTGTTCAATTCATAAAAAACGTAATGTTAAACATTTTTTTTTCACGACACTGTGTCTCAGGGGATCTTAATATTTAAGAACCTATTAATGTGTTATACCAGATTAACGGGAATAATCTCAGCTAACTGACGATACAAACCATGTTTACCAAAACAAAACTCAAGTCTCATAAGAAGCATCTAAATGACCCCTGAGCGAAAAATGCTAACGGACATTGGCACAGAACTCAAGATAAAAGTACCCTTATTACTTATCGCTGCTGCACTTACACGATATCAGATTAAAACTGAGACTCCACAGATTATGTAGGTATATAGTATCATCTTCGAGTGATCCGAACTCGTGACAGGGGAAGCAAACACAGACATCATAACACGTACCTTTACGGAGCTTCAAGGCAGATCGTCTCACCGTAGCTGTCAATCTGATCAAAAGACGTGTTCAATGGCATTAAAATGAGAAAACACGCGGCTGAATCGGTTACTCCATAGGTTTTTAACGTCTATGTATACAACAATGATTGAATTTATAATCCATAATTCCATTTTAATGTAAATATCGGAGAGCAAATGCTAGCTGCTAATGGTAGCCACCACAGCTCGAACGGCTTGTTGCCGTGGGTGACCCACGTGTGTGTAGCGACGCGTCGACGCGGAAATATGTCGTCGACGATATTTTGAAGTCGATGCATCGCTACAGCACTAGTAGCCCGCCATGTCTCACGTTTTAGTGTAGGGGCGGTCGGAAGCCCACGTACTGTCCAGCCAGATCAGGGAACTCCTGGCGTATCCGGTGGACCACACACGACGGGATGACCTGCGATAGGCCAGATGCCTAAAACGCCTATAAGAGGAGGAATGGATGATAACATATATGTGCTGTCCGGTTTTTCACCCTTACCCTCTGGCTGCTTGAACTGAATTTCCCCACAGGAAGTGGTGTAGTGGGGATTTTTGTACTGGGGGGACGCTATTTTAAATTTGGTCATCCCAAACAATGCCAAACAAGTGCGCACGCGCGCAGTGCACTCACAAAACGGGCAGACAGGTCCACAGAAACCACCAGTATGCTTAGTCCTACTTTACTTACTGTACTGCAAAAAGCAGACGGCGCTGTGCTCAACAGACACACACAGACTCAAACCCATGGACACACGTTACATTAACAATGTATAGGCCTAAATTGCATAAACTACAGTATTGCAACCAAGCAGACAGCGCTGCTTTTCTCTCTCTATCTCCACTTTCAAAATATATTTAAAACTCATAACAAACAAAATTCCCAAAGTTGTCCTGAAATTAACTTAATAAACGAAACAAATATATATCCTAATGCAAACATTGAATCTGGACTGGCAATTATTCTGATTAGGCCTAGCCTACATTGCAAATAAGCAGACAGCGCTGCTTTTTTCACACACACACACCTTGCGTTTTGAAGACTGATACATCAGATATGGATGAACAAACTTTGCAGCCCAGTTTCCCAGCTGTGCAGTCTATCCACGGGTATGTCTCTTGTTTCCTCCGCCACGTCTCCTCGGTCCGTACCTCTGGGAAAGGTGAGCTTGAGCTAGCCAGGGGAACGTTGCTAGCGCAGCTAATGTGCACGTTAGCTAGCATTGTCCACGTCTTCAGGCGGCTCTTCTGAGGATGTAGTAGCAGCTTCACTTGTACCTTCGGTGCTGCTAGACTCTTTCTTCTTGTGAATTATATTCTTTTTAGAAAATAAGTCAAGTAAAAAATGTTTGCCTGCCATTATAGAGCTGTTTCGTTAGCGTTCTTGAGGGAAAGAGCTGCCGCAAAATCGGCGGGCGGTAAGCTGACACACCCCCAGCTCGCCGCGGGGTCACGAGCCTGATGACTAATCTTATTCTTTAAGGAAATCGTTTTTATTATAATTACTGTGAAATGTATTATGTTTTTGTCATTATTACAACAAATACACACTTGCAACTGATAAGACTGGCAATGATTTTATATTTATTAGACTATTACAAAAAAGATCATGCTCCAAATAAGTGGGGGTACGGCGTATCCCCGCGTCCAACGCCCACTACACCACTGGTTTAAACTGAGAATAGATTGTCTGATATGGTTATATTGCATATTATATTAACCTGCAGACGGGTCCATTATGTTGTGTTCTTCGTGTCATGCCTGTTTGAGCACAGTTCTCAATTTTAAGTATTACAGCTCGTTTTTCTTTGTTACCGATGATATTACAGATTTCCTCTATAGGCTACATGTACTAAAACACCTACACAAAATAATGTCTGCTTGGTATTGGGTTAAATGCTTTATCAATATTTCACAGTGAGAACATCAGCGGCCATTATTACCTCACTCTACTCTTACCTTCTGTATTCATTTGAAGTGTTTCAGAATATGGATAAACTTGTTTATAATGAAGTGAAAGACAGATTGATTCAAAGTTTCCAGCATTTTAATACAAGTGAATAAATACATTCTCAAGAAGTAATATAACAGGTTTCCCTTTACTGCCTCGTGTCAAATTGTGAAAAACAAGTGCATGTTTAAATCCTTGTGCCATATGGTGCCCTTAAGATTATAAAAGGTGCAGTTAAGTGGAAATGCATCCAAACAGTCATACAGTAATTGTTATTATCAAATGTTTATATATTAGAAATGTGCAATTTTAAAAACAACCTCAAATCGAAGTTTAAAATGAGTTCGCAGAGTCATGAATCCTCTACCGTTTACACTGCAGCAACTTCATCCACACCTCGGTATCCGACCTGCAATACAATCATAAAAAGCCAATAAATTAAACGGGATATTTATTAGTATTAAAAGACATATACAAAATGTCCACGTGTACCTCGTTTCTGCAGCAAGTTTCATGGTGGTGGGTGGTCCGGAGTGACTTTTATAGAGATGCAACAGGAAGGAGTCTGGGGGCGGACCCAGGAGCTCAGTCTGAGCATGCTTCACTTTCACATGGCTGGGGAACTCGGCATGATCCACAACGGTGAACCCCGCGGGTTGGAACCAATACTTCTTTGACGAGATGACCAAAAGGTCATTGAAGAGGTGGAGGTATACACTTGAGAAGCAGCTGTGTCTCATGGGACCCTGGTGCAGCAGCACACGGCCGCTTACAACCAGAGGGACCGACTGCAACGAGGAAGAGACATTCAGATTTGATCAAAGACGTGAACCTGTTTTTTGGAACCCGTGTTAAGAAACTCGACACCTTCATTTTGCCAAAATCCAGCAGCCTGTCCAGATAAACCAGCTCCTCAATGTGTTCCATTTTGCGGACCCCCTTATCACACTTTGTTACAATCTGTGGGTCAGAGAAGATGCATAACATTTCACATGTTTGGAGTAGGGCTGCACGATTTTGGGCAAAAAAAAATCTAATTGCGATTTTTCTGACAAAAATTGCGATTTCGATATTTATTTTTTAGCGACCCAATGGAAGTTTATTGTAAAATGCGGCCATAACTCCGGCTAGGAAGGTCGTATCAACGTGCTCCCGTCTCTAGCACCCCGAGCTACGAGTGAAAGAACTAAACTTACATGAAACTTCCGTTGGGTTGCTTTAAAGTCGAGCTTCAGTTTCACCCTGTGATAGAAACACGTGATGGAGCATCAGTAACCTGACTCAGAAACCATCTAAAGCTCCATTGGAAGCCATTTGGAAAGGGCAGGCACTTTCAAAAGCACTTGGCAGGTGATTGGATCAATCTGTCTATCACCTTCCATCATGGGCCACTTCTGATTGATTAACAATGGCTGGTACAAATCGCAGGCTTTGCGATTTGATAATCGCATCATCTCGAATCGCGATTTAAAATCGATTAATCGTTCAGCCCTAGTTTGGAGTCCATTTGCTAATCACATGCCTCCGGGTGCGCACAGACCCTGTCCAACGCTTACCTCGTGGACGGCTGCCATTGCTTTTTCCAGATTGGATTTAGAGTCAGCGTCTGGTTTGGTCTGTTTCAGGATGCTCTGAAATGAAAGACAACCCGACACAAACCTTAGAAGAGGTCTGAAACACATTGTGCTGGTTAAATATATATGCATGCACACAATTAAAATATCACGAGGCTCACCTGAAGGAGGAGTTTAATACGTGTAATTCTTTGGAAAGGAAGTGCAAGGAATGACCTCAGGTTCTGTCTTTGACAGTCCGTGTGACTCTCAATGTTCTCGATTAAATGCAGAACATCTCCGTTCTGCTGCCTTGGAAATGGAAGAGATTGAATGTGAAGTTATTGGCGTTGTGGAGCGCCAGCAGTAATGTCATGTACAGAGACTTACAGCAGCTGGTTGACCATGGTCTCCTGGTACCTCATGTTGATCACATACGGCACGTAGACCCTGTGAAACTCAGGGCAGTGCTGCAGCACAATGTCTCCCACCTGAGAAATCAACACACTCTCCTCCAGTTGGCCTTCCAGATCCATTAGGAACCTATAAAGGGACAAACTCAAATTTAGAAGACGTAAACACTTAAAGGTGGGGTAGGTAAGTTTGAGAAACCGGCTCGAGATCGCTAGAATTTGAAAATACACAACCGGAGAAAATCTGCCACTTCCTCACAGAGCCCCTCCTCCAACACACACGAACGCGCACATGACCAATGAGGGCACGAGATAAGTTTGTGCCCCGATGGAAGGCTGACAGGCAGGTAGGCCATCCAATTTACAGTATTACGGCTTCTACAGATGACATTTTTGTATGGATTTGTTGTCAAAGCACTTCAGATATTCATTGCTATCGGGATGTTAAGAGCATTCCATGGAATATAACAAGAAGTGTATCTCGAGCCGGTTTCTGAAACTCACCTACCCCACCTTTAAGAAATAAGATGTAGTGATATGTGGAGTTCTCACTTTTTACTGGCTGCCATTATTTGACAAATGTTGGAAAACAAATGGTGATGCTCCATTGGAGTCAGGGACTGTTTCAGTTCCTTCGAAGCATAGAAGTGTTTGACAGCAACAGTAAGGCTGTTTCGGTAAGACACTTCAGAGCCGATCAACTCAAACATCGACTTCAGAGGGAGAAAAAGAGAAGAATTCATCATGTATACATTTCTGTGACAATTCATTTCTCTGCAAAAGTAGGAGGATATTTTGGTTTCTCATTGTCAGCCAAACTAATAAACCGCACTAATACATTTGCATAGTTTCACAGCTAAAATAATTCCCTGGAAAATAGTATATTTAATCCCGTTTTGAGAACATTTCCAATAAACTCAAGTGTCCAGCTTTTAACGAAGTTACTGAGCCTTTAACAATAATCTGTGAGCTGCTTCTGAGGAGGATTGGATGCAGAAGGTTCCACTCACCTCCTGAAGTTTGAGCTCTTCTTCTGGCAACCTTGTGAGCAGGCCAGACGCCTTCACCTCCTCTAGATCTCGCCAAAGGGACGAAAGCCTGACTGGGAGAGCCTCAGCCAAGCATATATCCCCAGCATTGGATAGTTGTTGAAAGCTTGTATAATTAACGCTGCTGCTGTAGTCAATAATAGGAGTCTCTAGCTCCTGGGGGATTGTCAGTGTGCTCAAAAAACCTGTGTTCCGTTGGTTCAAATCATTGCTCTCCGCCTGCACACAGTATTCCTGGTAGTCCTGGTACAGAGGGTCTTCAGAGCAAACAAGGAGATGAAGGAAAGTCACATGACATGGCTCTAGGTTACACTATTCAACCACTCAATAGCGCAGAGAAAGATACACTTACATAAATTGAAGTACTTGGACTGGAAGGACACGCACAGCTCTTCCACCTCAGCTGTATCTGCTGCCCTGCGTTTAATAAGCAGTTAAAAGTAAAACGTTTAAAATGTTATTAATACAGACAATTCGGGATTGTCCTCCTCTAGCTAGTTTGCGGAGTAAAAGGTTGGGCTACTAGGTTTCCAATCCCAAGTTAAATATACGTCTATGGGAGGGATCTAAAAGGACAAAGATATTTCATCGTCACAACAATCCTACAAATAAAGTTAACTTAGTTTCCGAAGTGCACCATTACCTTGAATCCTGAAGGTCTTCCAGGAAGTCACTGCTCCCATCATGACCTCCAATGTCTTCATTTGTGCAGTCACATGGATCCATAGCGCCTCAGTCTCTCACACAGACTCTTTATTTTTAAAACTCTGACAACGGTGCAAATGTGGATGTGTTTGTCTACTGAGGGATCCTTTATTTGACCCAGAGACACTCAGGTTGAGTGAGCGCAGGCTGATGCAGTCTGAACTGAGCAGCAATCACAATAACTGGACCCAGCTGTGTGTTTCTTTTCAAGCCTCTGGTGATCAACAGTGAACTGCCGCCGCGCATGCGCAGGGCTACATCCAGCAGCTTGTGTCAAAACACAGAGAAACCAGCAGCGCTAAATCCACAGCTTTACCTCTATTATTTGGAAAGTATTTGTCAACACAAAGTCATTTACATCTAAGTCAGCGTACCATGACCGAACAATCAGCATTACTTCTCCGAAAACAACTGGCAGGTAGGTGAATATGAGTTAAATATTGTAAGGAAATACAGCCGTTATAAAGGCTAACCATCTAGTAGCTAACGTTAGCTTCTGTTTTTAGCTGTGTTTACGCCATAGGAGTTGGCTCAGGAAGCGACTATAACGGGTCTCTTTATCACCGCAGATCAATACGTGGCTAGGCTGCTTTTATTAGCTAACATTATAAGACAGATTCACTCGTTAATGTGGCTTAATTAAACACATATCTGAAAAGATGCCGGCCATGCTAGCTGGTTAGCAAGTTGGACATTAGTTAGCGGACGGAACAAAGGAATAATCAATCCCAAGACTCATCTGCTCTCATGACGTCAGAACTGCCAATGATGGATGTTTATATTCTGAGATTTACATTAAACTATAAGCTACTGTATTAGTAGAGGTGGAGAAGTACTCAGACCTGGTACTTGAGTAGAAGTACCAGAGTGTAGGAATACTCTATTACAAGTACAAGTCCTGCAATCAAGTACACAACTATTATCATCTAAATATAGTGAAAGACAGTGAAAGTAGTCGTTGTGCAGATTGGTCCATTTCAGAATAATATATATGATATGTTTTAAA
Source organism: Champsocephalus esox (assembly GCA_036324585.1). NCBI lineage: Eukaryota > Metazoa > Chordata > Actinopteri > Perciformes > Channichthyidae > Champsocephalus > Champsocephalus esox. Next base: position 40,913,619 of record CM070487.1, on the reverse strand, counting down.
ATGATTGATCATGAAAGTGTTCTCAAAGCTGGTGAAGGTGCAGCTAGTCTGAAGTACTTTGTAGACTGCAGGGTAGCTGGTGAAGGTGCAGCTAGTCTGAAGTACTTTGTAGACTGCAGGGTAGCTGGTGGAGGTGCAGCTAGTCTGAAGTACTTTGTAGACTGCAGGGTAGCTGGTGAAGGTGCAGCTAGTCTTAAGTACTTTGTAGACTGCAGGGTAGCTGGTGGAGGTGCAGCTAGTCTGAAGTACTTTGTAGACTGCAGGGTAGCTGGTGGAGGTGCAGCTAGTCTGAAGTACTTTGTAGACTGCAGGGTAGCTGGTGGAGGTGCAGCTAGTCTGAAGTACTTTGTAGACTGCAGGGTAGCTGGTGGAGGTGCAGCTAGTCTGAAGTACTTTGTAGACTGCAGGGTAGCTGGTGGAGGTGCAGCTAGTCTGAAGTACTTTGTAGACTGCAGGGTAGCTGGTGAAGGTGCAGCTAGTCTGAAGTACTTTGTAGACTGCAGGGTAGCTGGTGGAGGTGCAGCTAGTCTGAAGTACTTTGTAGACTGCAGGGTAGCTGGTGGAGGAGCAGCTAGTCTGAAGTACTTTGTAGACTGCAGGGTAGCTGGTGAAGGTGCAGCTAGTCTGAAGTACTTTGTAGACTGCAGGGTAGCTGGTGGATTTACTCCAGGTGGAACTAAAGTCTGATTCAACACTTGGTTAGATTTCACATCATTCATCCAGATCTGTGAAGTAACTGAAGGTATTAAACACATGTAGTGGAGTAAAAGTACGAAGTAGCATACAATGGAAATACTCAAGTAAAGTACAAGTGTCTCAAGTAAATGTACTTTACACCACTGTTATTAGTAATGGTTGAAGAAGTACTCGGATCCTTTACTAAAGTAAAATACACATGTTTATGCTCTTAAAATACTCTGCTACAAGTAAACGTCCTGAAAAAGCAAGATGTTACATGAGTAAAGTATTGGCATCAAAATATACTTGTAGTACATAAAGTAAAAGTACTTATTCTGCACAAAAGCACATTTCAGAAATACATAAAGTTCGGAAGAAGTATTATTCATTCCAGCTCATTTTCATCCCAAAATCCAGTTTTTAGATTCTCAAATATAGAGATGTCATGCTTTTATCTTTCTTTTAATAACAAAACAATACATGATGAATCTAGAACATAATCAGCGGATTTGTAATGTATAATAAGTGTAATCTGTAGTTGAGCTGCATTCCTAATTATCAACATCCCAGACGTTGTGTCAAGACTTATCATTATTTCCCTTTATACACTGAAGTCAAAGCGACCTAAGTTACCCTGACAACAGGAGTCCAGTCTAAAGGTGTGACTCTGAATGACGACAGAACATCTTCCTTTTCTCTGAAGGAGTTATTTTGGGTTCTGTGTGGGTTTGTGAATCACTGGCTTTAGTGTTTGACTCAATTCAGTTTTTCAAGTTGATGATTCGCTGTTGATTATGATTGGAAACCACGATTTGATTCAGTCAGCCTTAGTCGAACTTTATTGAACTTTCAATAATGTGAGACAGCGTTTCCGCCAGGAGGCGTCTTGCCGTCATTTGACTCGAGCCGAGGGCGTCCAAAAAAAGTAATAATTCGAGAGAAGATCGAGTGTTTTTATCGCTTGAAATTACGAAAAGGACAAGGACAGGCGATGAGCGGGGGGAGGGTGTGAACTAGTGGAGCACGCGCATGAACTGCGAGCGCCGGAGCCTCACAGCGGCGAAAATGACCCCTAGATTCCACCGGGTCCGTCTGCGTCGCGTTACGGCTGCGCGGCGGTTTTGGTCAGGCCTCCTCCGGCGTCATAACCCACCGGGCGCGTTTCAAGAGCGTTTCAGAAGCGGGGCGTCGTGCCTGCCGGCTCGCAGTTTTTGTTGATTTGGGCATATTTCCTGGACAGGCTACGTTGGACAGACAAAGTTAATAATAATTGTAATATTCCAGTTATAAACGACATGAATCAAAGATGTGTTGCTGTATTTTAGTTAGTGGTGCACGATAATTGTCGGTCCGATATTAGGAATCCCGATAAACCCGATAAAAGTATTAATAGCCCCGATAATATACAATATATTTTTTGGGTACAAAAAAAAGAAACGAGTCCTGCGGTGTGGGGGGATTGGGATGAGGGGCGCTTGTTTTTCACTCGGCTCCTCCCGTGTTGCCAGCACTGTGGTGTTAGTGGTTTAGGAAGAGGGGAGTTCTTCATCAATCCAGCGCTCCCTAACTCACGCCTGGCTGTGACGTAAATGGTGTGCGGCCGTGAAGCCAGGACAGTAAACAAACATGTTGTCGGTAGTATGGGACTCAGAGGTCGCATTAACCGAATATTTTCCGCCTATGACGATTTTTTTTTAACAATGACGGACAAATCTGAAAGCAGTCCGTCATTTTGACAGATTAGAACAAACTCGGAACAGCGCCAAAGTGTCCCCGCAGCGAGGCTCCGGTGTTATGCATGCCCTCCAAAAAGGAAATCGTACCGTTTCCAAACCTAAATGTGTGCGTACAAATCATTGAAATGTCGACAGTTCACGAGCATGCTTTCTCCCCTCCCCCGTCAGAGTTGTGTGAAGGCCGACGGGTAATTCTGGATTTTGACAGAAGTTTTACGATCCTGTCTAGGGATCGACCTCTGATGGGACTATTTCAAAGTTTCAGAGTGAGATAGTTCGCTTGCTATTTGTATTAACAAATGCAGAAGTTCCACGAGGAGGGAAGAAGGCAACGAGCTATAATACTTCCAACCTGATCAGTCGCCTGAAACATCGCCATGGCTACGATGGTGTGTTCAAAGCGTACGAAGACGCCTGCGCTGCTAAACTAGCGGCGAATCCAAAGCCGGCTGCAAAGTCAAAACTGTTCTTGGCTTCGTTTTGTTCATAGTAGTAATGCTCATGTCCTTTGCTCACTACTAGTCTTTTTTACCACCAGGTGTGAAAAAACTACAGGTACATTTCATATATATATATATATATATTATATTATTATCGGGTATCGGTCTTGAGAAGCAGGAAGTTATCGGTATCGGTTTCAAAAAACCAATATCGTGCATCCCTAATTTTGCATGCATTCATCTTCATAATTATTCCATATATATAATTCACACAGTGCCTGTAAACCGGAGGGGAACGCTGGCATTTCTCCTCCTACTTGAAAGACTACGGAGGGACAGGGTCTGCACAATTAGTTTATTGTGGGGATGGGCCGGATGCTCTGACCGGTCCACTTCCTGCCCGGCGCCTCTGCAACGCGACGCAGACAGACCCGGTGGGATCTAGGGGTGAGGCTCCGTGGTAAACTGTGGTAACATGAAGAGCCGTTTGGGAGGCGAAACAGCCGGCGCTTTAAGAGAGCCAAGTCAAATGATCCGGCTCACTAACGTAAAGAGATGGTATCTATAAGGGACGGCTCAATTCAACATTCAAAGCAGGAAGTCTACATGTTTGAGAGGCTGAAACGGGCATTTTTTTAAAAACCTTTTTGAATACAAAATGACACCAGAACCTTTAGCGTACTGGGCTAAATCAATGCAGCTCTGCTTTGTTAGAAACGTAAGGCTCTAACCAGGAGCCTATGTCTGGGACAAATCATGGAAACAAGGGCTCAGAGGGCAGATTTATCGTTTAAACGTTTATTATTTATACTTTTGTCTTCCAGCAGCTGGGTTTTTACCTCTTGTGTTGTTGCTTTTTACACATTTTTAAAATCATTGCTTTGTTTGTTAGTGTTGGGGAATAATTTGCCCTGCTCGTCCTCCTTCGCCCTCTGACGCAGATGACCAGCCTTGAGCAGCTGTTATCTCAGAGGGGCTGCCCTAGCAAGTTGTTGTTGTTGTTACCAGTTTGTGACCGGGCAACTCTCGATCAGAGATAGTCATTGTTGCGGGACACCTGGAAGACATCCTCCTCGGGGTATAGATGACCCCGAGCCGTAAGCGACAACAAATGTGATTCAGTGTCCTCAGCTGTTTAGTCTAACTAATGAAGAATGTTAATCATTTCACTCTGACCTAGTTAAAACCTCGAGCGACAGCAGGGTTCTTCAGAATTGATGGTGGCATCTCAACCGTGTGGTCAGACCGTGGCCCATGTCTTGTGAATTCTCCGGCCGAAGCTCCAAATAAACCGTCGGTGTTTGCCATCAAAGCCCCAGCTCTCCTCGTCCTTGCTTCAGAAGTTTCCCCCAGTTAGAAATATTATTTATTGCTTGAAGGTGTTCTGTCGAGGTCTGGTTTCAAAGCATTGGTCTAATAACATTCACCAAATCCTGGATAACTTTTAAATCGTTTTTAACACCGTATTTAAACCTAATGGAATATAGTGTGTGCTTCTTTGTCAAATTAAACCAATCGGCTACATGATATGTTTATTATCATTCTCCGCACAATTGCCTTTTTATTTTCTGTCTTTTGCAAGAGATTTGTCAAACATCTTCATAATATACCCTTTAATATTTACCCGTTAACCCGCTCATGAATGTTATAGACCTGTCCCTTTTGTTAAAGTTGCTTTTTATCTCCAGTTTATTTTTGTTAAATGATGTCTTTTCTTTTCAGAGCTCAACAAGAACCCGGTGGAGGGCTTTTCAGCTGGTCTGATAGACGACGATGACATTTATAAATGGGAAGTCGTGATCATCGGTCCACAAGATACCCTTTTGTAAGAGAGAACATATTGTCAAACAAGATACAATGAACAGAAATATATATATAAATGACTATTTGAAGTCATAATTTGTCCTTTCTCTGTTTTTTTTTATTGCAGTGAAGGCGGGTTTTTCAAAGCATACCTCACCTTTCCCTATGATTATCCTCTACGGCCTCCAAAGATGAAGTTCATCACTGAGATCTGGCACCCAAACGGTAAAGATGCCATCACTTGTGAATTAAGTTAATTTCTGCTTCTTTATTTGATGATTTTAAAGGGTTTTGTGATGAAGCATGCTCTGAGTTTGCTCGTGAAATAAAGTCTGTCGTCACGTTGTTTTGTCTGCGGTTAAATTCTCTCACTTCAGTGCAGTTCTTGAGTAAATGTACTTAATTACTTTACACCACTGTTATTAGTAACGGTTGAATCAGTACTCAGATCCTTTACTAAAGTAAAATACAAATTGTTATGGTCTTAAAATACTCTGCTACAAGTAAAAGTCCTGAGAGCAAGATGTTACTTAAAGTGGACCTATTATGCTATATTGGAAAAATATATTGTAGGGCAATACCTATACCAAACATGTCTGAAGTTTTTTGCTTAAAATACCAAACAGCCATGCCTCATACTGCTCATACCCCTCTATTCCAGCCCTGTTGCAAACAGGCTGATTCTGTGACCGTAGGTTTAAATTGAATGTCTGCTGCTAGCCACGCCCCTTTGTAGCGTCACGCAGCTTTCCCCTGCTAGAGAGATTTCTACGGGGTGAAGCTCAGCTAAACGCTGCGGTGCGGTGATTAAATGCCATGTTATGCTCCTAACCACGTGTCACGTGTGCCGGAGAATATAGGTTGGGACGTGTCACGTGTGCCGGAGAATATAGGTTGGGACGTGTCATGTGTGCCGGAGAATATTGGTTGGGACGTGTCGCGTGTGCCGGAGACGATAGGTTGGGACGTGTGCCGGAAAATATAGGTTGGGACGTGTCACGTGTGCTGGAGAATATTGGTTGGGACGTGTCACGTGTGCTGGAGAATATAGGTTGGGACGTGTCACGTGTGCTGGAGAATATTGGTTGGGACGTGTCTCGTGTGCTGGAGAATATAGGTTGGGACGTGTCACGTGTGCTGGAGAATATAGGTTGGGACGTGTCACGTGTGCTGGAGACAATAGGTTGGGACGTGTCACGTGTGCTGGAGACAATAGGTTGGGACGTGTCACGTGTGCTGGAGAATATAGGTTGGGACGTGTCACGTGTGCTGGAGAATATAGGTTGGGACGTGTCACGTGTGCCGGAGACAATAGGTTGGGACGTGTCACGTGTGCCGGAGACAATAGGTTGGGACGTGTCATGTGTGCAATCAATCAATCAGCAGATATATATGATATAACAAATGTAATCTGCAGTTGAGTTGCACGTCTAATTATCAACATCCCAGACCATGAACATCTTATCTAGAAATATTATTATATAATTATTTTCCTTTATTAACTGTAGACAACATTCCTTCCCTTTTCCTCCCCAGTTGCAAAGAACGGGGATGTTTGCATCTCGATTCTTCACGAGCCCGGCGAGGATAAGTTTGGTTACGAGAAGCCGGAGGAGCGCTGGTTACCGATCCATACCGTCGAGACAATCATGATCAGTGTGATCTCCATGCTGGCAGACCCCAACAGCGACTCGCCGGCCAACGTGGACGCAGCGGTGAGTTACACCTCTTACCCTATACCCACCCTATGGAACTCACTACCCCAACCCCATCACTCAAAACACACCTGTTCAACACGGCATTCAATCCCTGACCCCCCCCCTCCCCTCTTTTCTGTTTTTGTAGTATTTTTTGTTTTATTCTCTGTCAAAGCGTCTTTCAGTTTTTAGAAAAGCGCTATATAAGTGCCATTTATTATTATTATTATTATTATTATTGTTATTACCCTGCACATGACACTAGAAATCTAAATATCTATTTTTTAATAAGGTTTTTTCCTAAAAGCATTTATTGATGACGATAGAAATTAGGGCTGGGAAACATTTGATTAATGTAATGATGGATTAAATAACAAATCCCAAATTGAGATCAATAAAGCCCGCGTCATACTGTCCCGAAATTGACACCAGATAGACACACGATAAAGGAAATGTTCAAATTCGGCTCTGATCGTTACAACATCTTAAGCCATCGTATGACCGCCGGTGGAGTTTCTCAGGCTCCGGCAGCAACTTCGTGAGCGGTGGCAAAATCTTTGGCATGCCAAAGGACCTTGCGAAGGTTCGTTTTCATGTTGAATTTGTGTGTCCATTTTGCCATCGTTTCCTCTTCGTGTGATCTTCGGTGCCATTGGGCATTTTTCGCCTCACGAAGACAATACGAAGGAAACGAGAAGCTGCCCGATTGTCTTAGGAAGGCAACACGACTACGTGAAGCCCTCGCAATGCCGTCGTGTAGCCATCGTATTATAGTACGATGACATCGAGATTGCATTTATTTCACAATTAAATCATGTAAACATATTATGTAAATAACCCAATTTGTGTTCTGTGAAACTGAAAAGGATATTTTTAATTGTTTTTGTTACTTTCGTTTCAGTTGTATGTCTTAAATGTAATTTAGGTTAACTTCCTGTTATCAGACCGATAATTATCGGACCGATAATTATCGTGCATCCCTACAAATAAGCCTTTAGATTGTGTTCATGTACTCACACATTCGATCCCACCCCCGGTAGAAATCCTGTTTATTCCTGTTATCATAGCGGTTAAAGTGAATTGAGGACGAGTCTCTGAAAGAACAGTGTGTTGTTGTTCCCGCAGAAAGAGTGGAGGGAGGACCCCAACGGAGAGTTCAAGAGGAAGGTGGCTCGCTGCGTAAGAAAAAGTCAAGAGATGGCTTTTGATTAGGAATCCATTTAAATTCCAGGGTAAGTGAAGAGTTACACATCCGACAGTCTGACACAATCACCACAAACCCCAACTAAGAAACAACCTGTTCAGATCACCTGACCCTATCGTTTGTGATTGTCTCCTCCATGACCGCCTGTTGTGTTTTTATCTGTTGCTTTTACCTCTTACGGAGCGTCCACACTACAGCTCCAAAAACAGCTTGGAGCTGGGCGTGTCTGGAGCTTGGGGATTTTATTCAAGCAACACGACCAACAACCAATCACATGAATCTCCCGCCCCCGACATACAAAGCAAAAACCCCCGGGGATTTTATGCGAGCAATATATCTATAAACTCCCCAAACAGGTGAAACCCTACCAGTTTCCCCCACTGTCTCTGCCACCTCCCTCCATGCTGGTTCCTCCGGTTTGTATCCCGGTAGATGAAGAGGGGCTGGTCATACACAAACCGGGTGATCGCTACGGCGATAGTTAGTTTCTCCTCCGACTTTTTTTGAAATATAGAAATGAACGGCGGGATATCTCTCCCAGCTTAGACGCGGTTTGATTGGCTACGGCTTCAGCTGTCAGATTTTGGGAAACGGGATTTGATTGGCTGGCGCTGGCTACTCCGGCTACTGGCTACTGAATTGTGGGTAGCAGAGCGGTCCGCCTCAGGCGTCTCAGGCGACTGGTCGCCTGAGACGCCTGAGGCGGACCGCTCTGCTACCCACAATTCAGTTCGGCGAAAAAGCGCGGCTACGTGACGTCACCCCATTGAAAGTGAATGGGCAGATTGGAGCTGTCGACGCTGTAGTGTGGACGGGCCGTTATAGTATTTACTCAATTGTACGTTGTACTTGGGTGTCGTGAAAGGCGCCCTTAAACGGCATTTTTTATGATTATTACAGTCGTGAAATACAGATTAATTATTTATAGACTTATTTATTCATGCTCTGTTCGAATGAAAAAATATAAAAACTCATATTTCTCATTCAGTATAATTCCAACAAGACAAAAAAATTGCTTTATCTTACGCCTAAAGTCACACAGACGTTTTTGTTTAGTTTTTACGTGCAGGACAAACATTAGATATTAACTTAATTCCCAATATAATAATAACAATGTTTTCTTTCTCCAGGTAAAGGGGATGCCTTCAGAGGGAAGATTCAGCAGGCTTTTGCACCCATGTTTTGCCAGAGGAAGGAACCGGTTGGCTTCAAACACGTTTCTGTGAACGGTTTCATTTTCCGCCAGACGAGCCAATTTGAGAAACCCTACCAGCGAAATTAACCCGTTTCCCATCTGGAATTGTATATTTAATTTTATTTATTTTGAACAAATTAATGATGTAAGATATGTCACTACTGTAAATTAACTTGCTTTTTTATCTGCTGCTGAACAGTTTCTACTTTGTACCAGGTTTCTTATGCAATTCAGTGGTCAAGATTGTGTCAAAACTATAAAACCCCGTCACCAGATTAACGTCGCCCAACGAATCCCTGTCAATATTTCTGATTATTTCCCACACCGTCTTTGAATCGCTGTTGCCTTTTGTGGGCTTCACCTCCTCTTATCTTTAAGAGAGACAGTTTAAGAGGGGTTTCACAGTTTAATTTCCTAAAAAACAGCGTCCTGTGTGTTAGCGTTTCATTTATAAAACCTTGACCCTCAAACAGCTCCGTTGTGTTTAATCTGCTAGATGTGAAATGAATGGCTTACTCGGTAATTTGAGCATAATTGTTTTATAATATAAAGCCTCGCACACAAGCAACTTCTCAACCTCTCATACTCCTGATCCTTAAAGGAATACTTCACCCACAACATAAACAATTTAAGTCAAATCACCCCAAATCATGCCTTCAAAGTGAATACAAAAATGAAAAAACTGACACTTAAACGGTATAATCCAAGTTTAATTAACTCGTTTATGCACAGTACTCCACAAACGCATGACTTTTACTTTAAAATGCTCGATTTAAAACACTTTTGTGCAAGAAAATTGTAGTAAACGGTGCATTTGTTTGTAAATAGTAATGAATTAGTCTTCATACGACTGGATAAATGTTGTGCGAGTTTGTAAATGGATGATTTAATATATTTTTGCTTCTCATATTTAATTAAAAGTACCTCTTCCGAATTTCTCCATTTTCTGACAGACTTCAAACTAAAGCAGGATGAATATTTGCGAAAGGAATTATTATTTTGTGGGTTAAGAACTCCTTTTACACCTGTCCCTCATGGTCCCTTAGGACATCTATTCATTATCACTCGTTATCATGAATCGCGGAAAACCAAATACAGTGGGGAAATAGCCAAAACTGCGAAGAAATCCACGCTAACTCAATTTAAAGGTGAATTAAATCCGTTTTTTTAATCTAGCACTGGATTCTCGGGGCTCCGTTGTAGAAATATGCTAGTTTTTCTTATTTTGGTGTGGCATGTTAGGCTTTTATCAACATCTGGGTAAAGGAGGATACTAGTCACTTTCACTCGAGGGTTTATCGTTGGGTAATCCTCTTTAAATCACCATCTTGGACAATATTTATCACCATCACTGAATTGGGGGTTTTGCACTTCGTAAACGTGTTCTGAGGAGAAATGAATACGCCTTTTTATTTTTGTAAGGATACACGCAGTTTGGGGGGTATCTGGAAACCATGATACATGACTGACTGACATTAAACAGAACAAAATATCTCACCGTGTTTTTCGCGCATGCAATCAGGTTTGAAGGAGTGAATGTGACGTGTATAGCTGGTAGATATTCTGTAGACTTCATGATCACATGACTGCTGTCCACATTACACCTTTCTTTGGATTTTATGACCTCCTCTGACCGGTGTTCACTGTATTTGCACAGATTCGGTGCGGTTGAAATGTCATTAAGCAATACGCTCTGAGAACAAAATGGCGTGTCCAGGTAAATCCACCCTAACGCCATTATTGTTATTATTTTGATTTCCATTTTGTGTCGATGCAATGTATATTGGACTTGATGCTCAATAAAGTGTGTACACAGAGAGAGCTTGTTTAGTGTTTTTACATTTTAGATGGGAACACTCACAAGTGTGTTAGACCTCTGCTCGGTAACTGGAACCCGGGGGAAGTGTCACGTTTCAGGCTTGGCTGCAACTCAACGACCTCCACGACACACGCAGGAAATATCAGGACTGTGAGAAATGATGAGGAAGAGGGTAACGTTTGTGGAGCAGCTGAAAAAAGAAACCAGGTCAAAGAATGGGCACGTGTTAACGAGGTGAGAGCACACTGTGAGAGTTTTAAATGACTAGGAATGATGCATTTATGTCTTTTCAAAAGTAGGATTTATGTTTCTTTCTTATTTCAGGTCTGCGGAATATAGCCAGAGAGGCACAGGTGGTGAGTCAAATTGTCCTAATTCAACATGAGAAAAGCTTGATATCTAAGATACAATTGAAGCCGTTTGCTTTCTACTCAACGAAACATTGTCTGCTTTTGTTATTTGTATTCAGACCTTTTCCTTTTGGAGTTATAACGAAAACAACTCTTATATATTTTAGATGAATCTGCAAGTCCACGACTAATTGGTGTAACATTGCCATGCATTTTCTACAAGTAGTCTTTCAATCAGAAATAACTTTGCAGAAGTACAATAGGAAGAGTATAAGTCAAAACGGAAGCACCTTTTACAGTATTTTATATATTACATTTGTGTATCATAATTTGAGATGCATTAGTGGGGTATTTTAAAGGGGACCTAACATGCAAAATGCACTTTGTGATGTCTTCTCTACATCACCATGTGTCCCCGGTGTGTCCCCTGTGTATCGGGGAACTCACGCAGCGTCAGAAAATAAAACCCTCTCTCTTTTCCTCCGTACCCAAATCTCTAAAAACGGGGAACAACGGAGCTGATCCAGATTTGCGTCCGATATGACGTAACATCTGAAATGTGGACCCACGGGCCCAATCAGAGACGTTGCTATCAGAAACAATGCCCGACTGTTCTGGACGTAATATGGTCGGTGTTTACATTAGCATCGCTAACACTCAGAGCTAACCTGTGCTGGAGAGCATGTGTGTGAAGAAGCAGGAAGTAGAGAGGAACTCACCTTGTGGTGTAACCGGCAAGAGAGAAAGCCTTTGAGCTCCAGACTGTTTCAGAGCCTTGATAATCCATGATATGGCGTTTCATCACCGCAGCATTTAGTTTAGACGGTAGCTGCCGGGTCCCGCATGAGCTCAGACCCCTCCTCTTTAAAGCTTTATACCCAAATCAGCACTTTAGAAACAGGAAGTGAAATAGAGGGATATGAGGCATGGCTAGAATGATCTGTTTGGTATTTTGAGCAACACACTTCAAAGACATGTTTTTTTATATATTTGTATTTATCTGAAACCTATGCTATTGCCTAAAGATAGCATGCTAGGTGACCTTTAAATTACTTTAAATGGTGATTTTATAATAAATCCTATTTTTTTTTAAGACACTTTCAGATTTTTTCTTCAGTTTCTGCTGCATGTTTCTTTTGCAGGTGTTGAATATCTACCCGGTGAGCCGGTGAGGGAGGCGTTCAGAGGAAAACACGGTAACGTTTCTTCAGGAGGACAACCCATGAAGACGATCCACGTTCCCAAATCCATGATGGCTGCTCCCTTCTTACAGGTAAACACATGACAGCAGAACACAAGGTAGCTATTTGTTGATATGTTTGAATAGGATAATTTGAATGGTGGTAGTCCATCTAAGCCAGTGTTTCTCAAACTTGTTCATACCAAGGACACTTAACCAATAAAAAAACACTCGCGGACCACCTAACTCTACAAATATCCAAAATCACATCGTTTTTCTAGAACAGATTACAAATCGCCTGAATATGGTACAAACAAGTGGCAACATGTGTGGTGAAGGTGTTGCGCTGGGCTATATCATACAATTGAAAGTGAAACTTAAGCTCGCTCCATTGCGGAGATATTCCCGCGAGAGTGCGTAAAACTTTAATTTATTAATTTATTTAAAATGTGAAATTGTACCAATATACTCACGGACCACTAGGGGGCGCTCATGGACCACACTTTGAGAAGCACCGATCTAAGCAGTCAAATTAATGCCATTTTTAGGTAACGCCTGCAATCATTAGACCAAATATTATTTTTTTATTATATATCGTAACAGAGCTAACCTGAGAGAAGGCCATTACACTTTTATTGTTTACTTGTTCATTTGTTATGTCTCAGAAAGAAAGTTTAGTGTTTAGATAACCTGTAATTAATTGTATAGTTATACATTTTGCATTTTTTTCTATGCGTGCAGATACATGTAGTCAAATGAACAGTGCAGACAAAAAACAACAAGTTAAACTATTTTTTGTATTATTATTAAATTGATAGATATCTTAAAGTTTTAACAATATATCTGACAATTGAAATCAAATTAATCTGCTATATCAAAATGCTAAAAGATGGTCTATAGCGTAATCCCCGTTTGCATTGGAATATATATATATATATTTTTTATTGTATGGCCATTGTATATTAGCTATATCTAAATTCATACAGATGCAGATATTTTTAAGCAGACGAGACCATTTGTACAATTAAAGTGAAATGAATGTTGATTTAAGTTCAGCAAATTAGTTATTTTTATTATTAAACTGTCATATTTTATCAAATGCAATAACAAATCAAACCTTCCCAGCTCTTTCGGCCATTCAAATCCCATAAGGCACCCCCATTAAATTGCACTATTCCTCATATGTAAAATAATTACTGTCATTCTGCTCTATTATATAATCTCATGAGTTCTGTTTGTGCCGCAGCATCCCGCCCTCACAGCCGGACAGAGACGCTACCTGTGCAGCATAGCAAGCGTCTACAGCACGGAGCACATGAGGCAGCAGATGAAGCAGCACTACCTGCACCTTCTGCACACATGCCTTCAGTCAGGTGTGTGTTTAAACATCCCTCACACACCTCGGTTGACCAGAGGTGGGAAGTAGTGGAGTACAAATACTTTGTAACTGTACTTAAGTACATTTTTCTGGTATCAGTACTTTACTCCACTACTTATTTTTCTGACGACTTTTTACTTTGACTTCTTACATTTTGAACACAAATACCTGTACTTTCTACTTCTTACATGTTGAACACAAATACCTGTACTTTCTACTTCTTACATGTTGAACACAAATACCTGTACTTTCTACTTCTTACATGTTGAACACAAATACCTGTACTTTCTACTTCTTACATGTTGAACACAAATACCTGTACTTTCTACTTCTTACATGTTGAACCCAAATACCTGTACTTTCTACTTCTTACATGTTGAACACAAATACCTGTACTTTCTACTTCTTACATGTTGAACCCAAATACCTGTACTTTCTACTTCTTACATGTTGAACCCAAATACCTGTACTTTCTACTTCTTACATGTTGAACTCAAATACCTCTACTTTCTACTTCTTACATGTTGAACTCAAAGACCTGTACTTTCTTCTTCTTACATGTTGAACTCAAATACCTGTACTTTCTACTTCTCTCATGCTGAACTCAAATACCTGTACTTTCTACTTCTTACATGTTGAACACAAATACCTGTACTTTCTACTTCTTACATGTTGAACTCAAATACCTGTACTTTCTACTTCTCACATGCTGAACTCAAATACCTGTACTTTCTACTTCTCACATGTTGAACACAAATACCTGTACTTTCTACTTCTCACATGTTGAACTCAAATACCTGTACTTTCTACTTCTCACATGTTGAACTCAAATACCTGTACTTTCTACTTCTTACATGTTGAACACAAATACCTGTACTTTCTACTTCTTACATGCTGAACTCAAATACCTGTACTTTCTACTTCTTACATGTTGAACTCAAATACCTGTACTTTCTACTTCTTACATGTTGAACTCAAATACCTGTACTTTCTACTTCTTACATGTTGACCTCAAATACCTGTACTTTCTACTTCTTACATGTTGAACTCAAATACCTGTACTTTCTACTTCTCTCATGTTGAACTCAAATACCTGTACTTTCTACTTCTCACATGTTGAACTCAAATACCTGTACTTTCTACTTCTCACATGTTGAACTCAAATACCTGTACTTTCTACTTCTTACATGTTGAACTCAAATACCTGTACTTTCTACTTCTTACATGGTGAACTCAAATACCTGTACTTTCTACTTCTCACATGTTGAACTCAAATACCTGTACTTTCTACTTCTTACATGCTGAACTCAAATACCTGTACTTTCTACTTCTTACATGCTGAACTCAAATACCTGTACTTTCTACTTCTCACATGTTGAACTCAAATACTTGTACTTTCTACTTCTCACATGTTGAACTCAAATACCTGTACTTTCTACTTCTTACATGCTGAACTCAAATACCTGTACTTTCTACTTCTCACATGTTGAACTCAAATACCTGTACTTTCTACTTCTCACATGTTGAACTCAAATACCTGTACTTTCTACTTCTCTCATTTCCCAAACAGCTGGTTCCTTTAGTCTGAATGTGTGTTGGTGCGTGGTCATTATTCTTTAGAGTCATTGCGTGCCTATTGATTGGAACACGATCCGTGTATCCATCACTTCCTGGTCTTCTCTAAAGAAGAGGGACCAATGGAAACGTTGTCATGTTGCCGTTGGTCACCATGGAAACATTCATTAGCTAACAATGACATTATTGTTCTATTGATATAAAGGGAGGTCAGGTACTCTTTAAAGCAGCTGCTAGTTATGGGTACTTTATACATTATATATATTTATATACAGCTGGTATACTTCTTTACTTTGACTTAAGTAAATAAGTTTAGTCAGTACTTCTACTTTCACCAGAGTATTTTTAAACACGAGTATCTGTACTTCTACTTGAGTAAAGGATGTGTGTACTTTTGCCATCTCTGCTGTTGACCAGTAAGATCCATCTCATGTTGTGGTTTTTTTATCTCTCAGGTCAGAATCCCCCCTGCAGTAGGAGGCTTGGGACTCATCAACGAGGAGAAAACAAAACAAAGGATGCAGTGAAGGATGTAAGAATGAAGCCTCAAGGACCGAGGAAGAGCAGCAATAATTCTGATGTCATACTTCCAAAAATAATCAACAGATGACCCATTTGATGGCATATTATTTTCAAGGTGTTATTACCTTATATTGAGTCTTAATGTTAATGTCTTTGCATCAACACTTCTTATGTTATTGTAGATATTTTAGGTGTAAAGGCCTCTAACAAAGGATGTGTGCAGTCCTTTATACAGTCTGTGGTGCATTCATGTCTTTTTTAAAACGTGTTTACTAGTTACATTTTGCTCAGTTATTTTACTGTAGTTGTGGAATATAACTTTATTGTCATTGTCAAAAGATAAAGATGAATGAAATCTCATGTTTGTCATAAAGGGTACTTTCATTCTTAACGCGTTTATACAAAACAGAGCATTACATATTGTATAAAATATTCTGTTCACCTTGAGTTCTAGGAATCAGACTTTATATATGTATATCAAATATAAAATATGATATAGTCAACAAGGTAGGTTGAATAATATTGTTAAAAAATGAACAGTAACACAAGATTATATCATGTATATTAAATAAGTGCATACAATCCTAAACAAGGAGAATGATATAAATTACAAAACGAAATAGTCCTAAATAAAAATAATAATAAAATAAAATGACAGTACAATTTTAGCTCTGCATTTAAAGGATAACCAGATACAATTTAAGAAACATAAATAAATTGTGAGATATTTATAAATTTGATAAAAATATCCGCGCAGATTTTTTTGTTAGTCCATTAGCTTCACTAGCTAGCATAGCCGTTAGCTAGGTTAGCTATCAGACTTCCTGCTAGCATCTTCCCGCCCTCAGAGAAAATATGAACTGTGTTCTGGAAGGAAATGCTGTAAAAGGTAATATAAAACAAGACTTGTGACATATGTAATGATTTGTAAAGAATAATAATATAATCCAGAGGGTTAAAAAACCCGTAACTTAATTTGTTTAGGCTTATAAAACATTAACTTATCATAAAACGCCAGCTGGTTAGCTTAGTTTAGCTTCTAACCAGCTAGCTAACAAAGGCATTTTATAAAAGCTAGGTTGTTGTTATGATCGATATTGTTAATTTAAACAATAGTGTTCATATTTTTAATTAATTCTACACGTTACTTACATCATTATAGGTATTTTATATTGTTTTAGTATTCCTCAAACTTGTTTAATGATGTTTAATACTTGTGTTATTGCTTTGTTTCCCTTGTAAAGTAGTATTCGTTTTATTGTAGTTATATTGTATGTTTTGTTGTCTTTTAGCATTTGGAAAGGCCATTCACTCCCTGTCAAGGATTGGAGATGAGCTTTGTTTGGATCCCATGATTAAAGGGGTGAGCAGCACCTACTCAAACGGGGAATTATCCCATTTTCCTGACATTAATCAGAGGAGTAGCCAGGAATTCTGACTTGCCTAGAGGAGAGGTTTTGAAGTGGGAAGCTTAGACAAAACTTGGAAAAAGTACCCGCTTTGTTTTCTTGCTTTAAGAAATCAAGCCAACAATATTGCTGTGTGAATTAATTGCACACACATCACACATATATATTAATTATATGCATCAACACCTGTTGAATTCCTACACAAATGTCCCTCTTTATAATTTATTTTGATAACTTATGTATTTTTGAATTTCCATTCACTGAGACTTCCCCAAAGTTGTTTAAAGATCTGCCTCCCTCTCTTTCATAGTGGATTAACGCTTGTGTTATTGCTTGCCCAATCATCTCTTTGTTTTTTAAATTAAATACATTAGGCCTCCATATTGGTCTCAAAGTATTTAGCCTCCTTTCTTCCTAATGGCAATGGCGGTGGCATCATCTTTACTGAACACCTCTCCTTTGTCCCAAAGCTGGCGCTGAGATCTGTGAATTCGGCTCATTCTGCGTACGCCTGCTTCCTCTTCTCGCCGATGTTCTTCCAGAAATACAACCTGGGTCCAGAGCAGGGCAGTGAGACAGTCCAATGCAAACTGCTCATGAAGGTACATCAGCCATTGTTGACTTATTGTGGTTACAAGTGACATGTTCCATCTTAAAGGGGAGACACTTATGCCATGTTTTGAGTAATAAAGTGTGTATAAATGTGTGTGAATGGTGTTTGAACGCTCTGTAAAAAGATTTCTGCTGAGACGAGGAGAGAAAACGGCCTTTAAAGATATGGATTGTAAAACTCACACACACACTACAGGTGCATAGGGTAAAACATGTAACTAACAGATATCACCATGAGACGTTCCCCCATCATTACTGACAATAGTACAATTCTTTTTTATATTACACGTTTTCTGAAATGTTATGTTTAAATATGCTAATAAGGCGTTATCTGATCTCTGACGCTAACTATTGGTGAATTTAGGAGAAAACGACTCGCCTAAATCAAACAAAGTTAATAAATTAAACACCGAAATGTGGATTTTGAATCTCAAAATGGACCAGTGTATGAAAAGCAATAATTTCGCCTGTAGTGTCTCGGCTTAAAACGGCTATGATAACCTCGTCTAAAGCGTGTCCTTTCTTCTTCTTCAGTCTATTCTACCTCTCTTCCGGTGTTTGGCGACCGTGGAGCGATGTCAGATACAAATCAACACTCCCAATGACCGAGTGAAGATCCAGTTTTTCTGCAGACACGGTAGGAAACATTGCATTTGTTTTATAAACCAGGAACTATTCAGGATTTGAAGTACATATCCTTTAAGATTGTAGGGACATTATATTTCAATCAATTTGGATTGACTTGATAGAACCCTGAGCCTTTGTCCTTCACTTGGCCTGTTTGCTTTCCCCCCGCTGCAGACTCTGCAGTACCATGTTATGAGCACCTGGTGGCAGTGTAATCACTTGTGTTTTCTGACAGGCATCACTAAGACACACGACCTGTGTTTCGAGGAGAGTGAAGCTCTGCAGGCGGCGTTTGCTTCACATCTCTGTCCCAACGTGCTGAAAGCCCCCGCCAGGTGTGCAGCTCACTATTCATCCTTTATTTCATATCCCCCATGAGGGATCACTGCACTAACACCTTTTCCTTCATGAAGAGGGTGCCATACTCATATTCTGTACACACTGTAGAGCCCCCTGAGACAAATGTAAATGTGTGATATTGGGCTATATGCAGGGTTCGTACGGTCATTGAAAACCTGGAAAAGTCATGGAAATTGAAAATGCAAATTCCAGGCCCTGGAAAACAATATTTTTCCCAAAGTTTTGGAAAAGTCATGGAAATGTAACTAAAATTGCGTCAAATATAATTTACATTTAATCTAATCGCTGAAATAATCTGTGGTCGCGAGCTGTTTGTGCCATCATGACGCGTATGGTGTTATTTTTTAATATAAATGCGAGCTGTGTGCTCGAGTCTTCCTGCCTGTCGGCTGAACTCTGCTGCTCCGGGATGAGGGTCAGCTACATTATCTACGGTGCGTTCGTTAACTGTGCGGGCGGCACAGACTGCACCGCTGGTGAACAGCTGTTAGAACGGGCCGTTCAGGTGTTCAGAGCAGAGCGGCAGAGCGTGATGTGAACCGAAACGTTTTTCTGTCGCAATATCATTTAAGGAATCATTGAGCTAGCTAGCTAGCATACATTGTCACTATCTGCTAACGTTAGCTTTAGCCTTCGTTTTTTTCATAGGCTATAAACAGAGGTGGTATAAGTATAGATCTTGTACTTGATTAAAAGTAGAAGTACTCAGATCTTGTACTTGAGTAAAAGTAGAAGTACTCAGATCTTGTACTTGAGTAAAAGTAGAAGTACTCAGATCTTGTACTTGAGTAAAAGTAGAAGTACTCAGATCTTGTACTTGAGTAAAAGTAGAAGTACTCAGATCTTGTACTTGAGTAAAAGTAGAAGTACCAGAGTGTAGGAATACTCTGTTTCAGTAAAAGTCCTGCATTCAAAATGTTCCTCAAGTAAAAGTAGAAAAGTATTCTAATCAAAATATAGTGAAAGTAGCGACAGTAAAAGTAGTCGTTGTGCAGACTGGTCCATTTCAGAAGAATATATATGATATGTTTTATAATGATTGATCATGAAAGTGTTCTCAAAGCTGGTGGAGGTGCAGCTAGTCTGAAGTACTTTGTAGACTGCAGGGTAGCTGGTGGAGGTGCAGCTAGTCTGAAGTACTTTGTAGACTGCAGGGTAGCTGGTGGAGGTGCAGCTAGTCTGAAGTACTTTGTAGACTGCAGGGTAGCTGGTGGAGGTGCAGCTAGTCTGAAGTACTTTGTAGACTGCAGGGTAGCTGGTGGAGGTGCAGCTAGTCTGAAGTACTTTGTAGACTGCAGGGTTGCTGGTGGATTTACTCCAGGTGGAACTAAAGTCTGATTCAACACTTGATTAGATTTCACATCATTCATCCACATCTGTGAATTAACTAAAGGGATTAAATACATGTAGTGGAGGAGAAGTACACCATGTACCTCTGAACTGTAGTGGAGTCGAAGTACACCATGTACCTCTGAACTGTAGTGGAGTCGAAGTACACCATGTACCTCTGAACTGTAGTGGAGTCGAAGTACACCATGTACCTCTGAACTGTAGTGGAGTCGAAGTACACCATGTACCTCTGAACTGTAGTGGAGTCGAAGTACACCATGTACCTCTGAACTGTAGAGGAGTCGAAGTACACCATGTACCTCTGAACTGTAGAGGAGTCGAAGTACACCATGTACCTCTGAACTGTAGAGGAGTCGAAGTACACCATGTACCTCTGAACTGTAGTGGAGTCGAAGTACACCATGTACCTCTGAACTGTAGTGGAGTCGAAGTACACCATGTACCTCTGAACTGTAGAGGAGTCGAAGTACACCATGTACCTCTGAACTGTAGTGGAGTCGAAGTACACCATGTACCTCTGAACTGTAGAGGAGTCGAAGTACACCATGTACCTCTGAACTGTAGTGGAGTCGAAGTACACCATGTACCTTCAGGTTCAGGTTATTTATTTGTACCCGTAGGTAGTTTCTGTTTGCAGACAAAAAGACACAAGTTCCATCCTGACAAATACAAACAACAGACACATCTCTAATAAAGGACTAGTACAAGTACAAGTATACCCTGCTCAACCAAATCTCAAAATATTTAAAAAACATTTTAAGAAGGAAAACAATAGTACAAACATGGACATTCAAAATTCACAATTAAATAAATTAATAAAAATAGTCATCTGTGTGACGCTCCATGATGTGTTGATGTGTGCAACAGCTTCTGGGGTAACACTGTTTTTATACCGCTTCGTTCTACTCCTTGGGACGAGTAACCTCCGGCCCGAAGGAAGAAGCTTGAATTCTGAGTGCAGAGGGTGGGAGTCATCGTCTAATGTGGAGCTGGATAACCGCTGTAACTGCCTGAGGTACAGGGTCTCCAGGTTTAGCTGTAGCTGCCTGAGGTACAGGGTCTCCAGGTTTAGCTGTGACTGCCTGAGGTACAGGGTCTCCAGGTTTAGCTGTAACTGCCTGAGGTACAGGGTCTCCAGGTTTAGCTGTAGCTGCCTGAGGTACAGGGTCTCCAGGTTTAGCTGTAGCTGCCTGAGGTACAGGGTCTCCAGGTTTAGCTGTAGCTGCCTGAGGTACAGGGTCTCCAGGTTTAGCTGTAACTGCCTGAGGTACAGGGTCTCCAGGTTTAGCTGTGACTGCCTGAGGTACAGGGTCTCCAGGTTTAGCTGTAACTGCCTGAGGCACAGGGTCTCCAGGTTTAGCTGTAACTGCCTGAGGCACAGGGTCTCCAGGTTTAGCTGTAACTGCCTGAGGTACAGGGTCTCCAGGTTTAGCTGTAACTGCCTGAGGCACAGGGTCTCCAGGTTTAGCTGTAACTGCCTGAGGAACAGGGTCTCCAGGTTTAGCTGTGGCTCACCAATCAGTCTGCTGGACCGCTTTATCATCTGACTCAGAGAGTTTCTGCTCTTCAAAGTCAGGTTCCCATGACATTAGTGAAAAAGACAGAATTGACTCGATAAAAGCACGATAAAACAATTAACTGTAGTGGAGTCGAAGTACAACATGTATCTCTGAACTGTAGAGTAGTAGAAGTACACCATGTACCGCTGAACTGTAGAGTAGTAGAAGTCACCATGTACCTCTGAACTGCAGAGTAGTAGAAGTACACCATGTACCTCTGAACTGCAGAGTAGTAGAAGTACACCATGTACCTCTGAACTGTAGAGTAGTAGAAGTCACCATGTACCTCTGAACTGCAGAGTAGTAGAAGTACAGCATGTACCTCTGAACTGCAGAGTAGTAGAAGTACACCATGTACCTCTGAACTGCAGAGTAGTAGAAGTACACCATGTACCTCTGAACTGTAGAGTAGTAGAAGTACACCATGTATCTCTGAACTGTAGTGGAGTAGAAGTACAAAGTAGCAAAACATTAAAATACTGAATAAAGTACAAGTATCTCAAAACTGTACCCACGTATAGTACTTGTTGAGTTTATGAACTTAGTTACACCAGTGGCTATACAGATAGAAAGACTAAGCCTTGCACAGAGGCATGAAAATACATTTTCAAAATGCTCAACAGCCAGAATTATAAACTGACTGCTCCACAATTAAAATAAATGCTTTTATATATTTCTATGAGATGTGACTCTTTGGCGTTTCTGTTATTACTAACTGCTGCTTTAGTTGATCTCAAATCTTCTGTCATTCCTCATTTTAAAGCCGATATCCCGTGGGGTCGGGGGGCTCGGGTCCTCGTCACCTTTTCATACCTGATGAGTTTGCATCCCTGACTGCAGTTGCTTCAGCGTGTAGAAGCTAGTAAGCCTACTATTTGATTTGTTTCAGATAGGCACCACATGTTTCATATGCAGACCTTATTTTCCTGTTCCATGTTCAAATAAACCATTTTCAGTGGTAATTTTCTTTTGGTCAGGGAAAATGAGGTAAAGGTCATTGAGAGGTCATTGAAAAGTCATTGGTGAAAAAGTGTATGAACCCTGTATATGAATAAACTTTGATTAATTAATTCATTGGATCCACATTAAAGACATTATATATATTTAAAAAAAACACAGTGAACACAGTGAAAGTATGACACAAGCGCCTTCTGTGCAAAGATAAAAGCTTGATTTATATTTATTCGATTTAGATTTAGAGAAATCTTAACATTTACTGAGAAGGTATTTACAGATTGGGGCAAGTGAGGATACTGTAAAATTAGTTTATGAGATTTATGGCTGCTGCTGTCAGGATTCAGTCTCTTTAATAGAAACATGTTCACGATGTTTTGTACTCACAGTTGAGTACATACATTCACACAGCTTCAGTTCAATTCAGTCTAATCAACCAGATTGACAAGGACAAAGTTTAATACACTGTGTCAGCAGTGTTTACATGAGGCTCTCCGCTCGATGCTCAGGTTGATTGACATATTGTTTCTGCTCTTCCTCTGCAGGGTTCTTGGTGAAATGGTGATGCACTTCCCCGTCTCCCAGGAGGAAATCACTCTGTCCATCACTCCTCTCAGAGTCAGTCTGAGAAATTACTTTGAGGGGGGAAACGGTGAGCTAACGATACACTATGATTGTGCTGTAGTTCCTTTATAGCCCAACATTAGCCGCCTTTAGCTTAGCGGTGGTGACGTGAGGTCATGTGACCGTGCTGTAGTTCCTTTATAGCCCAACATTAGCCACCTTTAGCTTAGCGGTGGTGACGTGAAGTCATGTGACCGTGCTGTAGTTCCTTTATAGCCCTAACATTAGCCACCTTTAGCTTAGCGGTGGCGACGTGAAGTCATGTGACCGTGCTGTAGTTCCTTTATAGCCCAACATTAGCCGCCTTTAGCTTAGCGGTGGTGACGTGAAGTCATGTGACCGTGCTGTCGTTCCTTTATAGCCCAACATTAGCCGCCTTTAGCTTAGCGGTGGTGACGTGAAGTCATGTGACCGTGCTGTAGTTCCTTTATAGCCCAACATTAGCCTCCTTTAGCTTAGCGGTGGTGACGTGAAGTCATGTGACCGTGCTGTAGTTCCTTTATAGCCCAACATTAGCCTCCTTTAGCTTAGCGGTGGTGACGTGAATTCATGTGACCGTGCTGTAGTTCCTTTATAGCCCAACATTAGTCTCCTTTAGCTTAGCGGTGATGTGGTTAAATGACACAACTCGGGCTGTCCGACAGGATTGCCGTAGAGCTGAGCGTAAATGGAAAAAGGACAAACTGCAAGTTTCATTTGAAATGTTGAGGGAGTGTTGGCGTTTCTATCAAATCACTGAGAAGGAGGCAAAAAGCAAACTTTTATCTGACATCTTTCTGTCAAATCGTCATAAGCCACGCGTTCTGTTCCAGACTATTGATTTGGTCCTTAATGCCCCCCAGAATAGCTCTATGGAGACCTCTACCGCGGTCTGTGAAGATTTTCTTCACTTTTTCATTAATAAGGTAAACTCCACGAGAGTTCAAATCTCTGCTCCCGCAGTTGACCCCTCAGTTGCTGCACCGTGTGCTGCTGTCTTTAATCAGTTTGAGCATGTAGCTCTGTCTTTTGTACAGGAGATTGTCTCCAAGTTAAAGCCCTCTGGTTCTCCAAATGACCCTGTCGCGCCTCGAGGTTTTCCCCACTGTTGGACCATCTGTGCTGGCAGTTTTAAACAGCAGCCTGCTCTCAGGGAAGGTCCCTGAAAACCTGAAGCATGCAGTAGTGCAACCTCGTATTAAAAAACTCAGCCTGGATCCCACAGTTCTGGCTAATTATAGGCCCATTTCCAAAATGCCTTTTACGTCAAAGATCCTGGAGAAGATTGTCTACAGTCAAATTATGTTTTTTCTGGAAGAGAACAACATACTGGAGGTTTTCCAATCCGGTTTTAAAACTACGCACAGCACTGAAACAGCGCTTTTAAGAGTCTTTAATGACATCCTTTTATCTACTGACTCTGGGGACTGCGTTGTGCTCCTACTTATTGACTTAACTGCTGCTTTCGATACAGTCGACCATGACATCCTGATCTCCCGCTTGGAGCAGTGGGTGGGCATTGAGGGAAAAGCCCTGGAATGGTTCAGGTCATATTTGAAGGACAGAACCTTCTCTGTCAGGCTTGGTGACTCCGAGTCATCCTCTGCTCCACTCCTGTATGGGGTCCCACAGGGCTCAGTATTAGGCCCCCTGCTATTCTCCCTCTATTTGCTCCCTCTTGGGTCCATTTTTAGAAAGCACGGCATCGCATTCCACTGCTATGCTGACGATAGCCAGATTTATGTCCCTCTAACAAAGAAGGAGGGTTACCTAATTAGCCCACTGCTAAAGTGTCTAGATGATATAAAGTGCATCAGTACACCAAGCCCACCGTTACGAACCTTGGTATTAAAATGGACCGTGAACTCAAACTTGAGAGTCAGATTAAGTCGGTGGTAAAATCGAGCTTTTATCACCTGAGGCAGCTAGCCAAAGTAGAATCTTTTCTCTCCAGACAGCAGTTTGAGACAGTAATCCATGCCTTTGTCACCACCCGGCTGGACTACTGTAACTCTCTCTACATGGGGGTCAGCGGGTCCTCGCTCGCACGACTGCAGCGGGTGCAAAACGCTGCAGCAAGGCTCTTAACGGGCACACGGGAGTTTGACCACATTTCCCCTGTTTCAGCTTCTCTCCGCTGCCAATTTATTTTAGGATCCATTTTTAAATTATTGTATTTGCTTTTAAATCCCTAAATGGCATGAGCCCACCATACCTTGCTGAGCTGCTACAGCACTACACGCCAAACCGCCCTCTCAGCTCAGCGGACCGACTGCTCCTGAACGTGCCTAAAACCAGGTCAAAGCTCAGAGGGCCGTTGCTTCTCTGTCGCGGCTCCCACACTGTGGAACGCTCTGCCCCTGGAGACCAGACAGGCCTCCACACCGCCTGCTTTTACATCGCTTCTTGAAACCCACCTCTTCTCCTTAGCGTTTTAACATTTGGCGTTTCAACATCTTTCAGAGTGTTGCTTTTTTTGCATTTAAATAGTTTTTTGTTTTTACTTGTAATTGTTTTATGGTGTGTGAGCTGAGCCGTGTTTCATCTATTTGCCTGTACAGCACTTTGGTCTGGAGGTTTAAAGTGCTTTATAAATAAAGTTGTATTGTATGTGAAGTCATGTGACCGTGCTGTAGTTCCTTTATAGCCCAACATTAGCCGCCTTTAGCTTAGCGGTGGTGACGTGAAGTCATGTGACCGTGCTGTAGTTCCTTTATAGCCCAACATTAGCCACATTTAGCTTAGCGGTGGTGACGTGAAGTCATGTGACCGTGCTGTAGTTCCTTTATAGCCCAACATTAGCCGTCTTTAGCTTAGCGGTGGTGACGTGAAGTCATGTGACCGTGCTGTAGTTCCTTTATAGCCCAACATTAGCCTCCTTTAGCTTAGCGGTGGTGACGTGAAGTCATGTGACCGTGCTGTAGTTCCTTTATAGCCCAACATTAGCCGCCTTTAGCTTAGCGGTGGTGACGTGAAGTCATGTGACCGTGCTGTAGTTCCTTTATAGCCCAACATTAGCCTCCTTTAGCTTAGCGGTGGTGACGTGAAATCATGTGACCGTGCTGTAGTTCCTTTATAGCCCAACATTAGCCGTCTTTAGCTTAGCGGTGGTGACGTGAAGTCATGTGACCGTGCTGTAGTTCCTTTATAGCCCAACGTTAGCCTCCTTTAGCTTAGCGGTGGTGACGTGAAGTCATGTGACCGTGCTGTAGTTCCTTTATAGCCCAACATTAGCCTCCTTTAGCTTAGCGGTGGTGACGTGAAGTCATGTGACCGTGCTGTAGTTCCTTTATAGCCCAACATTAGCCGCCTTTAGCTTAGCGGTGGTGACGTGAAGTCATGTGACCGTGCTGTAGTTCCTTTATAGCCCAACGTTAGCCTCCTTTAGCTTAGCGGTGGTGACGTGAAGTCATGTGACCGTGCTGTAGTTCCTTTATAGCCCAACATTAGCCTCCTTTAGCTTAGCAGTGGTGACGTGAAGTCATGTGACCGTGCTGTAGTTCCTTTATAGCCCAACATTAGCTTTTTACTTCAGAAAGCATAAAGTCGTGTTAATATGTGGAGATTATCGTGCTGAACTAAACCTGTAATTATCATAAACGTTTGTTTGCCACAGAGATTATTTCTCAGCAATAATCCAAAATACAAGTCCCTTCCCTTTGGCCTAGAAAAATGTCATGACTGCACGACTCGAGTGACAAAGGTTTACTAGATTTAAGAGAATACATCACCCACAAAATGATCATTTGTATATCACCCTGATGACCCTGTTTTACCTCAAATTCTTGAAAAACACTCTTCACACTTTTCTTGCATGACTCCAGATTGAATTAAAGAATAAAAATAATAATTTATCAAGCTTCACAAACACATTACTTTTTTTCGGAAGCGTGCAAAAGAGAGAGACTTCTCCAGAAGTGTTTTGAATATAGGTTTTATTGAAAGTCACGTGTTTGTAAAGTAGTGAGCATCCAACTGGACATGCAAGAAAAACAACATTTTGTCCAAGAATTCACAGGCTAAGTTTTTTGTGGTTGTTTTTCTTGACAACTTAACCTGAATATGGAAATGGCGGCGTATGAAATCGTTCTACAAACACTAAAGAACATCGTGCAGATATTATTTGACTCCAGGATGTTTTCACAGATCACATGAAGATTATGTACACGGAGATGTCCCTACACCCAGACGAGTTTGACTACTTTCAGATCGGAGTGGAGTCGAATATAACCTTCTGTCTCAAGGAGCTCAGGGTAACAGGAGGCTGTGTGTGTGTGTGTGTGTGTGTGTGTGTGTGTGTGTGTGTGTGGTGTGTGTGTGTGTGTGTGTGTGTGTGTGTGTGTGTGTGTGTGTGTGTGTGTGTGTGTGTGTGTGTGTGTGTGTGTGTGTGTGTGTGTGTGTGTGTGTGTGTGTGGTCTAGCATTACTATACTTGTGGGGACCTAAATCTGTTTACATACTGTAGTCACGTGTGGGGACTCACCTCCCTTATGGGGACAAATTGGAGGTCCTCATAAGGGGAATCATTAATTTTAGGGTGAAGACTTGGTTAGGATCAGGGTTAGGGTTAGGCATGTGTTGGTTATGGTTAAGGTTAGGATAAGTCTCCAGGAAATGCATGTAAGTCAATGTAATGTCCCCTGAAGTGATGTATACATGGTATGTGTGTGTGTGTGTGTGTGTGTGTGTGTGTGTGTGTGTGTGTGTGTGTGTGTGTGTGTGTGTGTGTGTGTGTGTGTGTGTGTGTGGTGTGTGTGTGTGTGTGTGTGTGTGTGTGTGTGTGTGTGTGTGTGTGTGTGTGTGGGGTCTAGCATTACTATACTTGTGGGGACCTACATCTGTTTACATAGTCACGTGTGGGGACTCACCTCCCTTATGGGGACAAAGTGGAGGTCCTCATAAGGGGAATCATTAATTTTAGGGTGAAGACTTGGTTAGGATCAGGGTTAGGGTTAGGCATGTGTTGGTTATGGTTAAGGTTAGGATAAGTCTCCAGGAAATGCATGTAAGTCAATGTAATGTCCCCTGAAGTGATGTATACATGGTGTGTGTGTGTGTGCGCGCACGTGCAGAGAATGAATATATCTGTGTTTGACTGGTTTACGTAACTATTACAACTAAACTGTAAAAGTTAGGCTGGATTAAGTCGTGTGGTTTTATTTTTTAAGAGCTTAGTAAGAGTAAGAGACTACTACTGTAATATGTATGTGCTGATATGTTGGCTGACAGCAACAAATTGGGCCGAACAAATATATTTAAAACCTTTTTTATCACAGATTAATTCGCTGACTCGCTTCTCGATTCATTAAAAGTCCAAAAATAGTGAAAAAGTCCATGGCTTTAAATGGTCTTGTTTTTTAAATCCAAACCCCACAAATATCCACTTTAATAACATCGAACAGAGAGAAGCTGAACATCTCCACATTTTTCGAGGCTAAAAACAGCATTTCTTGCATAAACTTGTCCCATGAACAAAATAGCGGTCGATATATTCACCGCCCGTCGAGCAATCAGCTCTAACACATACATGTTTTTATTAAAGTTACGAGTCGTAGAAGTTTGACTACCTTTAAAGCCACGTAGGCATGTGTTTGTATTAAAGTCAATCCTAAACTGATTTTGAGAAACAGCAAAACATTGAAACCTAATAACAAATAATCTAATTTCCAGAGTTTTGTGCTCAACACACCGAATGGATTTGATTTCTTCTGTCTCGCCTTAAAGGGAACAAAAGGAGCTGCTTGGCTGTTGAAGGTCCTTACACACGAGACGATTTTCGGCGTCGATAGATGTCGGGCCGTCGATGAGCGTCGTGTCGCCCTACTCAGATTGATGTGTACCGCACCGTCGTGTCTTTTCGGCCGACACCTTCGGCCGCCGATTCGACTTGTTGCCGTCGGCCAAATACATCAATCTGATTGGCTGTTCAGCTTAGCGAATCAGTGCATGAGAAGCGAAACGGAAGTGATGGACGTAACCAAACTATTAAGAAGGCAAATGTGAGGTTTCATTTACCTCCAGCTCTCGACGCAGGTTCGGGAAACCCCGTGAGCTTCTCGCTGGAGAGTGAAGATGGAACGTACGCTATTTGTTGTTTGTTTACATCACGCAGTCTGTCTTCTTCTCTCGGTTATCACGCAGTCTGTTCTTCTTCTCTCGGTTATCACGCAGTCTGTTCTTCTTCTCTCGGTTATCACGCAGTCTGTCTTCCGGTCGTTGCCTCTTTTGAATGACGAATACACACTACCGCCACCTGCTGGTAAGCAGAGGTATTGCCACGCAGTGCGTACGTGCTTCTTGGCCGTCGGCTGAAGTCTTTGCGGTGTGTTCCAGTGCGACACGTGGTCGAGACGCAGGAGACGTGAGGCGACGCAGTCGGGGGTCCGTCTGCGTCAGTTCTTTGGTGTCAGCTTGGTGTGTAAGAAGCTTAAGTGCAGGTAATCAGACTCGACCTGAATTAGCTCTCGTCCCTGATCAGCGAGACTCCCCGCTGTGAGTCGTCTTGCTCATTTCCGTTTTTGGAAAATTGGGTTTGGATGGATTAGAGACGGGATTTAAAAGTTAAATCGACTTTCGACTGTTTCTTTCGCCTAGTCACTGTAAACATGCTAAGCTTTCAAAGTTTAAGAAAATCACACAACCAAACAAGCATGTCTCCGTTTTCTGACGGGAATTGTTGCTGTTATTTTTCTACAGGGTTTACTGTCCTTTGCAGAGTCGTACTGCCTTCCGGTGTCCGTCCACTTCGGTGCTGCAGGAAAGTGAGTGTGTGTAAAGTTTAAAGAGGCCCTATTATGCTTTCAGCCCTTCCCTGTGGTTATATAGGTTTCAGTGCATGTCAACGGCCTGCAAGGGCTACAATCCCAGAACATCCTTTCCAGAACATAGCAATTAAATCACGGTGTAACACTCGCGCTTCTATTGGCTAGCGCTCCAACACATTGTAGGTGATAGGCTAAGGGGCGGGACTCTAAGCTGGTTGACCAATCACAACAGAGCCGGCCAGCAATCAGAGCAGACAGAGAGGACTCTTTAAAGTAGAGACACTACACACTGATATACACCTGAACATCAGCAGGAGAGGACTCTTTAAAGTAGAGACACTACATACTGATATACACCTGAACATCAGCAGGAGAGGACTCTTTAAAGTAGAGACACTACATACTGATATACACCTGAACATCAGCAGGAGAGGACTCTTTAAAGTAGAGACACTACGTACTGATATACACCTGAACATCAGCAGGAGGACTCTTTAAAGTAGAGACACTACATACTGATACACACCTGAACATCAGCAGGAGAGGACTCTTTAAAGTAGAGACACTACATACTGATATACACCTGAACATCAGCAGGAGAGGACTCTTTAAAGTAGAGACACTACATACTGATATACACCTGAACATCAGCAGGAGAGGACTCTTTAAAGTAGAGACACTACATACTGATATACACCTGAACATCAGCAGGAGAGGACTCTTTAAAGTAGAGACACTACATACTGATATACACCTGAACATCAGCAGGAGAGGACTCTTTAAAGTAGAGACACTACATACTGATATACACCTGAACATCAGCAGGAGAGGACTCTTTAAAGTAGAGACACTACATACTGATATACACCTGAACATCAGCAGGAGAGGACTCTTTAAAGTAGAGACACTACACACTGATATACACCTGAACATCAGCAGGAGAGGACTCTTTAAAGTAGAGACACTACATACTGATATACACCTGAACATCAGCAGGAGAGGACTCTTTAAAGTAGAGACACTACACACTGATATACACCTGAACATCAGCAGGAGAGGACTCTTTAAAGTAGAGACACTACATACTGATATACACCTGAACATCAGCAGGAGAGGACTCTTTAAAGTAGAGACACTACACACTGATATACACCTGAACATCAGCAGGAGAGGACTCTTTAAAGTAGAGACACTACATACTGATATACACCTTGACATTTAAATATATAAAACATAACTGTACTTCTGTCCCCGGTGGATATCCCTCAGCGTGTGTTTGACGTGTGCAGGCCTGTGTGTTTCTCAGTGGAGGATATGATCCTGGAGGCCACCGTAGTTCTGTCCACTCTGATCGACTCCGAGAGCCCCTCTCAGCCTGCAGAGACCCTCGCTGTGGCCCCCAGGACCCCCACCAGGTGACACTGAGCAGCCATCATCAATACAACTATATCACAATAACAAAGCTAGAACTCTGATCAGCTGAATGTACATATAAACAGATATGAGATAGTTAAAATATACTGTATGTGTGCAGGTCAAACTGAAAGTGAAATGCAGCAGCTAAATGTCTTTAAACTATATTTAAAATGTCTTCAAAAGCCCTTTTTTCGACTCGCAATTTTAGCTGTTTTTCTGCACATCCTTAAAAAGTCTAATGTCTTAAGTGTCATAAATCTAAATGAAGGTCTTAATTGATTTTATGCAGGTGTGCAGATGTTGTACCTGAGTCTCCAGGTGAGGCAGCTACTGTCCCTGCTGGGATGGAGCTGGTGGCCTCCAGCCAGGGCAGCCCCATCGAAGACCCTGCTCTGCTGCTGCTGCTCCACCATCTCTCTGAACCTCACTATCAGGAGAGGGCCAACTCCACTCCTGCCTCCTCGGTAACAAGAGCTTCCTGTTGCCAGAGAGGGCAAGAGTACACACATCCTGTACTCAAGTAGAAGTACTGAGTAATGTTTAAAGATACTCTTGTGAAAGTAGAAGTACTGACTAAACTTCAACATGAGTTCAACATGTAAGAAGTAGAAAGTACAGGTATTTGAGTTCAACATGTAAGAAGTAGAAAGTACAGGTATTTGAGTTCAACATGTGAGAAGCAGAAAGTACAGGTATTTGAGTTCAACATGTGAGAAGTAGAAAGTACAGGTATTTGAGTTCAACATGGAAGAAGTAGAAAGTACAGGTATTTGAGTTCAACATGAAAGAAGTAGAAAGTACAGGTATTTGAATTCAACATGTGAGAAGTAGAAAGTACAGGTATTTGAGTTCAATATGTAAGAAGTAGAAAGTTCAGGTATTTGAGTTCAACATGTAAGAAGTAGAAAGTACAGGTATTTGAGTTCAACATGTAAGAAGTAGAAAGTACAGGTATTTGGGTTCAACATGGAAGAAGTAGAAAGTACAGGTATTTGAGTTCAACATGTAAGAAGTAGAAAGTACAGGTATTTGAGTTCAACATGTAAGAAGTAGAAAGTACAGGTATTTGAGTTCAACATGTAAGAAGTAGAAAGTACAGGTATTTGAGTTCAACATGTAAGAAGTAGAAAGTACAGGTATTTGAGTTCAACATGTGAGAAGTAGAAAGTACAGGTATTTGTGTTCAACATGTAAGAAGTAGAAAGTACAGGTATTTGAGTTCAACATGTAAGAAGTAGAAAGTACAGGTATTTGAGTTCAACATGTAAGAAGTAGAAAGTACAGGTATTTGAGTTCAACATGTGAGAAGTAGAAAGTACAGGTATTTGAGTTCAACATGAGAGAAGTAGAAAGTACAGGTATTTGTGTTCAACATGTAAGAAGTAGAAAGTACAGGTATTTGAGTTCAACATGTAAGAAGTAGAAAGTACAGGTATTTGAGTTCAACATGTGAGAAGTAGAAAGTACAGGTATTTGAGTTCAACATGTAAGAAGTAGAAAGTACAGGTATTTGAGTTCAACATGTAAGAAGTAGAAAGTACAGGTATTTGAGTTCAACATGAGAGAAGTAGAAAGTACAGGTATTTGAGTTCAACATGTGAGAAGTAGAAAGTACAGGTATTTGAGTTCAACATGTGAGAAGTAGAAAGTACAGGTATTTGTGTTCAACATGTAAGAAGTAGAAAGTACAGGTATTTGAGTTCAACATGAGAGAAGTAGAAAGTACAGGTATTTGAGTTCAACATGTAAGAAGTAGAAAGTACAGGTATTTGAGTTCAACATGTGAGAAGTAGAAAGTACAGGTATTTGAGTTCAACATGTAAGAAGTAGAAAGTACAGGTATTTGTGTTAAACATGTAAGAAGTAGAAAGTACAGGTATTTGTGTTCAACATGTAAGAAGTAGAAAGTACAGGTATTTGTGTTCAACATGAGAGAAGTAGAAAGTACAGGTATTTGGGTTCAACATGGAAGAAGTAGAAAGTACAGGTATTTGAGTTCAACATGTAAGAAGTAGAAAGTACAGGTATTTGAGTTCAACATGTGAGAAGTAGAAAGTACAGGTATTTGAGTTCAACATGTAAGAAGTAGAAAGTACAGGTATTTGTGTTCAACATGTAAGAAGTAGAAAGTACAGGTATTTGTGTTCAACATGTAAGAAGTAGAAAGTACAGGTATTTGAGTTCAACATGTAAGAAGTAGAAAGTACAGGTATTTGTGTTAAACATGTAAGAAGTAGAAAGTACAGGTATTTGAGTTCAACATGTGAGAAGTAGAAAGTACAGGTATTTGAGTTCAACATGAGAGAAGTAGAAAGTACAGGTATTTGTGTTCAACATGTAAGAAGTAGAAAGTACAGGTATTTGAGTTCAACATGTAAGAAGTAGAAAGTACAGGTATTTGAGTTCAACATGTGAGAAGTAGAAAGTACAGGTATTTGAGTTCAACATGTAAGAAGTAGAAAGTACAGGTATTTGAGTTCAACATGTAAGAAGTAGAAAGTACAGGTATTTGAGTTCAACATGAGAGAAGTAGAAAGTACAGGTATTTGAGTTCAACATGTGAGAAGTAGAAAGTACAGGTATTTGAGTTCAACATGTGAGAAGTAGAAAGTACAGGTATTTGTGTTCAACATGTAAGAAGTAGAAAGTACAGGTATTTGAGTTCAACATGAGAGAAGTAGAAAGTACAGGTATTTGAGTTCAACATGTAAGAAGTAGAAAGTACAGGTATTTGAGTTCAACATGTGAGAAGTAGAAAGTACAGGTATTTGAGTTCAACATGTAAGAAGTAGAAAGTACAGGTATTTGTGTTAAACATGTAAGAAGTAGAAAGTACAGGTATTTGTGTTCAACATGTAAGAAGTAGAAAGTACAGGTATTTGTGTTCAACATGAGAGAAGTAGAAAGTACAGGTATTTGGGTTCAACATGGAAGAAGTAGAAAGTACAGGTATTTGAGTTCAACATGTAAGAAGTAGAAAGTACAGGTATTTGAGTTCAACATGTGAGAAGTAGAAAGTACAGGTATTTGTGTTCAACATGTGAGAAGTAGAAAGTACAGGTATTTGAGTTCAACATGTAAGAAGTAGAAAGTACAGGTATTTGTGTTCAACATGTAAGAAGTAGAAAGTACAGGTATTTGAGTTCAACATGTGAGAAGTAGAAAGTACAGGTATTTGTGTTCAACATGTAAGAAGTAGAAAGTACAGGTATTTGAGTTCAACATGAGAGAAGTAGAAAGTACAGGTATTTGAGTTCAACATGTAAGAAGTAGAAAGTACAGGTATTTGAGTTCAACATGTAAGAAGTAGAAAGTACAGGTATTTGGGTTCAACATGTCAGAAGTCAAAGTAAAAAGCCGTCAGAAAAGTAAGTAGTGGAGTAAAGTACTGATACCAGAAACATGTACTTAAGTACAGTAACAAAGTATTTGTACTCCACTACTTCCCACCTCTGCTCACATCGACCAATGGATTCTTGTTCTCCGTCCTTTAAGACGGACTTGACCCCTGAGTGATGAAGTCTGAGTTTGAACGTACTGAGCTTCATTATGTTGAAACATTTCGCTGACATGTCATTTGATTTCTTTTCAGATTTGCTCGCTGCTGTTCAGGGCGAAGTCCCCAGAATCAGGGGAGGGACTTCCTGTGCTGGCGTGTTGCAGCGATGAAGAGGAGGCTGAGGAGGAAGAGGTGATGATGATGAGGTGCCCGACACTCTGACGACAGTAGGACATTATTTATTTATAGATTTGTAAGCATGTAAGCGTTCAAACCGGTTTTAAACAGAAGAGTTTCCCGAAAAATGTTCCGTTGGAAATGTAGAATAATTATTTATAAAAGAATGAATAAATGTATTTATTGTTCACAATTTCAGTCTGTGAAATGTAGGGGATGAAAACGGTTCTATAAACGTACTTATACAAAAACTCACCTCTTCAATCTGGCTTTTAATGTGTGATCGTTTTGGTATTATTTGACTTTAACTATATATTTATTTGTTGTTCTTTTCGCTATATCTGTAAAGCGTCTTTGAGCACCTGTGAAAGCGCTAACAAATTAAATCTATTATTATAATGCATTACAATCTGCTTATTGAACAGTCTAATTATAGTTATAAGGCTTTAATACAATCACCACAATTCATCATAAAGCATTAAATACTTTAAATGTAGTGGCCAAAATCCCGAAAGGTTTGTCTCGTAACCTTCACCTCAACAGTTAATGTTCTCGGCCACATGTAGAGCTCGGGCCTCGGACGCGGTGTCAGACTCGCAGTACACAACCCACTGGACGTTTCTGTTGCTTTTCAAGGTTTATTTCCAGCAAAACAAAATACGAAAACAATATTTAACATAAACTTAAACATCAGATCCTAATAATCTGTCTTCTACTCAGCATAGGGTCGCGTCTGCGTGTCAATGACGGTATTGCTGCTGCCCTCCCGTCACACACCGCACCTCCAACTTAAAGCCTTAGCCCCGCCCCCTTCACCTGAGCCCTGCTGCCCTCCCGTCACACACCGCACCTCCAACTTAAAGCCTTAGCCCCGCCCCCTTCACCTGAGCCCTGCTGCCCTCCCGTCACACACCGCACCTCCAACTTAAAGCCTTAGCCCCGCCCCCTTCACCTGAGCCCTGCTGCCCTCCCGTCACACACCGCACCTCCAACTTAAAGCCTTAGCCCCGCCCCCTTCACCTGAGCCCTGCTGCCCTCCCACTGACACAGAGAAATGCATTAATCAAGGTTCCAAATAAATCAAAACAAAATTAACTTAAAGCGATAGTGGAAATTGAACCCCAAATAGTTTCGTTTTAACTTATATACAAGCATAATTACGTACCAAAACAATCACACCGGATTAAAAAAATATAATAATTGCCTTACGCATGTTAGAAGCACTTTATTGCAGCTTCCCCGAACTTTTTTAGAAACGAAATGATCGATTCAGCCAAACCGGAAGTGACGAAAACTCAGGAAGATGAAACGATAACAAACCATGGCGTCTATGCAGAATGAACGTGGAAGGGCAAATATACCAGACAAAGAAGAAGGATTGTACGAGGTATCCAGTGATGATAGCGAGTCAGAAACATCCTCTCGGCTTTCCTGCGAAAATGTAGTTTTAGGAACTGAATCTGAATCCGGTTCGGTAAGCGACGATGGTGAGAATATTGAGCCAGACGATGGACTATTACGTCCTTATTTGTTCGAGCCCGAGGAGATGGAGTTAGTTCACGGCATGGGCAATGGCGAGGATGATCAGGACCAGGCGCCAGATGATGCACCCCTACGCACAAATAATCTTGACTGGTAGGTCCCTAAGCATAGATCACGCGAGGCGCTATATTATATATTGCAAAAGTTGGCACTGTAGGCCGATGGCTATGCCCGAGGATGACTGCATGTAGGGTACATTTCATAACATACCAGGGTCAGTTTCACATACATTATCTTGTCACATTTATTATTGTATATGTAACAGCCTTACGGGCATTAATTACATGAATAAATTGAAATGAATTGTATACTAGCATGATATACAGCTAGAGCCAATCGGTCTCTTGACGTAGTAGGGTCCTAATCCTAGGCTAGCCAGGCTGCCTGTCAAGTGTAGGCTGTACTCGCAGTACTGTTAGTCTATCATATCTATATGATGATCAGTGTACACATTCGACACTGTGTACCGGATTATCGGATGACGATCGGCCTCCGGTCGCCTCATCGACAGGCAACACATGGCGCTGTACACAAAGGTACAGGCTAATGATGCATTCAATCAGCCAGAACACATAATAAAATCCTCGTGCCTCGTCCAATGTTTGTGCCCGTCTGCCTTTGTTTTCGTCATCACCCGAAGATTCCCGAAGTATTTCGTTTCATGAGAGGGCGTGGTCGGGAGCAGTACAATTGAAAATAAAATGAAACTAGGCGCATGAAATAAAAAAAAATATGCTTATTTTTAATAAAAATACAAAAGTTAAACCCAAAATTCGCGGATTTCCACTTTCCCTTTAAATGCGGCTCCTACAGTAAATATCATAATTCTATATAATTGCTGGTCACCCACTGACACTTTATAATATCATCTTGAATGTTGGGACAGCGATAATGCATTTAATACGGTTATTACGTGGTTATTCTATACGTTCTTGCAACAAATTCTGCATTGATTTAGTTGTTTTTCGTACTTTTAAGCACATTTTTTATAAATATTGCATGGATTTAATTAAATTAAAACACGGTAACTAAAGCAAACGGACACTTAAGAGTATCTTATTATCATAATGCAATTAAAAAAGATAATATTGCAACTATGGGAATTATAAAACACTGATTACCAGAGAAGTTATTTAGTGTTATGATAACTGATGAGATATATATATATATATATATATATATATATATATATATATATATATATATATATATATATATTTCTGTTCCTCAAATTATTCCAGAAATATGAAAATGGTGTCAAACTGAGCGTTTTGTCTTTACGGAGCTTCGACTTGTCGTTTAAGAATTTATATATCTTATAAACAAGATCAGATTTCTAGAAGAACCCCAGAGTAATGGTTTTAAAGCAGAATCAATATTAACAAGTGCCTATCCCAATAATTATACGGTGCACTTAACTCTCCTCACGATACAATCAGCTGATCTTAATTATAGACATGGGCGTTGTAGAAAATGCTAGAATAACTATTTCTACATTTGGGTTCGTCTGAGAAAACATGACCTCAGCCTGAAGTTGCCACACCTGTCTGATGGGAGTGTGTCAGGTCTGAGGAATTTGGGCACGGACACGAACGGAGATACATAAGGAGATACACACACGGACACACACACACACACACACACACACACGGAGATACATAAGGAGATACACACATAAGGAGATACACACACGGACAAACAAAGACACATACGGAGATACACACACACGGAGATACATAAGGAGATACACACACGGACACACACACACGGAGATACATAAGGAGATACACACACACGGAGATACATAAGGAGATACACACACGGACACACACACACACACACGGAGATACATAAGGAGATACACACACACGGAGATACATAAGGAGATACACACACGGACACACACACACACGGAGACACACACAGACACATAAGGAGACACACACACACGGAGATCACACACACACACACAAACACACACAAACACACAAGGAGACACACACACACGGAGACACATACACACAGACACATAAGGAGACACACACACACACACGGAGACACACACACAGACACATAAGGAGACACACACACATAAGGAGACACACACACACGGAGACACATACACACAGACACATAAGGAGACACACACACACACACGGAGACACATACACACAGACACAAAAGGAGACACACACACACACACGGAGACACATACACACAGACACAAAAGGAGACACACACACCCAGAGATACACACACACTTCTTAAGCGTCTAACAACGGAGGTCAGCGAGTTAAACCCCGGCAGCGGATCGTGTGGTTATCCATCATGGAGAAAGAAGCAACCCTCGAGCATCAAGGAAAGAAGACAAAACAACGGCTTAATAAATACTTTACTCTTTATTTAAATATTGCACAGATCAGAGAAAGGTTCTTTGCATTGACCTGCACTCGCAGACACATGTTCCGACACGGCTCCGCTTGTAACAGGGCAGGTGGAGACGCCGATCGTCCTCAAATATATTTAAAGAAAAGGGAAATACTTTTTCAACCTGGACGTTATTTCCCGTTTCATTTGGACATGTCTGGGACTGGCGAGGTGTTCAAGAATGCATCGTAATCCTTTGCTCGAAGTGGAAGAAGTTCTCAGATCCTTGACTTTAGTAAAATAGAAATACTTTAGTACGAAAATACTCATCATTTCAAATGAGGCACGATCGAGCTGAAAGAAGGTACTTGTGTGCAGAACGGCTCCTTCAAAGCTTTGCCTACATTACATTATCCTGTTGATATATCTAACCTGTACACGAAAAGGTATTTTAAAGTTTCATTTCCCAGAAGGTTCGGTTTGCGTTCACACGGCGAAACTCAAACGGACTGTAAACTTTAAACACAAGTCATGTGCACGGAAATGCTGTTCACCCATTGGTCGGACATCAAGGGGGTACAAACGTGAATCCAGGCCATTTCTCCCGGAGCCTCCGCCATGGAGCATCGGCAGGTTATTCTCATGCTGCTGTTAGTCTGGAGATCAACAGACGCTAGCGGCCCGCGCATACGATTATATAATCAGACAACGTCCGTTAAAAACATTATAACGTAATGAGAGACGTTCTGCAGTCAGGAGGGCGTTTCCCCGACGACAGGTGTTCTGACTTTCATGTAGCTGACGGAGAATTGTTTCTTTACACGTCACTGTTCAACACTTCATTCTGCTTCACTCTTTAACGAAACAACGCGGATGTCTTGAAAGACTCTTTCGCTGAAGATTTTTGAAGATATCCGCGTTCTTGTGACACGTAAATATACGCTTCCTATGTTTCGGTGCGGACTGCGTTCCCACCATGAACCGCTCCAGAGTTCGCAAGCCAGCGCTCCGAGAGCACCTATTTCAGCGGACCAGAGTCCGGTTGTTTAGTTCCCTTCAGAGGTCTGCGTTCACACCGACCCAAACGAACCGCACCAAGCGGCTACACGCACCAGGGTTCGATTCAACCGGACGATACAAGGCGGAAGGTGTGAGCGCACCCTAAAGGTAGAGACGATTGAGTGGAAGTGTTAAATGGAAATACTCAGGTAAAGTATATAAAACATTACTTGAGAATGGTATTTGAATAAATGTACTGCTCAGATTATTACAAGTGTCTGACAACATTATATAAAGGACACTACGGAGAAATTAAACCGTTTCCTTTACCTCTGTGTTGCAGTGTGTAGACGTGAGTGAGAGTTGTCGCAGTGTGTTGGGGTACAGAAAGTGAGATATTTAGATTTGACATATCATTGCCAAATATCACGTTTATTTTGACGCAAACTTACAGAACGAGACATTTCCGAGTGAGACTAGCACACCGTAACAAAGTGGAAGTAAAGAGAACGTGTATATTTCTCTGTCGGGTCGTGCTTACCATGTTGCCAGACACTAATAATATCAATGTAAGTGGAAGAAAAATAACTTTTACCGGACGTTCATCGAAGAAAAATGATTAAATCGCAGCCCTTACCCAATTACAAGTCACTTCGACATTGGCTCACAAGGTCCAGGTTGAAACTTATTTAAAATACCCTTTAAAAAACTGAATGACAAACTGACCGTTCAGTGGGAGTTGGTCACATACAGTAGGGTTGAGCAGATTGTAACAGATCCACAGGGAGGACTCTCCAAATGGCTTCATCACTATTCCTAAGCGCCTCCCGACTCTTATCGAGGAAGCAGAATTCAGGATGTGGTCTTATATGTGTCGTTAAGACAGCAGTGCATGATGGGTAATCTGTCTATGGCTACTTATAACAGTTTTAGGTTTCCTGCGCCCGGCACAAAGTCGGGGCGTTTAGGATTTATGAGCGTGTGACGTGTCAACACACCTGACACAAGGCACGTCTTTATAACGTTACACAACATATGGGTTTCAATAAGAAGTATTTAAACTGTGGCAGTTAGACGGAGAGCCCACATCTACCGGAGAGGATACGGGCCACATGTAAACATTTCATCTGAATTCAGGAAATGAAGTTTAAAGTGTGAATTCTGAGTTTTAAGTCTGGGGGGGATTAGGTCGAGACTCTCAGAGTAAAATGTGAAATCTAAAAGTCCAAATTCTGGGTTTAAAGAACAAAGTCTGGATTTTGAGTTTCAAGTCAAATTATGATTTTTAAGTCCGAGTTAAACGTCTGAAATTCTAAGTTGTAAAGTCAAAATAATGGGAATGAAGTCAGCATTTTGAGTTAAGGGTCCACATTTAAGAGATTCAGGATTCTGAGTTTTAAGTTTAAAGACCAGATTCTGAATTTAAACCCAGAAATTTGAGTTTCAAATCCAACTTCTAAGAATAAAGTGGCAATTTTTTAGTTGAAAGTAAAAATTGTGAGTTTAAAGTCTTAAGTTGAGAATTTAAAGTCTTAAGTTTAAAGTCTTAAAGTCTAAAGTTGAGAATTTAAAGTCTAAAGTTGAGAGTTTAAAGTCTAAAGTTTAAAGTCTTAAGTCTAAAGTCTTAAGTTTAAAGTCTAAAGTTGAGAGTTTAAAGTCTATAGTTGAGAATTTAAAGTCTTAAGTTTAAAGTCTTAAGTTTAAAGTCTTAAGTCTTAAGTTTAAAGTCTTAAGTTTAAAGTCTAAAGTTGAGAGTTTAAAGTCTATAGTTGAGAATTTAAAGTCTTAAGTTTAAAGTCTTAAGTTTAAAGTCTAAAGTTGAGAATTTAAAGTCTTAAGTTTAAAGTCTTAAAGTCTAAAGTTGAGAATTTAAAGTCTAAAGTTGAGAGTTTAAAGTCTAAAGTTTAAAGTCTTAAGTCTAAAGTCTTAAGTTTAAAGTCTAAAGTTGAGAGTTTAAAGTCTATAGTTGAGAATTTAAAGTCTTAAGTTTAAAGTCTTAAGTCTTAAGTTTAAAGTCTTAAGTTTAAAGTCTAAAGTTGAGAGTTTAAAGTCTAAAGTTGAGAGTTTAAAGTCTAAAGTTTAAAGTCTTAAGTCTTAAGTCTAAAGTTGAGAATTTAAAGTCTTAAAGTCTAAAGTCTTAAGTTTAAAGTCTTAAGTTGAGAGTTTAAAGTCTTAAGTTTAAAGTCTTAAGTTTAAAGTCTTAAGTTGTGAGTTTAAAGTCTAAAGTTTAAAGTCTAAAGTTTAAAGTCTAAAGTTTAAAGTCTAAAGTTGAGAGTTTAAAGTCTAAAGTTTAAAGTCTAAAGTTTAAAGTTGAGAGTTTAAAGTTTAAAGTCTTAAGTTGAGAGTTTAAAGTCTAAAGTTTAAAGTTGAGAGTTTAAAGTTTAAAGTCTTAAGTTGAGAGTTTAAAGTCTAAAGTTTAAAGTCTAAAGTTGAGAATTTAAAGTCTTAAAGTCTTAAGTTGAGAGTTTAAAGTCTATAGTTGAGAATTTAAAGTCTAAAGTTTAAAGTCTTAAGCTGAGAGTTTAAAGTCTTAAGTTGTGAGTTTAAAGTCTAAAGTTTAAAGTCTTAAGTTTAAAGTCTAAAGTTGTGAGTTTAAAGTCTAAAGTTTAAAGTCTTAAGTTTAAAGTCTTAAGTTGTGAGTTTAAAGTCTAAAGTTTAAAGTCTAAAGTTTAAAGTCTAAAGTTTAAAGTCTAAAGTTGAGAGTTTAAAGTCTAAAGTTTAAAGTCTAAAGTTTAAAGTTGAGAGTTTAAAGTTTAAAGTCTTAAGTTGAGAGTTTAAAGTCTAAAGTTTAAAGTTGAGAGTTTAAAGTTTAAAGTCTTAAGTTGAGAGTTTAAAGTCTAAAGTTTAAAGTCTAAAGTTGAGAATTTAAAGTCTAAAGTTTAAAGTCTTAAGTCTTAAGTTTAAAGTCTTAAGTTTAAAGTCTTAAGTTTAAAGTCTTATGTTGAGAGTTTAAAGTCTAAAGTTGAGAGTTTAAAGTCTTAAGTCTTAAGTTGTGAGTTTAAAGTTTAAAGTCTAAAGTTGTGAATTGAAAGTCTTAAAGTCTTAAGCTGAGAGTTTAAAGTCTAAAGTTGAGAGTTTAAAGTCTAAAGTTTAAAGTCTTAAGCTGAGAGTTTAAAGTCTAAAGTTGAGAGTTTAAAGTCTAAAGTTTAAAGTCTTAAGTTTAAAGTCTAAAGTTGAGAGTTTAAAGTCTAAAGTTTAAAGTCTAAAGTTGAGAGTTTAAAGTCTAAAGTTTAAAGTCTTAAGCTGAGAGTTTAAAGTCTAAAGTTGAGAGTTTAAAGTCTAAAGTTTAAAGTCTTAAGTTTAAAGTCTAAAGTTGAGAGTTTAAAGTCTAAAGTTTAAAGTCTAAAGTTTAAAGTCTTAAGCTGAGAGTTTAAAGTCTAAAGTTGAGAGTTTAAAGTCTAAAGTTTAAAGTCTTAAGTTTAAAGTCTTAAGTTGAGAGTTTAAAGTCTTAAGTTTAAAGTCTAAAGTTGTGAGTTTAAAGTCTTAAGTTGAGGGTTTAAAGTCTAAAGTTTAAAGTCTAAAGTTGAGAGTTTAAACTCTAAAGTTGAGAGTTTAAAGTCTAAAGTTTAAAGTCTAAAGTTTAAAGTCTTAAGTTTAAAGTCTAAAGTTGAGAGTTTAAAGTCTAAAGTTTAAAGTCTAAAGTTGTGAGTTTAAAGTCTAAAGTTGAGAGTTTAAAGTCTATAGTTTAAAGTCTTAAGCTGAGAGTTTAAACTCTAAAGTTGAGAGTTTAAAGTCTAAAGTTTAAAGTCTAAAGTTTAAAGTCTTAAGTTTAAAGTCTAAAGTTGAGAGTTTAAAGTCTAAAGTTTAAAGTCTTAAGTTGAGAGTTTAAAGTCTTAAGTTGAGGGTTTAAAGTCTAAAGTTTAAAGTCTAAAGTTGAGAGTTTAAAGTCTTAAGTTTAAAGTCTAAAGTTGTGAGTTTAAAGTCTTAAGTTGAGGGTTTAAAGTCTAAAGTTTAAAGTCTAAAGTTGAGAGTTTAAAGTTTAAAGTCTAAAGTTGTGAGTCTAAAGTTTAAAGTCTTAAGTTGGGAGTTTAAAGTCTAAAGTTTAAAGTCTTAAGTTGGGAGTTTAAAGTCTAAAGTTTAAAGTCTTAAGTTGGGAGTTTAAAGTCTAAAGTTTAAAGTCTTAAGTTGTGAGTTTAAAGTCTAAAGTCTAAAGTTGTGAATTGAAAGCCCTGAAGTTTTGAAAAGAAAGTTCAATGTCTGAATTTCAGTAAATTCTGAACTTCAAAAGTCTAAATGAAGAAACACATTTCACATGTGGCTCTAAGGCTCCTCTGAATACATCTATGAAACACAAAGGCCAATCCTCACATGAAACCTTCCCGACGTGCCGTCAGCTCTCCAGAAGGAGGGCGAGAACAAGAACGTTTCTGAATTCAATCCCAC
This sequence comes from Champsocephalus esox, assembly GCA_036324585.1. NCBI lineage: Eukaryota > Metazoa > Chordata > Actinopteri > Perciformes > Channichthyidae > Champsocephalus > Champsocephalus esox. The sequence continues at coordinate 40,869,422 of CM070487.1, read as the reverse complement.
TGAACAGAGAATACAAAGAGAAACGAGTTGTTCCGATATGCTTCTCAAGCTTTGTTCGTTTCTACGGCCAAATCCAGCCCGGTGGAAACATCCTCAGAAACCCAGACTCCAGCCGCGACTTCAAAGGGTGGGCGTCAGACTTCCTGAATATAAAATCCTTGTTTTAAACATGAAGTAACAAAATGTGTGCAATCCCAGCTCGTCTTGCTGGAAACCCACCACAGACGCACAGATGTCTTTTTTGTATATCTTACAAAACATCCCACAACAGCACACGTCCTACTTTTAAACATTCGCCTACCCCTCGGTCTCCTCCCAGCTGGACGTGCCTGGAACACCTCTCTAGGGAGGCGCCCAGGTGGAATCCTAACTAGGAGCCCGAACCACCTCAACTGGCTCCTTTCGACGCGAAGGAGGAGCGGCTCAACTCCGAGTCCCTCCCTGATGACCGAACTTCTCACCTTATCCCTAAGGGAGACGCCAGCCACCCGGCGGAGAAAACCCATCTCGGCCGCTTGTATCCGCGATCTCGTTCTTTCGGTCACGACCCATCCTTCATGACCGTAGGTGAGGGTACGAACGAACACGGCCCGGTAGACAGAGAGCTTTGCCTTCTGGCTCAGCTCCCTTTTCGTCACAGCGGTGCGGTACCGCGACTGCAGTACCTCTCCCGCTGCTCCGACTCTCCGGCCCATCTCACGCTCCATTGTTCCCTCACTCGAGAACAAGACCCCGAGATACTTGAACTCCTTCACTTGGGGGAAGGACTCATTCCCTACTTGGAGTGGACAGTCCATCGGTTTCCTGCTGAGAACCATGGCCTCAGATCTGGAGGTGCTGATCCTCATCCCGGCCGCTTCACACTCGGTTTATCCGTTGTGTTGCATTCATTTTGTGCTGTAAAAATCATGTTTTTATTCTAGGTACTAGGGCTGTGCAATTAATCGTATTGTAATCTCGATTTTGGCTTGCAACGATTACAAAAATAAATAAATAAAAATGGGGGAACATGACGGCTGAGCGTGAATTACACCGTCTTGAGACATGCAGTTTGTAAGATGCGTTTCTTTCGTGAAATGCAACGTGAATATTAGAGATACCATGTCCTCTGTTATCCAGTGCTATGCAGCAGAGAGGGTAAGATTATGTTTGTTACATTTATAGTAACTTTTTACCAGATAAAATGGCTTTAAATGAGAAGAGGGAAATAATATCTTTCCAGTAGATGAAGTTGGTTTAAGTTGTTGGCAGTGACCAAGGTGTTGTTGTTTCCCTGGCACAAAAACATTGATTTAGCGCAGACTTTCCCAATCGGTGCATCCCTTCCCGACGCTGCCGCCTCCTGTGCAGATCTCCACTGACATGGAGCACCTATAACAGTCGAACACCGCCCGTCTGACCCGCCTCCCGACAAACCCCCATCAGACACCGTTTATCCTCGTCTGCTGATCCTCAGGAAAAGGATTACACTCAGCAGCCGGTCCCAGTGTCTGTCCTCTGCCTCTGTTATCCAGCCTCTCTCCGGAGAAGAGTCTTTCTGGGGGGGTCAGCTGGAGAGCCAGTGCATGCTGGGAAGAATCTGTCCTTCATCCTGGCCAGCAGGAATCAAAGCAGTCCATCAGCTGCAGACTCTAGTCGGTGTATTCAGCCACTATAGAGAGCAGCACTGTGATGTCATCAGGCTTTCCCCCTGCACACAAACACATCTGTTAGGGAGAAAACATGCATGTACAATAGAGTGGTGGAGGGATGTCTTATTTCTGTAGCGGACCCTGAAGGCAGCATCTGACTGGTGCCATCTACAAAAAGCTAATTTAATTTCTCTATTTGATTTTGGTTTATTTCAGATAATAATCTCAATGTTTATGATTCTTATATGTTTTCATCAGCAGGATAATCTCCACATTTTAACACAACTTAGAATTTTTTAAGTTAAAAGCTAATGTTGGGCTATAAAGGAACTACAGCACGGTCACAGGACTTCACGTCACCACCGCTAAGCTAAAGGCGGCGAATGTTGGGCTATAAAGGAACTACAGCACGGTCACGTGACTTCACGTCACCACCGCTAAGCTAAAGGTGGCTAATGTTGGGCTATAAAGGAACTACAGCACGGTCACATGACTTCACGTCACCACCGCTAAGCTAAAGGTGGCTAATGTTGGGCTATAAAGGAACTACAGCACGGTCACATGACTTCACGTCACCACCGCTAAGCTAAAGGCGGCTAATGTTGGGCTATAAAGGAACTACAGCACGGTCACATGACTTCACGTCACCACCGCTAAGCTAAAGGTGGCTAATGTTGGGCTATAAAGGAACTACAGCACGGTCACGTGACTTCACGCCACCACCGCTAAGCTAAAGGTGGCTAATGTTGGGCTATAAAGGAACTACAGCACGGTCACATGACTTCACGTCACCACCGCTAAGCTAAAGGTGGCTAATGTTGGGCGTGATGACGTTTAGTCGTCTCATTTAGACACTTGTTAGAAACCGCAGTATTTCAATTAACCCGTGGGTTATTTACTGACATATTTTATATCGTAGGAGAAAACATGTGTTGACCACAGACCTTATTTCAGGATAACAAAGAATTACACATTCAGAAAACCATTGACCTACAGACCAGGGGCCAGAATATGCTCAAATGCTGACTGCAGAACATACGAGTGTTGTTTATATTACAGCTGTCGCACGTACCTCTCACGTTGAGGCCGTTGTCGCAGGCGAACTGAGCGAAAGGCGACATGTAGTTTGGATCGTACGCCAGGACGTGGGCCTGCTCGGCGATGCTGCGCGCCGTCTGCTGAACGCTCTCGATGTTCGTGTTCTGAGGAGCAGAAACACACAGGCATGAAGATCCATCATTCAATTCAAGATTCAAAGCTTTATTGTCATGTAAACTGAAGTCCCAGGCTCCTCCAGCAGAGCAACATGAATATATGTAATTGCTACAATGTTTATATATTATAGTGTAACATATGAGTAATACCAATGTAGATGTGTGGCTTTCGTAACTGTGACACAACCTAAAAAAAGGTCAAGTGAAAGTAAGTACGAATTTTCCTCGTAAAAGTAAATATACTTAGTGACTGTACTCTACGACTAAACAATATTTATATATACCTACACGAGTAACATGACTTTTGTCAAACATTTCTGGTTCAACAACAACCTTAAAACCTGCGTATACATGTATATAAATAAACCTGCATGCTTAAACCCATCTGTAAATGACTACAGGCGTCATATTTCTGATTCCACATCCACCTTTCATCCCGTTGTCCTCACCTTGAGTTTCTTGAGCTCCTGCAGGATCATGTAGTCGGGCATGTTGTCGAAGAGGCCGTCGCTCGCCGTGAGGATGATGTCTCCGAGCTGCACGTCGAACGAAGAGCTGTCCGCCGCCTCCGGACTACACACACACACACCCACACCCACACACACACACACACACACACAACACACCATGTATACATCACTTCAGGGGACATTACATTGACTTACATGCATTTCCTGGAGACTTATCCTAACCTTAACCTAACCCTAAAATTAATGATTCCTCCATTATGTCCCCATAAGGGAGGCGAGTCCCCACACGTGACTCTGTAAACAGATGTTGGTCCCCACAAGGATGGTAATACTAGGACACACACACACACACACACCAGCCATGATACATATAAAACAAAAAGAGGTGTTTTTGTATCACCGAATACACTCGAGGTAATTCCACCCATCCAGCTCACAGGCTGGGAAACTAAGTGCGTCAAAGCGAGGTTGTGACCGCATTAATTCCTCCCGTCTAAGCTTCTCTCTCCTGTTAAACCTGACCCGTCTGACCCGATGCATCCATCTGAACCTCCGACCGGCTTCTCCTCCAGGAATAATCACACATTACTCTGGGAACATCTAAAGAACGCCAAAACGGCTCCTGACATCTCACCCTCAGGGTTCATACACTTTTTCACCAATGACTTCTACCAAATTTTCCATGAACAAAAAAAAATTACTCTTTCTCAGCAGTACCACGGAAAATGGTTTATTTTAACACGGAACAAATAAGGTCTGAAACATGTTGTGCCTCTAAAACAAATCAAATAGTCGGCTTACTAGCTTCTACGGGCCGAAGCAACTAAAATCTCTCACCGGCAAAATACCTCGTCAGTTAAATGCCATTTCATGTTTCATTACGATACAGTATTTATTATCGTTATAGTATTACTATTTCGGCGATTAGATCAAATATAAATTATATTTGATGCAACTTTAGTTACATTTCCACGACTTTTCCAAAACCTTGGGGAAAATATTGTTTTCCAAAACTTTCCCAGGACCTGGAATTAGCATTTTGAATTCCCATGACTTTGTAATGACCGTAAGAACCCTGCACCCTAATTACAGAGAACGAGTGCGGGACAAATGAAAGGAATCACCACATGGAGTCAGTGTCAATATCAGTTCCACGAAGATGTTCTAACCATAAATGTTATTAATGACCGTCTGCATCAGGATATATATCTGATCCCTCAGGAACAGCCTGTCCTGGGACGACTGTCTCATTCCTGTAGCTACATGCATTGCAGATGCATTATGGGTATATTTAGAAGTGGAACCATCAGATAACCCTTCTCCGATGTGCTGCATCACGTCGTTAAAGAGGTTTTACGGGGAGTTTTCTCTCCCCTGTAGTGTGCGATAGGCTCTAGTGCATGTCAATGGTCTGCAGAGGCTAAAATCCCTGTGTTCTCTCACACACATGATGAAAAATGTCCATCCCAATTCCTCAAAGTAACCTGTTTCTTCAGTCTAATACCCAAAGATATGCATTTAAATGTGACTGCTCACTTAGTCCTTCAGGATTGAAGGATTAATCTGCTGTTAATCTCTGAGGGGGTAAACCCTTCAACTGAAGTGCTCAACTGATAATAACACTCACTCTGCGCATGCACTTCAGGTTCCTCTTGTGCTGCTTTTAAGAGGCTCATCGTAATCTTGTCTGAGTGAAGGCGTCTGAGCGGCTGCCTGTGAACTCAGCGGTTTGTCGCTCTCAGACTTTGACCGGGTTTAGAGACGAGAAGCTTGGCAGACGTCCATCGCTCAGCCTGGAAGCGTCCTGACGCCTGCACGTGGCTGCACCACAACACTGCAGACATGCACAGGGACAAGGTGTGCTGCCGCTGACGTGTCTCTTGCACTGTTAGTATGTTGCATTGTTGGGGCTTTCATGGCGGTTTTGAATACATCACAATAAAGCCTTTCAATCTTGATACCAGAATGAAGACGTTAGTACCAATGACTCTCGATACCGGTTAATGGTCCATGGAAATTGCAATAAAGACTTGAGCAATTTTCAGTGAGCACAATATTTGCCAAAAAGCAAGAAATGTGTTCAAATATTGTTTTGAATAATCAGGTAGAGTATAGCTGCGGATAAATGTTGGCCTACAAACAAACGTGACTGCTTCACAGAAGAAAGTTCAAATGTAAAAATCCATCCTATTGATTTATCCTTCCATCAAATGAAGTAATCTGATCCTCACGAGGTGTATTCAGGTAGGTGTGTGTGTGTGTGTTTGTGTGTGTGTGTGTGTGTGTGTGTGTGTGTGTGTGTGTGTGTGTGTGTGTGTGTGCGCGCGTCTCACCTGTCGCTGAGCACGGCCCCCTCGGCTCCCGGGGGGGCGATGGACAGCTGGAAGGGCGTGTTGAAGTAGTGCTGCTGCTCGTCGGAGCGATGCACCACCTCCCCCCCCCGCACCACCAGGAACCCAGAGTCCCCGAGGTTAGCCGTGTGCAGACGGTGGCTCCGCCGGTCCAGAACCACGATGCAGGCCGTGCTGCTGCCTACACACCACACACACACACACACGTTTATTTATATTTAAATGCAAATATTCTGAAAATGAAATGCAAATCGTCGGCTGGCTCTCGACGAATGCAAAAGCTAAACCACAGAACATTTGCTAAAAACTTAAATCATTTACATTTGGTGTTGGAGAACTTTTTGTGTGTTATATTTTCATGTTGGCTTCAACCACGTCGAGTTGCAAGTATTGACATTTAGGTGTGGGAGATACGACACTATTACAGGAGAGCAACCGAAAGTACACGCCTCGACAACATCTATGACGTATGTGCGGTCAATTCTTTAAATGTTACTGCACCTTTTTTTATACTTCAATAAGTTCCTCTTCAGTGCCTGATGGAAACAAAGCTGCAACCATCCTTTAAACTTGAGTCTCCCCATTCGCATATCAGAGTTTTTAACACTTTAAACCTCGTTTCAGTTGTTTAGAACGTTGCATAGAGAAAACCCTTTCTTATAATCCCTTTCCCTCCAAGCGTTCTACATATCCGAGCAGCTTTCTCTCCGTTTATGGAAACAAACCCCGCTAAAAGTCTGGAGCCTGAATACACAAACTTGACATTCCACAATCAGCGGCGAGTTGTGCTCCCGAGCAGAACCAGCAGCGGGCCAGGGCCTGGAGCAGCCACGCCCTGCGGGTGACTCATCCTCTGAACCAAAACACGCTCTGGGATCGACCTTGAAGCGCCTCACGCTCGGTGACTCACTCCCTCCCTTCCTCTCTCCTGTTTTCTCTGCAGCAGCACAATAACTCTGCGGTGCTCGAGCTGCACAATACAGAGCTGCTCCCCCGCTGCACATGTGATGACGGGCTGGAAAAGTACTGGCACTCGCAGAGGAAGACACTTTGATGCAGCGAGTGTTGGTGCATTGTTGTGAGGGAGCTTAGGGCTCCGAGGGGCAGGTCGGGGACTTCTTAATAGGATCGGGCTGTTCTGACTCACGATGTAAGAATCCGCGTCCGGCCGACACTGAACTTAAACAGGCGGGACAAACAAGCTTAACCCTGAACGGAGAGCTCTGACTCAAACCGCTGCACGGATGTTACAGAGCTTTGGTTTTACAGCGGGGTTGTGTGAGGATACTTATGCCCGCAGGAGATTAGGGTTAGAAGATACTGCATGGATGCAAAAGCTTTTATTTGTTCCGTCTGTGTCTCCAAACTAGGCGGCGTATTAATCAGTCACCTCACGTGACCCCACTTCTGAACACACTAAAGACTAGGGATGTAACGACACCAAAAACTCACGGTACGATAATATCGTGATAACAAGTACGGTATTTATCGCGATATTGAATAATAATCAATCACATTTATTTTTCAATAACCTTTTTTTTAACTCGGAAATTGTTTCTTTATTAAATAATGAATCTGATTTGAACAGCATGTTGGTCGGGATAGCAGTATTTTAAAGTATCAAAAACAAAGTGACAGTAACAGACCTTTTGTACTACCAAACAAAGCAGGCATTTTCTTTGGGCCACTGCATCTCACAAATAAACATTTAATAAATCAGACCCTGCAATAAAATAAATCAAGTTTCACTTTAGTTTTTCAAGTAGCTCAACTCAAATCACTCACTCGGCATCATCAGACAGGTTTTTAGGAATATGAGAATGTCCACATGGGCGTTTACAAAATCCCCTGCTCTGGAAAGAACTCTCTCGCTTGGTACCGATGTTGCCGGGACAGCAGTGGTCGCGTTAACCGAATATTTTATTTATCAATGACGGATAAATCTGAAAGCAGTCTGTCATTTTGACAGATTAGAACAAACTCGGAACAGCGCCAACGTTTCCCCGCAGCGAGGCTCCGGTGTTATGCCGTGTTACGCATGCCCTCCAAAAGGAAATTATATAGTTTCCCAACCGTACTTTGTGTACAGATCAACACATGTCTGGGAGGTTTTGCTTTACGCTGTGCGCGCTCCCGCGAGGTGCATGCACACACGGCATAACACCGCCCCCCCCATTGACAGTTCACGAGCGTGCTCTCTCGTGAACTGTTCAGACCCGACGGGTAATAAGGGATTATGACGGACATTTTACGATCCTGTCTGTCAAAATGACGGACAGCGAAAAAGTCTAACGCCACCTCAGTGGGACGGAGAGACATGCTTTGGCCATGGGTGGCAGCAGTGGGTCAAACGGTGCATTGTCTCTCCACCACTTCAACAACAATACAGTTGTTGCCAAGAAGGTGAGGCTTATCGACGGAGATATACATATACTGTTGGTACTTGTCCATGTCTCTAGGTGTGTACATGTAGCCCTGTAGATACGAGGTCCTTTTGTGTCATCCGTTTTATGTTCATGTTGTAACCTACTTTCTGCCATGTTGGACAGGCCTCCCTTGAAAAAGAGATCGATTATCTCAATGGGACCATCTGGTTAAATAAAGGGTAGATTTGGTCAGTCTCACGACGGTATTCGGACGTTTATTTACCACGATATTCGGTATATCGTTACATCCCTACTAAATACCCCTGAGAGGTGAGAGGAGTGCCAGATCCTGCTGACTGAAGTACTTTAATACAAATAGAAAGGAAGGAGACCTCGTTTATAGAACCATAGACGTCTATTCAAATCAGCAATAATGTCCCTGCTGTATTCAGATCCTAACCACATCCTTTTGAGTGTCCTGCCTTCTTTGATGTGTGTTCTGAACAGGTGGAGGAGACCCTCGTTGCTCACCCAGCAGCGGCACTTTGTTCTGCAGCAGCTCGTAGTAGCTTCTGGTGAGGACCCCCACCGGGTTACTGGGGACGAAGCGGCCCTCCTTCACCAGCCGCTCACACGTCTTCATCAGCGTCCCCGAGAACTGAGACGGGTCCACTCCATAGTCCCGCCAGCCGCCCACTCCATCTGCCACGCCTGCAGGGATACAACACAAGGGTTTGAATGATTAAAGACGTTTGCCAACACGGGGATGCACGACGAAAGGACAGGCGTACATGGACAGGGGAGATTCTGCGAGCAGGACGAACCATTTGAAATGCAAGTACATACAAAAGTAACGAGGTTTAATTGTCCAAGTTGAAACGGATACGTCTTCAGTCTGCACGTTTTATTTTTGATTAATCCGTTGCTTGGTTTCTTGATGTATCTCCGAGTTGTGTGATGGGTCTATACTAATGTCAGAAATCGTATAAAAGCCCAAGATGGCTTTCCGCAAATGTCCTATTTTCTAGAAAGCCTAAAAGAACAATTCAAATTGTCAGAGGAGTAAGGAAACTAGAACATATTGACATTTGAGAAGCTGGAATGACAACAGGTTGACCTTTGTCCTTTAAAAGAAAATCGAAGCCAAATAACAATCATCCTTCACATATCTCAAGACTTGTTCTACGAGTAAGATATCTTGGGAGGAACAGTGACATGCAGCTGCAGACGGAGAACAACAATGGCCACTTTCAGCAGGACACAGAAAGGACATCAAGTACAGGACAAAGACGCATGTTAGGGAGCTGAAGGACATGTCCCAGAACAAAGCGTGTGACCAATTCAACTAACAAGTAGCAAGAGTCCTTTCAAATAATTGAACATAAATACATGTTCCATCTCCTGTAGTTCAGTGCACTCTAGCCCCGCTGATAACACAGAACCTCTTTCGATAGAAGCGTGGTCTTTTTTGCGGGATAATGTGAGCACTAGTCTCGTCCCCCTGGGAACACATGGTCTGCTGGAAGGTTTCCCGAGAGAGGAAGCGTCAGTGTCCTTCCTCCCAGGACTGAGTGACCATACAAGGCTGGATCTCTGGGTCTCAGCCGGAGCCAGAACTCAGACACACAACTCTGCCACTGATGGACCGACACTAAATGCACTGGGCTGTCCAAAGGATGTCTGGATTTCTACTCGTGCATCTCCTTGATTGACGCAGGATGCATAAACACAGATATGACGGTTTTAAATGTGTGCTAAAGAGTCGTTTCATCAACCCTGAACTGAGCAGAGTTTTTAAAGCCAGCATTTATTTTGTTTACATCACACGTCACATGTTAGACGCTTTTATCCAAAGCGACTTACATACTCAACACTGTGGGCAATCCCCACAGGAGCACTTTGGGGTGAAGGGTCTCAGGGACACAACGACATGCTGACTGCAGTGGGGTTTGAACCCCTGATCCCAGCACCAACGCACAACCCACTGCGCCACAAGCCTCCTGCGGGGATCGACCATGTGAGGAATGGATGGACCAGGGCATGGTTAGGTAATACTGAGCTGCATGTAAATAAACTACTAGATGCAGGATATTGTGCAGCAGTAGCTTGTTGGTGGTTCGACTGCATCGTGATTCAAGGAGAAACACATTGTCGGTAGGGATGCCAGCGATTATTCGCTACAGTCTCCATAATCGAATATTATTTTTACAAATCGATTTTATTTATATATATATTTTTTTTTCTGGCTTAGTTTCAACCAAAATATATATATATATATATATATATGCTAATAATAGTAATAGTATTAATAATTCTAAATGGTCATTGGTCACACCACCAGTTTGTGTTACTGTAAACTTGGAGGAAGCCTGAGTGCAGAGCAGACTGCTGCTGCAGCACGCTACACCCACTCTCCCTCACACGTGCGACTAAAGATGAACAAAGCGGCAGGTAAAAATAGTTCCTCCTCGTGGAACTATTTCGAACTTACAAGTCCAAAGGAAGTTAAATGCAAGCTCTGCGAAAAGACGTTGGTCTATCACAGCGAAGCACGCCAAAGAGGTTACAGAGAAAGACGCAGCAGCCGGCCATTACCAACTTCACTTCAAGGCCACGTCGTTGTGATGTTGTCGGTCGAATAATCGATTATTATTCGCCAGGGCTGCCGAAATAATCGATTTTGATCATGGTCAGTTTCTGGCAACCCTAATTGTCGGTGGTTCGACTGCATCGGGATTCAAGGAGAAACACATTGTCGGTGGAGTTGGGTGCTGAAGCCATACAAGGATAGGAATGTTTGTTTGCCAGCTAAAATGGAGTTTGACACAACAGCTATAAAAGGCAGTGCTGGAAAGTACACTCAAGTACTGACCTGAGTATTCACATGTTACGCAAGACGAAAAAATGTAGACCCATCTTCACTAGCGGCAACAAGAAGCAATGTCAACACAAACGCATCAATATGTCCACCAGGCTTTTTGAGTTCTTATTTCTGCCCTTCTGCAAATACGTCTATGGAGTGTTACTTAGATTAAATTATGAATGCATTGATTTTTCCAGCCTGTCAAATATTCAGATGTCCTGCTTTCCTGTTCTATATCAAATTGAAGTGAATATTTGTGGGTGTTGGACTGACAAACACGACTTTTAAAGACATCACCGTGGACTTTGGAAACTGGGATGGATTTTTTTTTCTTTCATTTTAAACATTTTTAAGGCCAAACCATGAATCGAGAAATAGTCCATAGATGAATCACTATGGAAACCAAACAGAGTTCTTTCACATAATCAACCAGTGCATGTTCGGCACCCTGATGAGATACTATGGCTTCAAAGCATCGGTGATTACCTCTGCAAAACGATGTACTGCATGATTTACAAATACTTGTCATTGAGTATTATTACCCTGGTGGTATATGAATACTTTTGGCATCTGCTTTGAAAAAGTATTATTGTGTTCCGACAGCATTTATACAGTTCTCCGTTTAAAAGACTGTTTCTACATTTGTTTTGATCATTTTCTGACCAAGCGTATTTGAAGCCAATGTACTTCAGGATTCTTGCCGTTGTGAATGTGTCTCCTTACTTACTCTACTAATCATTTCGCATGAGATAGATAGACAGATACTTCCATTCATCCCACATTGGAGAACTCTTCAGCTAAATGTAATTCTGAGAAAGAGACGGTTTACCTTTAACCCCCCATTCACCGTCACAGCCAGTGTTATTAGTGGTATAAAGTAACTAAGTAGATTTACTCATTTACTGTCCTCGAGTACAATTTTGAGGGACTTTACTTGATTATTTCCATTTTTGTATAATTTGTGCTTCAACTCTATAATTTCAGAGGTAAACACAACAGTGTACTTCTACTCCACTACATGTGTTTAATACCTTTAGTTACTCTACAGATGTGGATGAATGATGTGAAATCTAACCAAGTGTTAAATCAGACTTTAGTTCCACCTGGAGTAAATCCACCAGCTACCCTGCAGTCTACAAAGTACTTCAGACTAGCTGCTCCTTCACCAGCTACCCTGCAGTCTACAAAGTACTTCAGACTAGCTGCTCCTTCACCAGCTACCCTGCAGTCTACAAAGTACTTCAGACTAGCTGCACCTCCACCAGCTACCCTGCAGTCTACAAAGTACTTCAGACTAGCTGCACCTTCACCAGCTTTGAGAACACTTTCATGATCAATCATTATAAAACATATCATATATATTATTCTGAAATGGACCAATCTGCACAACGACTACTTTCACTATATTTAGATGATAATACTTTTACTTGAACATTTTGAATGCCGGACTTTTACTTTTTCCCACACTCTGGTACTTCTACTTTTACTCAAGAACCAGATCTGAGTACTTCCTCCTCTGAGTGTTATTCAGCCATCCCATTGTTTTGGTGATTGTCTCCTCTCACTCACCCAGAACATCGGCGGACCTGTGTCGGGCGATGAAGCACGCGTCGTCCCCATAACACATCCCTTTCTTCAGGATGCCTTTCCGAAAGTCCTTCCCGAAGCCGCAGCTCGCCGTCACCAGGCTGTAGTCGCGGCCGTCAGTCTGAGAGAGTCCGCCGATGACAGCTCTGGCTAACAGTCTACCGTAGGACAGCACGGACAACATCACCCACCAACCCGGGCTCCCACCGTCCAAACCCGGCCAGATGAGCAGAGGGAACCTGCTTGGCTTAGCGGCTGACGATGCTAACCAACCGCCGACAACCGGCTCAGCAGAGGGAACCTGTTTAGCTTAGCGGTTAAGGTGCTAACAATGCTAACCAACCGCCGACAACAACAGGCTTAGCAGAGGGAACCTGCTTAGCTTATCGGCTAACAATGCTAACCAACCGCCGACAACAAAATCAACCGCTGTCAAGTAACGTCAACGGTTCTTTGAGCTTTTGTTCTGTTGCGTGATATCTAAGGGGAGAACAATCACATTAAACAGTCGCCTCTTCCGCTCCAGAAGACCCGTAAGTGTTGCTTCTTCGCAGCCATAGTGCCAATTAAGCCGTCCAGACACACTACATAACACCAAAGTGGTGTGTGTGTGTGTGTGTCTGCTTCACACACACTCCGAGCTGCTCGCGAGGTCTTGTGACTGCTCTGACGTCAGACATCATTACATAATCTGCGTTTCCTTATAAGGAAGTGCGAAAACCTCCTACTTTAATAAATAAATGCTATTTTATCTTTTGAAACAAATAGATCCAAATTCCAAGCGTATGACGCCAATACAAAAAATACATGAAATAAAATATATACAAAAAATACAAAAATCCTATTTTTTATGTTTGCTGTATTTGCTTCCTGATCGTGAGACTGGCAGAGTGAGGCCTGTCTCCCCCTTGTGGGTGTTGCCTGAGGGGCTCTTATGCAATGAATAGCTGGAGCTGAGCGTTTGCATTGTGAATATGATGGAACAAATGACAGACACCAGTTTCCCCCTAAAATACACTCAAAGTTTATTAGAAAGATTTAGACATTACATGAGTGCTTCTTTATTAATTTTTATTTTAGCACAAGACTTGTTTAAAAATGTGGTGAAGCAGTGTAACTCAATATCATACGACACTGACCGCCAACAAACTGTAAATAAAGTAGAACATAAGTAAACAGGTGTGTGTGACTCGTCTCCTTCTAGGTCTTACAGCCATTGATACCCTTTACCGACAGTGAGAGAAAAGAGATGACAAATCAACGAGACAGGAACGAAACTGGAGAAATTGTGCACAGCTTCAAAACAAGGCATTCCTGTGCATAAGTAGCCGTATTGTTAACGTTATATTCCTGATCCAACAGTCATATGTGGCAAAGACTAGCTGCAAAATGGAGTGCAAAACACCTGAGGTTCTTCATGGTGACATATCAATTTACCCCCTTGGACAAAACAACAAAACACTTTGCTTTCATCGGGTAGGAGTGAACATCTTTTCAGTATTGGCGGCCTGAAGGATAGCCACTCCTTCAGAAGCAGAGGACGAAAGCAGGACAGAGGAGTGAAGCTCGGGACATTTTAAATTCCTCACTTCCCCCCCGAAAACACTCATTTCTTGGCGGTCTTGGTGACCATGTTGCGGGGCGGAGTCACGGGGCGGCTGCCGTTGGGCTTCTTCTTCTCAGCTGGTTTCAAAATCTATAGAGAGTGGAGATGAAAACACCGTTAGAGAGTAGGTCTGAACGATTAGTCCGTTCTTCTTGCGTGTCAGTCGTCCACACCAATCAGAAGTGCCGTGCTCCACATGCACCAGCCATTGTTAACCAATCAGAAGTGGCCATTATTTTTGAAAGTGCCTGCCCTTTCCAGATGGCTTCCAATGGAGCTTTAGATGGTTTCTGAGTCAGGTTACTGACGCTCCATCACATGTTTCTATCACAGGGTGAATCTGAAACTGAAGCTCGACTTTAAAGCAACCCAACGGACGTTTCATGAAAGTTTAGTTCTTTCACTCATAGCTCGGGGTGCTAGAGACCGGAGCACGTTGATGCGACCTTCCAAGCCGGAGATATGGCCGGATTTTGCAATAAACTTCCGTTGGGTCGCTTAAAACCAAATATCGCAAATCGAATCAGTCGCAATATCGTTTTTTCTCATACCGATATTCTGAACAATCTGTGCTGCTGTAAAGTGTCTCTACTGTAGGCTATTTGTATTATATGTACAGCACTGTGGCTCCACAAAAAATCGTTTATAAATGTGCTCTATAAATAAAACTTGATTTGATATCCGTCAGAAAAATCGCAATTAGATTATTTCCCTAAATCGTGCAGCCCTATTCGAGAGGAAGCCTTTCTTCTGCAGGTGACCCAGTTCTTACCCTGCACAGTTTGAGGTTCATAAAGCGCTTTCCCCCCGAACTAGGCCGATAGGAGGGAGATTTGGTTTCACACCAAAAAGGATCTGGAACTAGTCCCTAGTTCGCGCAAACCTTTTCACCCCAGATCGTCCCTGCTAGAGAGATGGTACTTTCCTGGGGAGGAAATGGTTCGTGGGTGTGTCGGCCACGCTAACAATTTCTGATGGGCTGGGCGAATTGCAAACCACGCCGCGTAAAACTCATTTTAAAAAAAAATTGTGAAGCCGCCATTTTATTTGCTCGCATTAGCATTATTAGCATTAGCCCAGCGCACCAACGGAGAGAGACTAACTTATGGCAACACACAAGAAAACATGGGAGCGGTGGAAACCCAAGCTGAGCACAAAAACCACAACTTCAGTCAACTCCGTCATGTCTGAGGAAGATGAACCGACGCCTCGTGTACAGCGGGTGGCAGTATACGCCGTGAAGCGGGTTGCGGCCTGCCAGTAAACCCAGAGCAGAAGAAGAAGAAGTGACGTCAGCGGCTTCATTTGCCTAATCCACCCTCAGGGACTCATTCCGGTGTGACCGCGATCTGTTAGGACAGTTCGAGGGACTTAAGAGTTCGGGGGGAACAAGTACCGACTACTTGGTGTGGAAGTGGCTATAGAGAACATTTTTCATTATTTCCTTTGATGGTAAATAGATAAAAACGAGACGACAATGAGGTAGCTTTTTATTAAAGTTCTAACTGCAGTCACGGGTGAACTGACGTCTCTTAATCTTCGTCTAAAATGTGGCTTTATGTCTACATTTTTTGATGGTTTTATATCCTTTAATACCCAAAAAGACAAATCAATAAGAAATTAAATTAAATAAGATTCAAAGAAAACATTTCGGTTTCTCACTATTTTCAATTCATAAAAACTAATACATGTTAAATTGTTAAAACAAGACATTGAAGTATTTTTTAAATGAATGTTCGTCACAATCATCTGATATTGTGTCTCCTAATTTTGCGTCTTTATTTAATTTCTTTGATCAATTCGGACATCTCTTCTAATAAATCACGTACCCGGTTTAGACAAAACTCTGCAGTATCACTAATGTGTGATTTTTATATTTAATAAGTTAGCTTGCTCTTTATTATTTCTTCTTTGGGACTCAAAGGATTTCTGATCTAGCAGAATTCTGAAAGATGCATTCAGGTTGAAGCGAATACACTTTGCCATCCCTTTATTTTAACACGCTTAGCCTATAACCTTCCAATGTGTTGCATCGCTAGCCGAGCGGAGTAGGGATGAAGTATTTACCGGGAAGTAAGCGTCCGGTTCCCTCGACAAAAAGCAACGGGATTTCTCCACAGGATTTTTGAAAATAGCTCGAAATGAGGTCTGTGGAAAACGAACCCGTTTTGTTCAGCCGGATAATCTCCACACGTCTACCCTACTTTTATTATTTTAGAATCATAAATCAAATTGCCAGAAGCAAAATGCTAACGTCACGCTATAGAGGAGCTACAGCCGAGTACAGCAGCACGACTTCAACGTCAGATCCATATTCAAACAAACAGATTCTAAATGGAACGAGTTGAAGCAGGGACTTGCTTTCAAGCAGAACAGGGCAAACTAACTTAGAGGAGTGATTACGTGTTCGGCGTAATGACGTACAACGGCCTCCACGACTTCTGTAGTCCTATTCAGCCACTTGGTAGCAACCATCGTTTCTCAGACACGTCAACTCCTCAGAAATCACCAGTGGGGTCGCTGCTGATGGATTTAATGTCGTAGAACAAAACGTGATCCGTCTCTTCAATGCGTCTCAACCTCAGAGCTCAGTTCCAGCTTTCATTACATTGCATTTAGCTGACGCTTTTATCCAAAGCGACTTACAATAAGTACGTTCGACCAACAAAATACAACCTTGAAGAAAACGGAATCATACAAGTACCGTACTTGTCGGACTATAAGCCGCGACTTTTCCCCCCCCCATTCTGTTTGTGCAGCTAACAGCCACTAGGGAACCTCCTAAATCTATGGATTTTACAGGTAAACTTAACCACCTGTAACACTACGGGCTCTAGGACCGGTCCGCGCCCGCCACCTTTAAGCGGCGGGCTCCAGCAGGAAAAGATGGAGGCCGGAAAAGAGTGAGACAGGTTGCGCGCCAAAGTGAAAGTGGAACCGAGAGACAGAACGAGAGCGAGACAGACGGACAGTTCAGCTGCTGCGGCTCATATGCCGGTGCGCTTTATAGTCCGGAAAGTACGGTGCATCAGGCTTCATAGAGCTAAAACATTTCAAGTGCTACTCAACTGGCTTTAGATAAGCCAGTCCTTTATTAGTATATCAGTGCTTTGTTCATAGTTCTATCGCTCGAAGTGGAGTCGAAACATTTCCTAAATCCTATGGAGCGATCCCATTGGCTCAGAGACGAGGGAACAGGAAGTGGAGAAACGCTGACTCACTCCCGGGCGTTAGGACTCGTCGCTGCACCGCTCTATTCAAGCTTCTTCATTTGTCAATCGAACATCGCCACAGTGCAGTTATGTCGAGGAAAATCTTGCGTCACAGGCTTCTCCAACAGAGCAACACAAAGCACAGATAAACAGAAAGATACAGTGCGGGGAAAACTCCATTGGAGCGCGAGTGTCACATAGTGATGTCACCGCGTTCAGGAGGTAAACAAAGCTCACCTGAAAGGAGCACATGAGCGTCTCGTCCACACTCATCATGGCTCCGGCGTTATCGAACTCTCCGCAGTAGTTTGGCGCCGAGAACAAAGTGACCAGCTGACGCTTCGCAAAGAACTCGTAGCCGTCCTCCACGACCTGCGGAAGACACGTTGTTATTGAGCGCCAGGAGAAGCCTCGAGGGCTGGGTCACAAGATCGACACAGAACATTTGACTTCACGTGTACTTCTCAGATGTTCCTCCGGCTCCGTCTTCAGGCGTACTAAATACTTCTGTTGAACTGAAGGCAGCTGCGAGACTCATGCAAGAAGTCACAAGGTTTATTGATATACTATATTTAATAAATATATTGCCCTTCGTGTTTGTATTTTCAGTATTTGTTCTAATAAATAAATCTTAATCCACTGGTTGGATTCATTTTTTAATTCCTCTGTCGTTGCATTTTATTAAATGCTTTAATTAAATTAAATGCTTCTCATCTCATCTTAAACACTTAATATAACCACTGTTTTTCATTATTCTTAAATATATCTTTTAATTCTTATGTTATGTAATTAACTTTTCTATTTAAGTTTAACTTTCATTATAACACTTTTATTATATATATTGTATTTTACTAAATACATCTAACGCTTTATTATTTTGCACTGGTGTTAGCATTACTTTTTAAACAGTTATAATATATATATTTTTTTTAATTCTAATTCCGTTGACTAAAAGTATTTCACTTGTATTGCTGATGGAGCATTTAGCACTACGCCTTATACGCACACCTCTACTGCTCGTAGTTTCTGAGCAGCCTCCGTCACGAGGTTTTCCTGCCGCAGTAATAAAGATATTTCTTATCTTATCTCCGTGAGGTCGGAGAGGGTCATGTGACCTCCCCTCAGAGCCGTGCCAGTTCTCTGCTCTGTTTGATGTTCAGAGACCAACCACGTCATGTTCGTTTGAGATTTTGTGTTTACACACGGCCACACACGGAGACAGAGAGATACACACACACACACACGTTGGTGTTATTGTGAGAGGCCCATAGTAAGACCAACACTCATGTGCTACAACTTCCTTATTTACAATAAATAAGGAAAGTCTCTTAACTAGTGCGTGTAGAATAAGGCATTAATACGTGTTTTATAATGGCTAATAAAGAGACAATATACTGCTAATATGCATGTTAATTAACAACTAGTTGAAGGTGAATATGTGTACATTACCACATATTTGTGTATATATATATTTATATTTGTATTCGGGATTGTGTGAAACGGTATTTGGGTCTGACGTTACCTGATGCGCGCGGCAGATGAGGTCCAGGTCGTGCTTGTGCAGGAACTTGGCGACGACCTCTGACCCGAAGGTGAAGGAGACGCCCCGGTCGTTCTCCCCCCAGCCCAGAACGTCTTTGTCGGGGTCGGACCACAGCAGGTCGCACAGCAGACCCTGGTCCGGCACGTCCGTCGGGCGCATGATGCGTCGGATCTGCTCCATGGACTGCAGGTCAGGTGACAGGCCTACGCGCGGCGGCAGGAGGAAGAAGGACAGATGCACACAGCGGTCAGTAACTGTCACACGGGAGAGGGCGACACCGAGGGATTCATCGCGTTTGTACGAGGGTTTTTCAGATGTGATGGGCTTTAAAGGTCACCTAGCATGTGAAATCCTCTTCTTCACGTCTCTTCTACATCAACATGTGTCCCCTCTTCTTCACGTCTCTTCTCCATAAGCATGTGTACCCTCTTCTTCATGTCTCTTCCACATCAACATGTGTCCCCTCTTCTTCATGTCTCTTCCACATCAACATGTGTCCCCTCTTCTTCATGTCTCTTCCACATCAACATGTGTCCCCTCTTCTTCATGTTTCTTCCACATCAACATGTGTCCCATCTTCTTCATCAACATGTGTCCCCTCTTCTTCATGTCTCTTCTACATCAACATGTGTCCCCTCTTCTTCATGTCTCTTCTACATCAACATGTGTCCCCTCTTCTTCATGTCTCTTCTACATCAACATGTGTCCCCTCTTCATCGACACGTGTCCCCTCTTCTTCACGTCTCTTCTACATCGACATGTGTCCCCTCTTCTTCACGTCTCTTCTCCATAAGCATGTGTACCCTCTTCTTCATGTCTCTTCCACATCAACATGTGTCCCCTCTTCTTCATGTCTCTTCCACATCAACATGTGTCCCCTCTTCTTCATGTCTCTTCCACATCAACATGTGTCCCCTCTTCTTCATGTTTCTTCCACATCAACATGTGTCCCATCTTCTTCATCAACATGTGTCCCCTCTTCTTCATGTCTCTTCTACATCAACATGTGTCCCCTCTTCTCCACGTCTCTTCTACATCAACATGTGTCCCCTCTTCTTCATGTTTCTTCTACATCAACATGTGTCCCCTCTTCTTCATCAACATGTGTCCCCTCTTCTTCATGTTTCTTCCACATCAACATGTGTCCCCTCTTCTCCATGTCTCTTCTACATCAACATGTGTCCCCTCTTCTTAATGTCTCTTCTACATCAACATGTGTCCCTCTCTTCTTCATGTCTCTTCTACATCAACATGTGTCCCTCTTCTTCATGTCTCTTCTACATCAACATGTGCCTCCTCTTCTTCATGTTTCTTCCACATCAACATGTGTCCCCTCTTCTCCATGTCTCTTCTACATCAACATGTGTCCCCTCTTCTTAATGTTTCTTACACATCAACATGTGTCCCCTCTTCTTCATGTTTCTTACACATCAACATGTGTCCCCTCTTCTCCATGTCTCTTCTACATCAACATGTGTCCCCTCTTCTTAATGTCTCTTCTAGATCAACATGTGTCCCCTCTTCTTCATCAACATGTGTCCTCTCTTCTTCATCAACATGTGCCCCCTCTTCTTCATGTCTCTTCTACATCAACATGTGTCCCCTCTTCTCCATGTCTCTTCTACATCAACATGTGTCCCCTCTTCTTCATGTCTCTTCTACATCAACATGTGTCCCCTCTTCTTCATGTCTCTTCTACATCAACATGTGTCCCCTCTTCTTCATGTCTCTTCTACATCAACATGTGTCCCCTCTTCTTCATGTCTCCTCTACATCAACATGTGTCCCCTCTTCTTCACGTCTCTTCTTCATCAACATGTGTCCCCTCTTCTTCATCAACATGTGTCCTCTCTTCTTCATCAACATGTGCCCCCTCTTCTTCATGGCTCTTCTTCATCAACATGTGTCACCTCTTCTTCATGTTTCTTTCACATCAACATGTGTCCTCTCTTCTTCATCAACATGTGCCCCCTCTTCTTCATGTCTCTTCTACATCAACATGTGTCCCCTCTTCTTCATGTCTCTTCTACATCAACATGTGTCCCATCTTCTTCATGTCTCTTCTACATCAACATGTGTACCCCTCTTCTTCATGTCTCTTCTACATCAACATGTGTCCCCTCTTCTCCATGTCTCTTCTACATCAACATGTGTCCCCTCTTCTTCATGTCTCTTCTACATCAACATGTGTCCCCTCTTCTCCATGTCTCTTCTACATCAACATGTGTCCCCTCTTCTCCATGTCTCTTCTACATCAACATGTGTCCCCTCTTCTCCATGTCTCTTCTACATCAACATGTGTCCCCTCTTCTTCATGTTTCTTCTACATCAACATGTGTCCCCTCTTCTTCATGTCTCTTCTACATCAACATGTGTCCCCTCTTCTTCATGTCTCTTCTACATCAACATGTGTCCCCTCTTCTTCATGTCTCTTCTACATCAACATGTGTCCCCTCTTCTTCATGTCTCTTCTACATCAACATGTGTCCCCTCTTCTCCATGTCTCTTCCACATCAACATGTGTCCCCTCTTCTCCATGTCTCTTCCACATCAACATGTGTCCCCTCTTCTCCATGTCTCTTCTACATCAACATGTGTCCCCTCTTCTCCATGTCTCGTCTACATCAACATGTGTCCCCTCTTCTTCATGTCTCTTCTACATCAACATGTGTCCCCTCTTCTTCATGTCTCCTCTACATCAACATGTGTCCCCTCTTCTCCATGTCTCTTCTACATCGACACGTACCAATTTCTGATTGGCTGGGCGAATTACAAACCACGCCCCGTAAAACTCTGAAACGTTTCTTTAAGCCGCCATTGTATTTGCTGGCATTCCCTTTCTCGAAGGTGCTTTGGAGTCCTAAAACCTGGAAATGAGTTTTCCTTGACTTGAAGTTAATGAGTTTTTGATTGTAAGCCTGAAATAAAGTCTGGGGTTAAAACAAGCTTAATTTCTATTTATATATATGTCAGTAAATAGGCCACAGGTGAATGTAAAAACAGCAGTTGCCTAATGGGCCGACTAAACATAACCACTCCCACCTTTAGCTTAGCGGTGGTGACGTGAAGTCATGTGACCGTGCTGTAGTTCCTTTATAGCCCAACATTAGCCTCCTTTAGCTTAGCGGTGGTGACGTGAAGTCATGTGACCGTGCTGTAGTTCCTTTATAGCCCAACATTAGCCACCTTTAGCTTAGCGGTGGTGACGTGAAGTCATGTGACCGTGCTGTAGTTCCTTTATAGCCCAACGTTAGCCGCCTTTAGCTTAGCGGTGGTGACGTGAAGTCATGTGACCGTGCTGTAGTTCCTTTATAGCCCAACATTAGCCACCTTTAGCTTAGCGGTGGTGACGTGAAGTCATGTGACCGTGCTGTAGTTCCTTTATAGCCCAACATTAGCCACCTTTAGCTTAGCGGTGGTGACGTGAAGTCATGTGACCGTGCTGTAGTTCCTTTATAGCCCAACGTTAGCCGCCTTTAGCTTAGCGGTGGTGACGTGAAGTCATGTGACCGTGCTGTAGTTCCTTTATAGCCCAACATTAGCCACCTTTAGCTTAGCGGTGGTGACGTGAAGTCATGTGACCGTGCTGTAGTTCCTTTATAGCACAACATTAGCCACCTTTAGCTTAGCGGTGGAGACGTGAAGTCATGTGACCGTGCTGTAGTTCCTTTATAGCCCAACATTAGCCACCTTTAGCTTAGCGGTGGTGACGTGAAGTCATGTGACCGTGCTGTAGTTCCTTTATAGCCCAACATTAGCCTCCTTTAGCTTAGCGGTGGTGACGTGAAGTCATGTGACCGTGCTGTAGTTCCTTTATAGCCCAACATTAGCCTCCTTTAGCTTAGCGGTGGTGACGTGAAGTCATGTGACCGTGCTGTAGTTCCTTTACAGCCCAACATTAGCCGCCTTTAGCTTAGCGGTGGTGACGTGAAGTCATGTGACCGTGCTGTAGTTCCTTTATAGCCCAACATTAGCCACCTTTAGCTTAGCAGTGGTGATGTGAAGTCATGTGACCGTGCTGTAGCTCCTTTATAGCCCAACATTAGCCACCTTTAGCTTAGCGGTGGTGACGTGAGGTCATGTGACCGTGCTGTAGATCCTTTATAGCCCAACATTAGCCCCCTTTAGCTTAGCGGTGGTGACGTGAAGTCATGTGACCGTGCTGTAGCTCCTTTATAGCCCAACATTAGCCACCTTTAGCTTAGCGGTGGAGACGTGAAGTCATGTGACCGTGCTGTAGCTCCTTTATAGCCCAACATTAGCCACCTTTAGCTTAGCGGTGGAGACGTGAAGTCATGTGACCGTGCTGTAGTTCCTTTATAGCCCAACATTAGCCGTCTTTAGCTTAGCGGTGGTGACCTGAAGTCATGTGACCGTGCTGTAGTTCCTTTATAGCCCAACATTAGCCACCTTTAGCTTAGCGGTGGTGACGTGAAGCCATGTGACCGTGCTGTAGTTCCTTGTGTAAAATCAATATCCATTAAATATTGCTAGAACTTAAATATTGATTTTACTTCCAATAAAAACTCAAACCCACCTCCGTGGCAGCAGAAGATCTTCTCATCAACAATGGCGGAAATGGGGAGGCAGTTAAAACAATCTGTGAAGGTCTTCCAGAGCTTGATGTTGTACCTTCTTTTACCTAAAGAGCAAGAAGAGAACATAAATGAATACAACATTCTATAAAAATACATTTCCAAGTGTAAACCTTAGAGATCTTCTTAGAAGCCTAGCGATAACATTTAAAACATCAATATCACTTTACAATGGTTTTTTACATTTTTTGTGTCTTCAGAAGTTCTGTTCTGTGTATTTTTTCCTTTCTTTGCACGAGCTGCGATAGTCTAGCGAACGATCACCTCTGCATCTTATTTCTGTTCATGGTTGTGTACTTATGGGTTTGCCTCTCCAATATGTTACTCTACTCATCATGCTGTTCATCACTGTCACTTTGCCGTCACAGTGTAAGCGTCCCTGCTGTGGGAGGAATAAGGGACTTCTGATTCGAAGCAGTGTACACACAGTATAGTAGTGTCCTATAGTAGTAGTAGTGCCACACAGTATGAAATACAAGAGACAAAACACAGAAATTATATAAAATTAGAACTACTACAATCCGCTTCAGAAATTAAAGGGGGAGAAAGGGCGACAATTACCCAAGAAACCCCCAAAATGCCCTTGAAACATTGATAGAAAAGGCAAGTATCTTGATCCTACATCAGGCCATTTCACGCTACAAAAAAAAGACAATGTTTAAATGCAACTATTTTAAACAGTATAAATATGTTGACAACAAGATACAATGCCAGCGTCCTCCGAGGAGACTCACACTCGTCATAGAAGCCGTATATTCTGTTGATTGAAGCACACTCGTGGTTCCCCCTCAGCAGGAAGAAGTTCTCGGGGTATTTGATTTTGTAGGCCAGCAGCAGGCAGATGGTCTCCAGAGACTGCTTCCCCCGGTCCACGTAGTCCCCCAGGAACAGGTAGTTGCTCTCGGGGGGGAAGCCGCCGTACTCAAACAGCCGCAGCAGGTCGTAGTACTGCCCGTGGATATCGCCTGAGGGATAAAAAGGGAATTAAGGCCCCATTTAGAATCACTGGGTGTTTCTCAATGTCGAGGAAGGATCCTCCTGAGCCACTATTTCAAGGATGCTACGTCATCGAGTCCCGCCGAAGGACTGTTCCAATGTCCAGGATGCTTGGAATTCTACCGAGGACTGAATCCTTTGTTGCGGGAAATTTCGAGGATGCCCCGGTGTATCCTCCGCGGTCTTAAAATCCCCACAATGCTTTGCGCACGGACCTATTGGCGGAAGCGGGGCTTCTCATATGACGCACACCTGCACACTTGCTAGCCTGTTCCATTCTTCGTTCTCCGAATGAAATTAAGTAGGGATGCACGATATTGGTTTTTTGAAACCGATAACTTCCTGCTTCTCAAGACCGATAATAATATAATATATATATTAAATGTACGTGTAGTTTTTGCACACCTGGTGGTAAACAGAGACTAGTAGTGCGCAAAGGACACGAGCATTTCTACTATGAACAAAACAAAGCCAAGAACAGTTTCCACTCTTCAAAGTGACCAGATTTATTTTCCCAAATAAACGTCTTGCCTTTTTCAAAAGCCTCGTGGAGAGGTGAAAGCCCCGGTGCCTTTGCAGCTGGCTTTGGATTCGCCGCTAGTTTAGCAGCGCAGGCGTCTTCGTACGCTGTTAACACACCATCGTAGCCATGGCGATGTTTCAGGCGACTGATCAGGTTGGAAGTATTATAGCTCGGTGCCTTCTTCCCTCTTCGTGGAACTTCTGCATTCGTTAATACAAACAGCAAGCGAACTATCTCACTCTGAAACTTTGAAGTAGTCCCATACTACCGACGACATGTTTGTTTCCTGTCCTGGCTTCACGGCCACACGCCATTTACGTCACAGCCAGGCATGAGTTAGGGAGCGCTGGGTTCGTGAAGAACTCCCCTCTTCCTAAACCACTAACACCACAGTGCTGGCAACACGGGAGGAGCCGAGTGAAACACAAGCGCCCCTCATCCCAACCCACCCACACCGCAGGATCTTTTCTTTTTTTTACCCAAAAAATACATTGTATATTATCGGGGCTATTAATACTTTTATCGGGTTTATCGGGATGACGTCATAATTCCTACCATCGGACCGATAATTATCGTGCACCACTAAAATTAAGGATTCTTGCCTAGCCTCTGAAAGACCTGACTCGGAGGGACGAAGGGGGGTGTCCGGTGCCTTGCTCAAGGGCACCACGGCAGGGCAGGTTGTGAACTGGGACCTCTCCAAGTAGCAGTCCACATTCCATATTTAGGTCTGTTCGGGGACTTGAACCGGCGACCCTACAGCGCGCAGTCCAAGCCCCCACTGACTGAGACACTGTCGGACTGAATGGCAGTGTAAACTACACAAGATAACTAATTACTGGCAATTTAATTTAACATTTAATATGCAATTTAAATGTTGATTGTTAAAGCAACATAATGATTTTTGTAATCTACATATAAGCCTATGTTTGCCTTAGTAACAGTAACTGATTTGCTTCAAAGATAACACACAAGATAATGAAAAAAACAAATATGAAAACATGAAAATATTAAGTTATAAAGCCGAAAAAACAAACAGTTATATCTTATATCAAATGTAACAACAAGTTAGTTGCATGATATAAAAAGAGGGGAAGATGTTATGCAAATGGCACAATACAATGACAGTTAACACTTTATATTGTAAGGAATTCATTTGTAATTTAGTTGCAGAGAGAGATTTGTATTACTATTATTTCGTGATAAATAGCGGCGTGTCTCACCACAGATCTTGAGCGGGGCCTCCAGCTCCAGCAGGATTGGCTGACTGAGGAAAATCTCCCGGGATTTCAGGCACAATCCACGGATCTCGTTCTCCTGCAGCTGCACATTCTTCCCCGGCTTCGCTCCTCTGACTGCACCAGCAACAAAACACACCCAAACACATCAGGTAAAGTGAGCACAAGATGCATAAAGACTGTATGCAAAGGACGTTCAACACAAGTGCACAGCAGCACAATGGCAGTGTATAGACTTTTTATTATATACGTTGCATTGTTGGAGGAGCTCAGGTCACAAGATTGCCATTTCTCCACTGTATGTGCATATGACAATAAAACCTTTGAATCGTGAATCTTTGTTTACATACCTGGCTGCTAAATCTCAGAACTGTTACAGGATGTGTAATGTTTCTTTTTCAAATGTTGTATCCTTAATATTTTTTAATGCATGCTTCCAAGGTAATATTAAGCTGTCTTTGGCTCTTTTTTTGTTGCTGTAACAAATGCAAAAAGGTATTCTGATATGTGTGTGTGATAAATACAGTGTGTTCTTCAATCTGGATCCAAAAAAGGCTTGAAATGACAACAAACCGAACAGAAAAAAGGTGACTGTAGGTCATTCACAAGATGTTAAAAACCAGAAGTGCGCCGTTGGCTGAAGCAAATTGCCGTAGTGGCCAACCGGTGGTACTACAGCCGCCGTGACGTCATTTTGGCCCAAAAAGACTTTTCCCCATTGACTTATATTGGGAATAAAACGCCTGTAAATCCGCGGTTTTTTATTTTTTAGCTAAACAAAGTACGCAGCACGAACACTTGTATATCCTTTATTTTAATCATTAGGGTTTAAAAGTTGTGAAATGAAGCTAAAAAGCTGAATCTAGAGATATTTTCTCTCTCCTCTTCATTTGACAAGAGAGAGCGGTAGATTGGAGGCGGGACTTAAGGGAAAACTCTAGTGCGCATGCTCTGTAAGCAAAAAGACCCGGATGAGCCGAAATATAGGAATTTGCCTACATATAATACACAGTTAAAAAATATCACAAAATTATTAGAAGATTTTAAATATATTTCTATTTATTGTTTCGTTTATCTTCTAGTGCTCATTATGGATATATTAATAATCTTTATTTGTACTTCTCACTCATGGGCAATGCCTTATGCTATTGTGCATGGGATGAATAAAGTATATCTTATCTTAAAACATTAAGATAGAAAATAACTTTCATGAAATATAGATATGCTAAAAAAAAACGACCTAGAGACAGTATACTATTACAAACAAAGAAGAATATTTAACTCTAATTATGTGCAGTATTGTTATGAAATAATGATCCGGGTACTATCTGAGTATACTGTCTCTATATAGAGTAATACTAATAGACTCCATTTTGGGCTTCATGCGCCACTGATTAACTCCCATAGGAATGAACGGTGTTTCTATTCATACATCAGTGGTTATTGAGTGTAATTTAAGCAATAAAAAGGAAATACAGTTAAACAGTGCGAACAACTTAAAGCCGAATTACAGATACTTATAAAACACGTTTAAAAACCCGAAATTGTTAAAGTGTTTCTTGGGTTTTTTGACACAAAATACAATAAAATTAAACTGGCCCATTTCTCAGTGGAGTTAGGTTAAAAAATCCTACGGCTATATCAACCAACACACGTTAACAAATGAAATGTCAATATGTTCTTACCTTCCAAAAGTCGCTGGATGATACTGTCGATGTTGAGTTTGTCCACATCAGCCATGGTAGCTTTGGTGTTAAAATAAACCTGTGAAATCTAGGTTAGCACGTTTTGATGGATGTTAGCCTAGCATTAGCTACCTAGCTTCTCCGGCTAAAGGGTACAGATGCTCTTCGGTGACCCCGTTTTTAAATTTAGCTGCTTAAAGATAATTCCCACAATCTAATAAACTACTTAGACACCGCGATGAATTACAAAATATGCATCCAATGGAGGGGTTTGATAAGAAAACAGAGATACAAAAAAAGAAGCCGCACTAGCTGTTAGCTAGCGATGGTGTCAGTGTTTTTCTCTGCCGCACCTCGCACTGCTCGCCAAGCCGCTTCAAGGAGGCTGAATCCGGGGGAACGACACGCTGCTGCCCCCTGATGGACCGATGGAGAAGGGGACTTTAACCTACTTAGATATTGGCCTAGGAGATTAAATAGCAACACATCAAGTTGATAGAGAAAGGGAAGGATGCAGAAACTCCTGTATTTCAAATTGTGCGAGTTCATTTTAATATACAGAATAAAATCGTGTTTTACGTACTTTGAGATGATTGGATAACGTGTCCAAAGCCACACATCAAGCTGACAGAGAAATAAAAAATAAAGCAGAATGTCCTGTATTAGAAATGGTGTTAGTTAATTTGAATAAAATCGTTTTTTAGGTACTTTAAACTAATTCGATAAATTGTCCAAAATCAAAAAATAGTAACACATCAAACTGACGGAGGAAGAAAATTAAGCATTTAACGTATATTTTAAATACAGAATGAAATCGTGTTTTTCTTGAGAATTTAGATGGAGAAAGGTACATTAAACTTCTCAGATAATAAGTGTACAAAGCCGAAACATAGCGACACGTCAAGCTGACAGAGAAATACAAATAAAACAGAACTTCCTGTATTACCAATGATGTGAGTGAATTTGTCTAAAATCGTATTTTTATGAATAAAACAACGGACTGGATGGAGAACATGGCTTTACGCTACTTAAATAAAGTGTGGAAATAAAAGGAGAATAGCAACACTTCAAGCTGTTGAATGTGAGTATGTGTGTAAGTGTGTGTTCAGGTGTATATGTATGTATAACAAGTAACAATGTATATGTGTATGTTTGTATTATTTGGGACTTTGACTTGTCTATAGATGCACATCAAGTGGACAGAGGAACATTATACTTGTGCATTACCACTTCATTTTTAAATACAGAATTAAATTGTGTCGAGAATGGTACTTTTAACCTCTTGGATAAAGTGTAGGACCAGTTGTGGACAAAGTATTAATATATTTAAATAAAACACTTCCTTTCTGTGGT
The DNA here is from genome assembly GCA_036324585.1 of Champsocephalus esox. NCBI lineage: Eukaryota > Metazoa > Chordata > Actinopteri > Perciformes > Channichthyidae > Champsocephalus > Champsocephalus esox. Next base: position 40,840,189 of record CM070487.1, on the reverse strand, counting down.
GTCAAACTTTTAATTTCACGGAAATACACATCAAGAGATTGCAGTATTTATAGACACATACACCGACTGTTATGACTACATTAAAATGTGTTGATACCATTTGTATTTAAATCAGAGGATCATTTATTCCTGGTCTTTCTCCTCTCCGTGCGTGATGATGTGCACGAGGTTCTTGTAGTCCAGGTTTCCTGCCACATCTGGAGGGAACGCTGTGAACATCTCTGCCAGCTGGGGACAAGGAGTGAACAAATATCTGTCAATATTCAAAGAGAATAATGTCTTTAGTTCAAAGTCATAGTCTGAGGTGGAGCTCTGACCTCTTCAGGGGAGAATCTGTCCGCCTGCGTGGTCAACATCTGACTCACACTGTGAACACAAGCAGCAGCAGTGAGGGAAACATCTTATATTTAGAATGTATAAGTATCCTATCTTTTAATTTCAGTTTAGTTTAAAGGGGTCCTATTCTCCTAATTCTCAGCTTAATATCAGTATGTAGTGTCACTACTTTAAAGAGTCCTCTCCTGCTGATGTTCAGGTGTATATCAGTATGTAGTGTCTCTACTTTAAAGAGTCCTCTCCTGCTGATGTTCAGGTGTATATCAGTATGTAGTGTCTCTACTTTAAAGAGTCCTCTCCTGCTGATGTTCAGGTGTATATCAGTATGTAGTGTCTCTACTTTAAAGAGTCCTCTCCTGCTGATGTTCAGGTGTATATCAGTATGTAGTGTCTCTACTTTAAAGAGTCCTCTCCTGCTGATGTTCAGGTGTATATCAGTATGTAGTGTCTCTACTTTAAAGAGTCCTCTCCTGCTGATGTTCAGGTGTATATCAGTGTGTAGTGTCTCTACTTTAAAGAGTCCTCTCCTGCTGATGTTCAGGTGTATATCAGTATGTAGTGTCTCTACTTTAAAGAGTCCTCTCCTGCTGATGTTCAGGTGTATATCAGTATGTAGTGTCTCTACTTTAAAGAGTCCTCTCCTGCTGATGTTCAGGTGTATATCAGTATGTAGTGTCTCTACTTTAAAGAGTCCTCTCCTGCTGATGTTCAGGTGTATATCAGTATGTAGTGTCTCTACTTTAAAGAGTCCTCTCCTGCTGATGTTCAGGTGTATATCAGTATGTAGTGTCTCTACTTTAAAGAGTCCTCTCCTGCTGATGTTCAGGTGTATATCAGTATGTAGTGTCTCTACTTTAAAGAGTCCTCTCCTGCTGATGTTCAGGTGTATATCAGTATGTAGTGTCTCTACTTTAAAGAGTCCTCTCCTGCTGATGTTCAGGTGTATATCAGTATGTAGTGTCTCTACTTTAAAGAGTCCTCTCCTGCTGATGTTCAGGTGTATATCAGTATGTAGTGTCTCTACTTTAAAGAGTCCTCTCCTGCTGATGTTCAGGTGTATATCAGTGTGTAGTGTCTCTACTTTAAAGAGTCCTCTCCTGCTGATGTTCAGGTGTATATCAGTATGTAGTGTCTCTACTTTAAAGAGTCCTCTCCTGCTGATGTTCAGGTGTATATCAGTATGTAGTGTCTCTACATGTCTTCATACTTTAATGTTCACAAAGCTCTTTATTTCTCTCATACTGCCTGTGCTGCAGCACCTCTTTTCACCCTCTGTCTGAAACCAGAGCTGCTCTGATTGGTTAGCTGGCCGGCCCTGTTGTGATTGGTCAACCGCTTAGATATGTCCCGCCCCTTAACCTGTCACGTACAATGTGTTGGAATGGAAAACAAAAAGCATGGGGCCTCTTTAAGTGAAAGTATTTGCATGATAATATATTTCAACAACAACAGAACTGGACTGTTATGTGTTGCTATACTCACGAGTCTTTCTTCAGCGTCCCCTTCCCCTCAGGATCAAACACTTTGAAAGCGTTGAGGATCGTCTCCTCAGCGTCGGCACCTGAGGACAAACATTTTTCATATCGAGATTTGAGTCTATTTGCGGTAATGTTGTGCCTCTTGTGTCTGTCAATCAATCAATCGATGTTTATACATAGCCCAATATCACAACGTTACCTTTGTCTCAGTGGACTTCACAGTGTGTGCAGACCCTCTGTCCTTAGACCCTCTGTCCTTAGACCCTCTGTCCTTAGACCCTCTGTCCTTAGACCCTCTGTCCTTACACCCTCTGTCCTTAGACCCTCTGTCCTTAGACCCTCTGTCCTTACACCCTCTGTCCTTAGACCCTCTGTCCTTAGACCCTCTGTCCTTAGACCCTCTGTCCTTACACCCTCTGTCCTTAGACCCTCTGTCCTTACACCCTCTGTCCTTAGACCCTCTGTCCTCAGACCCTCTGTCCTCAGACCCTCTGTCCTGAGACCCTCTGTCCTTAGACCCTCTGTCCTTACACCCTCTGTCCTTTGACCCTGTCCTAGACCCTCTGTCCTTACACCCTCTGTCCTTACACCCTCTGTCCTCAGACCCTCTGTCCTTAGACCCTCTGTCCTTAGACCCTCTGTCCTTACACCCTCTGTCCTTACACCCTCTGTCCTCAGACCCTCTGTCCTTAGACCCTCTGTCCTTAGACCCTCTGTCCTTACACCCTCTGTCCTTACACCCTCTGTCCTTAGACCCTCTGTCCTTACACCCTCTGTCCTTACACCCTCTGTCCTTAGACCCTCTGTCCTTAGACCCTCTGTCCTTACACCCTCTGTCCTTAGACCCTCTGTCCTTTGACCTTCTGTCCTTTGACCTTCTGTCCTTAGACCCTCTGTCCTTAGACCCTCTGTCCTTAGAGCCTCTGTCCTCAGACCCTCTGTCCTCAGACCCTCTGTCCTCACACCCTCTGTCCTTACACCCTCTGTCCTTACACCCTCTGTCCTTACACCCTCTGTCCTTAGACCCTCTGTCCTTACACCCTCTGTCCTTAGACCCTCTGTCCTTAGACCCTCTGTCCTTACACCCTGTGTCCTTAGACCCTCTGTCCTCAGACCCTCTGTCCTTACACCCTCTGTCCTTACACCCTCTGTCCTTACACCCTCTGTCCTTAGACCCTCACATCGTACAAGGAAACACTTCCAGAGAAAACCCACAGTTTAAAGGGAACATGGGAGAAACCTCAGGGAGAGCAGCAGAGGAGGGATCCCTCTCCCAGGACGGACAGACGTGCAATAGATGCCGTGTGTAAATTGAGAAGATAATACATTTGCAACATAGGTCGTCCAGATGTTTGGAAATGCATGTGTGTAATAGGAAGATGAATCCACGAGGATATCCATCCAGGACCGATGATCCAGGACCACAGCCACGACTCGCGATGCAGGATTCAGGACCGCAGGACCATCACTTCGTGTTTCTTGTTACTAACTATGCCTGCTTCCGTTTAGACATTTGTTAAAATAAAATAAATGTTTTCTTCCAGTAATCGCCCTGGTGTTGAAATATACAGCTGTCCTCACCTTTGAGTTTCTCTCCGAACATGGTGAGGAAGACGGTGAAGTTAATGGGCCCCGGGGCCTCCCTCAGCATCTCGTCTATCTCCTCCTGCTTGACATTTAAACGGCCTGCACACAGAGCGCAGAGAAAGATTTAGAGCCGCGGCTAAAGATTATTCTCATTATTGATCGATCTGACGGCTATGTTCTCCTCCTCCGATGAATCGTCGGCTCAATGAGATGCTACGGAGAAACGAAGAATGCTTTCAAATATTATAACAGTCCAGAAATATCCAGATTATTTTACACAAGACAAACAGGAGAGACTCTTAATCATGAATTAGCATGTTTACTTTAAGGACAAAGAACATTTTTTTTGAACACAATAAAGACTTTAAGAAATGCACTCCCAAGCGATACATATTTTTAGTTTGTTAGCGTTGAGTGGAGGTCGAAGCTGATTTAACCCGTTAAACCCCGAGCCTGGTTTTTCAGGTTTCAGGCTCGAAAATGACATGCCCAGAACAAATGACTGTAACTTCACTTCTAAAAGGTTAATATGAATAATTGTTGTTGTCAAAGCAAGGTCACATCTGTGAGTTGGATGTAGACGTGTCAGAATCAATATAGATGTTTCTGTGTCAGAGTGAATTCAGATGGAACATGGCAAACAAATGTAGATTCCTGTCTCCGCCTAAAGAAAACCCATTACTTATAGTGAAGACCACCCTTGAAGGATGGGTTAGTAGCCTAGAAAGCTTTAGGAATCCAAAGTATAACATATAATAAGTACCCTGTATCAAGATTGAGGCAACACAAGTGACATTTGACCTTTTCAGAGAGGTTTATGAAAATAAAGTCCAGGCGGAATTAGCTTTGGGCACATTTGGGCACATTTGGTTCCATCAGTGCCATTTGACCTTTTTCAGGTACCAGACTATACAAAATCATTGTATTACATTGAATAATCACTATAGGTATTCATTCCATTACAAAAAAAAATATTCTTAAAAAAATATTAAAAATATTTGTGTGAGTGTGTATACAAAAAATCAGGGTCCCCGTCGGCGGGGGCCTTCGGGCTTAACAGGTTAAGAAATGCACTTCCAAGCGATACATATTTTGTTAGGGTTGAGTGGGCGGTCGAAGCTGATTTAAGAAAGTCACTTCCACAAGGGGTCATACGTGAACAATACACACGACACAACAAGTGATGGACTGTCAGTTGGGAATACATGCACGGTGCTACTTTCCGACTGCATCCACACACAGACGGGCTGATACACTCATGAACAGACGGCACCTAAAGCGGCGAACGTGTCCCTCAGGTCGCCCTTGTCGATGAAGCCGTCTCTGTTCTGGTCCATGATGGTGAACGCCTGCAGCAGTGGAAGATGTTACAGGGGCGCAGAGAGACTCAACGTGAAATAGAAACCTTTCTTCGCGGCACCGACCTCTTTGAACTCCTGGATCTGCAGCTGCTCGAACATGGAGAACACGTTGGAGCCGCCCTCTGTCCGCTTCTTCGCTTTCTTCGGAGCCTGCAGGGGTTCAACCATCAAGACGCTTTAATAGATCTGGGATACTATCGACACAAGTCACAGGAAACATGAAACGCCGCCATTGGACTCCTCGGTTTACTTCCTGAACATGGTGACGTCACGACATAACTCTTGCGCACATATTGTACGTGGCTAAGGGGCGGGACATCTCTAAGCGGTTAACCACTCACAACAGAGCCGGCCAGCTAAGCAATCAGAGCAGACTGGGCTCTGGTTTCAGACAGAGGGTGAAAAGAGGTGCTGCAGCACAGGCAGTATGATAAGAATGAAGAGCTTTTTGAACATTAAAGCATCGAGACATGTAGAGACACTACATACTGATATACACCTGAACATCAGCAGGAGAGGACTCTTTAAAGTAGAGACACTACATACTGATATACACCTGAACATCAGCAGGAGAGGACTCTTTAAAGTAGAGACACTACATACTGATATACACCTGAACATCAGCAGGAGAGGACTCTTTAAAGTAGAGACACTACATACTGATATACACCTGAACATCAGCAGGAGAGGACTCTTTAAAGTAGAGACACTACATACTGATATACACCTGAACATCAGCAGGAGAGGACTCTTTAAAGTAGAGACACTACATACTGATATACACCTGAACATCAGCAGGAGAGGACTCTTTAAAGTAGAGACACTACATACTGATATACACCTGAACATCAGCAGGAGAGGACTCTTTAAAGTAGAGACACTACATACTGATATACACCTGAACATCAGCAGGAGAGGACTCTTTAAAGTAGAGACACTACATACTGATATACACCTGAACATCAGCAGGAGAGGACTCTTTAAAGTAGAGACACTACATACTGATATACACCTGAACATCAGCAGGAGAGGACTCTTTAAAGTAGAGACACTACATACTGATATACACCTGAACATCAGCAGGAGAGGACTCTTTAAAGTAGAGACACTACATACTGATATACACCTGAACATCAGCAGGAGAGGACTCTTTAAAGTAGAGACACTACATACTGATATACACCTGAACATCAGCAGGAGAGGACTCTTTAAAGTAGAGACACTACATACTGATATACACCTGAACATCAGCAGGAGAGGACTCTTTAAAGTAGAGACACTACATACTGATATACACCTGAACATCAGCAGGAGAGGACTCTTTAAAGTAGAGACACTACATACTGATATACACCTGAACATCAGCAGGAGAGGACTCTTTAAAGTAGAGACACTACATACTGATATACACCTGAACATCAGCAGGAGAGGACTCTTTAAAGTAGAGACACTACATACTGATATACACCTGAACATCAGCAGGAGAGGACTCTTTAAAGTAGAGACACTACATACTGATATACACCTGAACATCAGCAGGAGAGGACTCTTTAAAGTAGAGACACTACATACTGATATACACCTGAACATCAGCAGGAGAGGACTCTTTAAAGTAGAGACACTACATACTGATATACACCTGAACATCAGCAGGAGAGGACTCTTTAAAGTAGAGACACTACATACTGATATACACCTGAACATCAGCAGGAGAGGACTCTTTAAAGTAGAGACACTACATACTGATATACACCTGAACATCAGCAGGAGAGGACTCTTTAAAGTAGAGACACTACATACTGATATACACCTGAACATCAGCAGGAGAGGACTCTTTAAAGTAGAGACACTACATACTGATATACACCTGAACATCAGCAGGAGAGGACTCTTTAAAGTAGAGACACTACATACTGATATACACCTGAACATCAGCAGGAGAGGACTCTTTAAAGTAGAGACACTACATACTGATATACACCTGAACATCAGCAGGAGAGGACTCTTTAAAGTAGAGACACTACATACTGATATACACCTGAACATCAGCAGGAGAGGACTCTTTAAAGTAGAGACACTACATACTGATATACACCTGAACATCAGCAGGAGAGGACTCTTTAAAGTAGAGACACTACATACTGATATACACCTGAACATCAGCAGGAGAGGACTCTTTAAAGTAGAGACACTACATACTGATATACACCTGAACATCAGCAGGAGAGGACTCTTTAAAGTAGAGACACTACATACTGATATACACCTGAACATCAGCAGGAGAGGACTCTTTAAAGTAGAGACACTACATACTGATATACACCTGAACATCAGCAGGAGAGGACTCTTTAAAGTAGAGACACTACATACTGATATACACCTGAACATCAGCAGGAGAGGACTCTTTAAAGTAGAGACACTACATACTGATATACACCTGAACATCAGCAGGAGAGGACTCTTTAAAGTAGAGACACTACATACTGATATACACCTGAACATCAGCAGGAGAGGACTCTTTAAAGTAGAGACACTACATACTGATATACACCTGAACATCAGCAGGAGAGGACTCTTTAAAGTAGAGACACTACATACTGATATACACCTGAACATCAGCAGGAGAGGACTCTTTAAAGTAGAGACACTACATACTGATATACACCTGAACATCAGCAGGAGAGGACTCTTTAAAGTAGAGACACTACATACTGATATACACCTGAACATCAGCAGGAGAGGACTCTTTAAAGTAGAGACACTACATACTGATATACACCTGAACATCAGCAGGAGAGGAATATATATATTAATAAATAAATATATATATTTATTCTCTGAGTGTTTTAATGACTTTAGGTACAACATGTCATGTTTCTTTTTACAGTGGTTCCTTGTTCACCTCTCCATACAAGTGAACATCGTGTACTGTGGTTTTGTATGACGTACCTCAAAGTGTTAATACATGTAGTCGAGCTAAAAGTACAACAGTTGCTCCTGATAGTACAGTAGAAGTATAGAGCAGCATGATATAAAATAAAATGTAAAAATAGTACAACATTACTGTAGCAGTCATTCTTCGCATAAAGTTTCCACATGTCATGCGGAGGGATTACTCTGTCAGCTTGTTGTGGAAATATTTACTCCAGCCTCCATACTTTATTTTTTATTTATGAGTATGCACCCTAAGCCTCGGGGGGGGCGCGCTGACAGGAAGCCGAGCTCGGTTTGATCAGAAGTCCCCGCGAGCAGCACGGATTACAGTTATTCACATGTCTGCCAAGGAAATGTGGAATAACACACAGAGCGTGGACAGCTGCCGCGTGACGGAGGATTAACTCCGAGGGGTTTGGGAACCTCGCGGACTTTTACTTCTTTATTTGTATTTATTTCGGTGTCTGACGAGGATCCGGCTGTGATGAGGCTGAGGTTATTTCTCTGTCGCTTCACGCTGAAACAAACTTCAAGACGTCTACTACATTATTATCAAGTGTTGCTGTTGCTTCCTCTTTACTTTCCTACTCTCCTATATGCTCTTGTTTCCTTCATTTTCATCTATTCTTCTCTCCTTAATTGCTCTCCTTCCTCTTCTACTCTTGTCATTTCCCCTCTCCTTTCATTTCCTCTACTACTCTCTTGTGTCCTCACCTCCTTTGTCCCTCTTCTTATTTCCTTTATTTTAAAAATCCTGTTCTCTTGTTTACTTGTCTCCCTATTCCCTCTCCTTCCCTTTATTTTCCTTTCCTGTTTTCTCGTCTCCTCACCTCCTTTTTCATGGATCCTCCTATTTCGTCTTCCTTTCCTCGTGTCACCTCCTTCTCTCTCATCTCATTTTCTCTCTAAGGGGAGGATCCATTGTTTCCTCCTTCTTCCTTTTTCCTCCCTCTCACTTTTCCCCTTTCCTTTCCTCCACTGCTCTCTTGTCTCCTCACCTCCTTTGTCCCTCTTTTTATTTCCTTTCTTTTCCTTTCCTGTTTTCTTGTCTCCTCACCTCATTTTTCATCTCCTCTTGTCTTCTCCCTATTTCATCTCCTTTCCTCGTTTCACCTCCTTCTCTCTCATCTCCTTTTTAAGGGGAGGACCTATTGTTTCCTCCTTCCTTCCTTCCTCTCACTTTTCCCCTTTCTTTCCCTCTCCTGTTCTCTTACTCTTCTCCCTATTCCCTCTCCTTCCCTTTCCTCACTTTCTTTTCCTTTCCTATTTTCTTGTCTCCTCCCCTCCTTTTTTCTTTGCTGCCTATTCTTCTCCTCTCCCCTCCTGTCAGGTTTCCTCTACTTTCTTGTGCTCTTTTCTCCTTCCTCCTTGTCTCCTACTCCCATTTTTCCTCTCCTCTCCTCACATTAGAAAAGGAAAGGAGACAAGAGAATAGGAGACGAAAGGAAATTAACGAAAAACCTCTCTTCTTCTCTTGTGTCCCCTTCTCATTAACCCCAAATTGTCTTTCCTTTCATCTCCTTTCACATGCTCTCCTCTCTTCTTGTCTCCTCCTTTCCTCCTTCCCTTACCTCCTCTTCCCTCTCTCTTTTTGACCTCCATTACCAATTCATATATTCTTTGTTTTATTCATTCCTCATTGCTGGCAGACATGAGATAATCAATGAAGCATCAATAGGTATTCTGCGGCTCCGTCTTCGTGTGCGTCTCTTCAGAGACCTCGGGACATTGATCCGCTGTCATCGGCATTATGTATAATTCATCAAAGCATAGCATCATATACAATATAACACTTTTACTTCCTGTCTTCCCCTGATTGGCTGATTGTGTTCAACTGTTGGCCCCACCTGTGTCTCATCGTTGTGATTAGTCTGGTGTGTGTGTGTGTGTGTGTGTGTGTGTGTGTGTGTAGTCTTGTCTTCCCTTGTGTTTCTGGTTGGTTCCTCGTTTGTTTCCTGGTTTCTGTCAAAATGATCTCCCTCCTGTTTCTTCTACATCTTCCCATCTTTCACGATCAATCATTATAAAACACATCAAATACATTATTCTGAAATGGACGACTACTTTTACTCAAGTAAGATCTGAGTACTTTACTTTTACTCAAGTAGATCTGAGTACTTCTACTTTTACTCAAGTACCAGATGTGAGTACTTCTACTTTTACTCAAGTAAGATCTGAGTACTTCTACTTTTCCTCAAGTAAGATCTGAGTACTTCTACTTTTACTAAAGTACAAGATCTGAGTACTTCTACTTTTACTCAAGTAAGATCTGAGTACTTCTACTTTTACTCAAGTACCAGATGTGAGTACTTCTACTTTTACTCAAGTAAGATCTGAGTACTTCTACTTTTCCTCAAGTAAGATCTGAGTACTTCTACTTTTACTAAAGTACAAGATCTGAGTACTTGTACTTTTACTCAAGATCTGAGTACTTCTACTTTTACTCAAGTACAAGATCTGAGTACTTCTACTTTTCCTCAAGTAAGATCTGAGTACTTCTACTTTTACTCAAGTAAGATCTGAGTACTTCTACTTTTCCTCAAGTAAGATCTGAGTACTTCTACTTTTACTAAAGTACAAGATCTGAGTACTTCTACTTTTACTCAAGTACAAGACCTGAGTACTTCTACTTTTACTAAAGTACAAGCTCTGAGTACTTGTACTTTTCTCAAGATCTGAGTACTTCTACTTTTACTCAAATACAAGATCTGAGTACTTCTTCTTTTACTAAAGTACAAGATCTGAGTACTTCTACTTTTCCTCAAGTAAGATCTGAGTACTTCTACTTTTACTCAAGTACAAGATCTGAGTACTTCTACTTTTCCTCAAGTAAGATCTGAGTACTTCTACTTTTACTAAAGTACAAGATCTGAGTACTTCTACTTTTACTCAAGTACAAGATCAGAGTACTTGTACTCAAGTACAAGATCTGAGTACTTCTACTTTTACTCAAGTACAAGATCTGAGTACTTCTACCTATCTATTAATGTAAATGAATGTAAATGTGTGTACTCACCATATCAGCAGATGATATCCAGACGATGCAGGAACCAGTCTGCTGCAGGATTTATACTGACGCCTCTCGCTGCAAAACAAAGCGATCATTGCATGTTCTATAAATACCCCCACGCCTTCTTTAGTCACAGGTAAAGGAGAGGACCCCCCCCCACACAACCCCCCCCCCACACACAACCCCCCCATTGAGATGGTTCATGAGATTTAACTCACATTACTGAATAACCCAGAATAACAGCAGGACAAAGCCTGGATCAGAGAGACAGGTGCTCCCGCTCCGCTGGGGGAACGGTCGTGATGAGAGGGGCATCGTGTGGACAACATGGTGGGATCAAATACAAATAAAAAGACCGAGACGATAAAGAGAGGTTTCTTTTTTTAAATAACTAGTTTTTCAAAGTATTAAAATTGTAACCAAAATTGAGATTATTAAAATGCATTTTTGCATTTCAAATAAAGTGATTATAAACAGCAACATGCGAGAATGTGGATATAACAAAAGAAATGTAGTATTTACTAATCTTATAATAGTTTTTATCACCGTTTATTATAGGACTAAAATAGTAGAAGAATGTGTATTATTATTATTATTTGTATTATTATTATTATCATTATTTATCCTTGATTGTAATTGTTATACTTATTTGTATTTATCTTTTTACAGAAATGGGAAATGCTTAATTTTTACTCATTGTAAATATTATATTTTATTTTATTATAATATTATATGATATATTATTAGGACCAATTATAACGATATAACAAATTATATTTAGTTTTCCACCAATCTCTTCACTTCCCTCTCTTGTCCAGCAGGCGGTGCTGTCAGCCCACAGCGTCATATAAACTACCCTCAGAAATCTGAACACACACACACACGCACACACACACACACACACACGCACACACACAGAAATAATTAGATCTATACCTCTTATTCTGCAGTTTCACTTCTAATAAAATCCTGCATCAGTTATTTAATTATTTTGATATCATTTGTATTCATAAAAATTGCAAGACATTATCCCATTTCCGAATGAATATTTGAATACACCGTCATCTGGTTCACTAATCAGCCACCCTCATCACTTCACCTGCAAAAGGCACTGAAAGAGACACAAAACCAGCCATGAAGTGTCTCTACTTTAAAGAGTCCTCTCCTGCTGATGTTCAGGTGTATATCAGTATGTAGTGTCTCTACTTTAAAGAGTCCTCTCCTGCTGATGTTCAGGTGTATATCAGTATGTAGTGTCTCTACTTTAAAGAGTCCTCTCCTGCTGATGTTCAGGTGTATATCAGTATGTAGTGTCTCTACTTTAAAGAGTCCTCTCCTGCTGATGTTCAGGTGTATATCAGTATGTAGTGTCTCTACTTTAAAGAGTCCTCTCCTGCTGATGTTCAGGTGTATATCAGTATGTAGTGTCTCTACTTTAAAGAGTCCTCTCCTGCTGATGTTCAGGTGTATATCAGTATGTAGTGTCTCTACTTTAAAGAGTCCTCTCCTGCTGATGTTCAGGTGTATATCAGTATGTAGTGTCTCTACTTTAAAGAGTCCTCTCCTGCTGATGTTCAGGTGTATATCAGTATGTAGTGTCTCTACTTTAAAGAGTCCTCTCCTGCTGATGTTCAGGTGTATATCAGTATGTAGTGTCTCTACTTTAAAGAGTCCTCTCCTGCTGATGTTCAGGTGTATATCAGTATGTAGTGTCTCTACTTTAAAGAGTCCTCTCCTGCTGATGTTCAGGTGTATATCAGTATGTAGTGTCTCTACTTTAAAGAGTCCTCTCCTGCTGATGTTCAGGTGTATATCAGTATGTAGTGTCTCTACTTTAAAGAGTCCTCTCCTGCTGATGTTCAGGTGTATATCAGTATGTAGTGTCTCTACTTTAAAGAGTCCTCTCCTGCTGATGTTCAGGTGTATATCAGTATGTAGTGTCTCTACTTTAAAGAGTCCTCTCCTGCTGATGTTCAGGTGTATATCAGTATGTAGTGGCTTTACTTTAAAGAGTCCTCTCCTGCTGATGAAAGTAATGTATTAATTTAAAAGTGGTTCTTGGAAGGAGCTCTTGTTGATGCGAACGTGAGGTCAGGATTATTTTGAGGAGCGCTGATTGAGGCCAAGAGCCACAGATGTCTTGATGTGGATTCAGGGGCCCGACGGACAGAAGCGTCCCCCTCTGGAGGAGGAGGTCGTGGGTTTAAATCCCCACCTGGGTGCTCCACATTGAGCCAGGACGCTCTGTCCCTTCACGAGATTACAATCTGTGCTCCGTCTGCTGCCGGAACAAGAGCTGTTCAGGCAGGTTTGTCTGCAAAGCGCTTTCAACACGAGGCGGTTCAAAGCGCTTCGCAGAAAGGAGACGCATTAAGAGCAAAGATAATAACACAGGAACGTGAATACAAGTTACAGTGCAGTGTGAGATCAGCAGCGGCAAAACGAAAGTCTTCGCTGGCTATCGAGCTGTGAGACGAGGGAATGAAACTGAGGACACATCGTGAGCAGTTGGTCTTTGATCCCGTGTGACTCTAAATGTATTATCTCTTGGATTTCCACACAGCATCTATTGCACGTCTGTCCGTCCTGGGAGAGGGATCCCTCCTCTGCTGCTCTCCCTGAGGTTTCTCCATGTTCCCTTTAACTGTGGGTTTTCTCTGGAAGTTTTTCTTGTACGATGTGAGGGTCTAAGGACAGAGGGTCTAAGGACAGAGGGTCTGAGGAAAGAGGTCAAAGGACAGAGGGTCAAAGGACAGAGGGTCTAAGGAAGGACAGAGGGTCTAAGGACAGAGGGTCTAAGGACAGAGTGTCTAAAGACAGAGTGTCTAAGGACAGAGGGTCTAAGGACAGAGGCTCTAAGGACAGAGGGTCTAAGGACAGAGGGTCTAAGGACAGAGGCTCTAAGGACAGAGGGTCTAAGGACAGAGGGTCTAAGGACAGAGGGCCTAAGGACAGAGGGTCTAAGGACAGAGGGTTTAAGGACAGAGGGTCAAAGGACAGAGGGTCTAAGGACAGAGGCTCTAAGGACAGAGGGTCTAAGGACAGAGGGTCTAAGGACAGAGGGTGTGAGGACAGAGGGTCTAAGGACAGAGGCTCTAAGGACAGAGGGTCTAAGGACAGAGGGTCTAAGGACAGAGGGTGTGAGGACAGAGGGTCTAAGGACAGAGGCTCTAAGGACAGAGGGTCTAAGGACAGAGGATCTAAGGACAGAGGGTCAAAGGACAGAGGGTCTAAGGACAGAGGCTCTAAGGACAGAGGGTCTAAGGACAGAAGGTCAAAGGACAGAGGGTCTAAGGACAGAGGGTGTGAGGACAGAGGGTCTAAGGACAGAGTCTCTAAGGACAGAGGCCCTAAGGACAGAGGCTCTAAGGACAGAGGGTCTAAGGACAGAAGGTCAAAGGACAGAAGGTCAAAGGACAGAGGCTCTGAGGACAGAGGGTGTCGTATTGTCATGCTGATATTCTGAGCACACTGTGAAGTCCACTGAGACGAAGGTAACATTGTGATATTATGAAATGCGACCCCTTTAATGTGAGAAGGTGTCTCGGGGAGGTGTGTCTCTACGCGAGTCGGGAGAAGCTGAGAATCGGTGGAGCAGAAAGTACTCGGGTGTGTAATTTAAAGAGGGTGGTGTATATTATTAAGATGGTTCTGGTATATCACAAGACATGAAAGAACTACAAATCCAGTTCAATGAAACTACAAAAGGACTCAAAACAACCAGAAAAATACAAATACGACTAGAAGCATCCTTCCTTCCTTTTGATAGGTGGAGATGCACCTGGGCGGAGAGAGAGGGCAAGAGTATGAAGACGCATGAAACAAAAGAGACCAAAACAAGCAGGAAAGGATGAACCTCAGCTCCTACAAGAAGGTATGAAGAACAAGGCCAAAAAGAACTGGAAGAAATATCGAAAAAACTTCAATGAGACACAAAATGAACGGAAAAATAATAAATAATCGTTGAAGTTTGTCTTCAATGTGAATTAGGAGACGTTGAGAATCAGTGGAGCGACTTGAAACCCACAGTGTGTATTAGTTAGAGTTCGGTTATAATCAAAATGACATTAACTTTAGTCAAATAAAATGACTAATACAATGTAACGTTTACCCTGTGCTCCATATGTCTCTGAAAGGTGGGAGTTGTAGTCTTTTAATGTCCCTTTGACTACAAATGGTGCCACTGGGGACAATATTATTATTAAACCAAATACATATCGATTTAGTCTTAAACGACAAACTGTCTCTTTGTAGTAAGTGTAGACAAAACTGCATGATACCATTCTTAGTATAATCATCACAACGCACTGTAATATCCAATTTCACAATTATACATATTGTATTATGATTATTTATGCATCGATGCGTTTTATTTCTTTGGCAGCTGGTTGTGTTTTGACCTTCAGGGCCACCGTACGTCTGAGGCTGGTGCACAGTGACCACGACAACAGCATTCCCTCACTGAGTGCTAATGGAAACACCACCACACACACAACACACACACACACACACACACACACACCGCTCACCGACAGTCAGCAGGGGGCGACCGAGCCTCACGGTGAGAGGTTAGACAAAGAGCTCCTCGTGCTTCACTAAGTTAAAGTAAAACATGTCCCACTTTAGTCTTTTCACTTTCCCTTTCGATGCGATCTGATTTTAAAATAGAAAACCGGAATAAAATGTTAAATATTGTCAAATGTGAGCTTGAACTTGGGCTTTCTTTGTATTTCTATCTATGGTAAACATGTTGTATACATTGAAACAATATAGTACATTTTTAAAATCATTTTAATGCGTATCATTTGCAGTTTAAAGTTACGAACCCTTTAAACATATTATATTTTCTCAACATTGCGTGAAGATTAAACGACTATAAAAGACATTTTAACCATAAAGGTGACACTAAATATGTCAATAATGTCATTTTAATATATACTTAGTACATGAAACAAGGATTAATAGAAACATATAGCTTTGCAGTTCAGCTTAAAGGTACGTTTACTTTCAAAATATCAGATTGGCATGAAGATACATTCAGTGACATTTTAACAATAAGAGTATGTCAATAATGCCATTAAAAGGATTATTTGAATAAAATACATTTGCATTACAGTTTAAGTTTCTTCAAAGATATTATATTTGATCAGAATCGCATGAGGATACAACGCCACTAAGTGACACTATAACAATACAAGTCATTTTAATATACTTGGCACATCAAACAAGGATGAATTGAAAAGGATTCGCAGTTTAAAAGTACGTTTTCTTTAAAAAGACCAGATTTGAAGATAAAACGCTATTAAGTGAGACGTTAACAATAAGCGACACTAAATATGTCGATAATGTAATTTAAATTCAAAACTGAGCTCATCAAACAAGGATGAATTGAAAAGGATAGCTTAGCAGTCCAGTTTAAAGTGAAGTTTCAAATAAAGATATGATATGTTCATAAAACGCCGCTAAGTGTCATGGCAACAATACTAAAGATGTCGGTAGTGTCATTGTAATGTGTGCTTGGCACTTACATTTGAGATCAAATACATTTGCAGTACAGGTTAAAGTTACGTTCTTTAAACATATCATTGTCTCTTTCTTGCATGAAGATAACTAAATGGCATTCTTATCAGGAAAACGTCCACAGTGTAGTTTGAACTCCCACCACCGCCTCTCGTCGCATGTCCCGTATGCTCCGGCTCTTAAACGCTGTACAAAAAAAGTAGGCTTGGCCAAATTCCCTGAACTCTGCTAATCTCCACATCATCTCCTTCCTTTCTGCAGACGCTATCGATCCGCCCGGCTTTACGTCAGTATCGATAACTTTGCCAAAGCAGGAACCAAAAAAAAATCAAGTGCAATGTCCAGTTAATGTCGGGGGACGGAGCCGCGTGCGCACTTTCTACTTTCTCCTAAAAACAACAACAGTGTTCCTGTGTGGCTCCGCAGAAACATGTGTGCACAGCTGTCAAACCCCGAGCCTCATGTTGGCTCTTTATGTATCCCTCTCTGTTCGCTGATCGCTGTTTAACGAGAGGGGGGAATCCAGCCCACATATTTATTGCAGCCGCTGAAAAAAAATCTCCTCAATATCCCCCAAGATGGCCGCCGATGTAGGATCGATGTTTCAATATTGGAAGAAATTTGATCTCCGGCGGCTCCAGGTTAGTGCTTTTCGCCTGTTTCACGCGTTTTCCCTGCAGCGGTGTGTGTCGCCTGTCCTCCCCGGTGCACGGTGAGGGGTTTGGGGCTCGTGCACGGTGCAGCTGGCGGGGTTTGCATTGATAGTTATTAGAAATTGATCTCTGTTCTGCCTTTGTTCGGTTCAATCATTGATCCTGCGTTAAAGCCACACCGACCTGCGATCAGCACCGCGGACAGCACGGCTCTCTCCGGTGCGGTTCCCACTTTCTCTGCCTTTTCCTCACCGTTCATCTTTCCGGTTCTTATCTTACACGCACGGAAACTTTTAACGCTACCCCTGAATCCCGGTGCTTTTTTTGGACATAACTTTTTTCCTCCCCAGCTTTAATGTTTGATGCGTCGACGGCTAGTGCTGCAGCTTCCAGTAGGATACCTTCATTCTGTTGTAGCATTGTCGGACATATTGCATGCTGGGGGAAGTTTCATGTGTGGAAGGGAAAGTTTATGATCAGAATTGACTTTATTACACATCCGAGCAATTAGCTTTGGTGGTGCAAACATCAACACCATGAGGACACAAGTTGTAAGAGAAGCTCAGAAATGTAACGATGATAGCATTGTGTGCATGTTTCGGTGCAAAGACATCAGCTTGCACGCGGATGGAAAGCGTGCAGGATTTGTTTGTATCACACAGTACATGACATGGCAGCACCCTAAGCTAGAAGGTGCGTAAATACCCCACATGGTGAATCTGAATGCATGTTAAAGAAGCAGTTTTCCTCGTGTCCACTCTCTCCTGCAACCGCGACAATATATTCGGATTATCGTGCATACATATCCCGTAAATCATGCACGCGGATGCAAAACGTGCAGGGTTTGATTGTGTCACATCCTAAACATGCTATTAAAGGACACGGTAGCACCCTGGGGTGGAGGGAGCATGGTATATCTGAATGCATGTTAAAATAAGCTGTTTTTTTAGTGTCCACTCCACTCTCTCCTGCAGCCGCAGAGGGCTGGTGGGGGGTGGTGGGGTGTGTGTAATTGTATTCCCCGCTAATGTTTGTAAATCAGCCTCGGCCGGCGCAAGGGCAGCGGAGTGACTGATGTTCTGTAACATGAGAGGTGACAGCAGCATGTACCGGGGAGGAGCAGGCGCCAGATCCGCTACTGGAGCCTCTCTCCCCGGGTGTTGTTGCTGCTCCTGGCCGCTGGACCCCTCTCTTCGCCGGGCTAAAGGAGCTATGCATGTAGCCTCCTCTCCTCTCCTCGTGATAGATGTATACATTCAAGGTTTTTCATTACATGTGAGTGAGCAGCTGAAAGTGATCTGCCCTACAGGATGCCATTACCTGCAGCAGTGATGGAGTGGTGCACGAGCAAGAGGCGGTAGTCTGTAACAGGGGTCTTTTATATATGAAAAATAAATAATGATAGTTTCCCTTGAATGACCTCGTGCTCAGATGGAGTTCATAAAGGGGGGTGCGGTTCAGACGGACCCCAGTTCGCAGGATCTTGCATTATATTTCTAGTCCAGGGGAAATTGTGCAGGGTATTCTGAGAAATGTCAGACACTATGCAAGGTTAGGTCTTAACATGTCAAACATACTCACTGTAGTATGATTTAAAAATGACAAAGCAGGAAATCTGTTAAAAGGCTGAAATGGCATTTTGTGAAATGTTTGCATGGAAAATGTCAATGAATGCAAAATAGTAGTCCACTAACCATGGAGGACCCCCAGTGTTTAGGGTATCCGTAGTCCAGGTGATATCGTGCAGGTTATTCTCTCCACTTGCTTAGTCTATGAAATGTCACCAAATAGAGAAAAGGGGGACGTCTTTAAATGTCTTCTTCTGTCAGTCTTACACTGTTAACTTTATTCTGATACAAACCAGAGACAAACAGGACCTTTCCATATTTCCGTGCTATTAATGCAATATCAAAATAGTTTGCCGGTATTATCCGGATGATTTACTACAATTAAAGATTTGTCGTCCTATTAATAGTAGACTAGTGTTTGCCGCTCGAGTGTAATTGGGTCACGTGTACGGACAGATAGGCGCAGGCCGTGTTGTTAGACTGTGGAGCAAAATGGATGAACATTTTCGGAAGTTACGGAAAAACCTGGAGGATCCTTGAATCCTCTAAATGTGAGAAAATATTGAAAAATGTCCCTCCCAGTTTCTCAAAGTCCAACATGCTGTGTTTTAATGTCGTCTTGTATCCGTCTAACACATATCTGAGGTGAGCAGGAAACGCCGTATTTGAGAGGTTTAAAGTGGCTTTTATTGACATTTCTGCAACAAACAATTGACCATCAACATATTCTACGGATCGGTTAGTCGGTTATTCGGTTAGTCGGTGTGCAGCTCTCTGTAAAGCTCTGTCCCACACATCACTATGGCTAGAATCACCGATCGGCTTCCGGCACAGATCACATGCGTTCGCTTTGTGTTTCAGTCGGTTGTTACGAGGGACACGTGTTGGCGTGTGATCACGTGGCAAAGATAGCTCACCGCCGCACTCGTGCATGTTTTGACATTTCTGCTCGAATCCAGTTTCTTTAGCGCTGCAAACATCTTATACTTCTCACACTCTTTCTGTCTGCAGCTCTCGCGTGGAGCAACTCAACGAAAGCTAACATGCACGAGCGTGCGTTCACGTTCTTATTGTTTTTCACCCGGACGACTGGTTTGAACATCGTCTTTCATTGCATGTCTTAATAAAGCACTTCTAAGCACATGGATAGTTGTGCAAACTGTACTTTATCTATTGCAGAAATGCATATAGGAGTCCACATATTCACTAATTTACAGATTAAATAAGTTAAAATACACACAATTGACTTGAAATACAGCCACTAGAAATCCTTTTTTCTTGCTTCTCAACCAGTTTCATATTGAGATAAAGTCTGGGTGTTGGTAATGATTACGTGACAAAGACTGCACAATATGTCCAGTTTCTATGACGCTGAAATATCATATATTTCTCACGGCGAGCAAGGATCTGCTCCTCGTTCCGGTTCTTCCACGCCTCTCGTTGTAAACATGCGTGTCTCCTGAACGTGACATCCTCCGCTACATGTGTCAGAAACCAATTAAAACTAAAACACACAATTATCTTTAATCGCAGTAGGCCTAAATGTGAATAGCGTGGGTTCACACTTTGTTTCGCAACTGGTTTGGATCAACTTTATAGGCAGTGATCACGTGACTAAAGACAGTACAGCTTTCCTTAGCGCTGTAATATGTTTGACGAGGTGGGCCTGCTTCTCTCTCCTCGTCTTCCACGCCTCTCGTTGTAAACATGCGTGTCTCTTGAACGTGACGTCCTCCGCTACACGTGTCAGAAATCAATTGCTTCACTTACTTCTCGCGGTCACGGTTCACCGTCTCTGCAGCTGCCGGTTCCCCCCTCTCTCCCACCACGCGCGTGGAACATGTTCATTTGAGCCGTGCACACTGGAACGTGTATTTCTGATCATTACGGGTGATTATATCCGCGACCTGACGCTGCACATTCCGGGTGCGTGTGCAGAGGAGGAGGAGAGGAGGAGGAGGAATAATTCACCTGCAGCTGATGGAAGCAGGGCAGCGCGAGGTGGAGTGACCTTGGTTCCCGCTGGCTGCAGGTCACCGTGCCGTTGCTGTGGTAATCATTCACACCAGCCAGATGGCATTTCCGTGGGCGAGCATGAAAAGGACGGGTCAGGGTCTGTCCTGCGGGGCCCGAGAAAACAACTCGGGGCCAAAAACAAACCTGGAGAGAGAGAGCGAGCGAGAGAGAGAGACTGCAGAGCCAGGTGCATCAAGCAGGAAGGAAGTGCACTTTACTTTCCGCTGAAATGTCAAATGTATCATTATTTTATTGCACAACTTGATAAAACGGGAAGAAAAGCAATTCCAGACAGCGGGTACTTCTATAATGTGCAGTCGTTACAGTCCATCTTTGTGCGAACAAGACATGTGTTGAGGTGCTGTCTGCGTCACATCATGCCCGTGGTGATAAAGGAGATGTTGACACTTTGAGGAGACGTTCTTCTGCTTTATTCAAGCAACTCGTACGAGCCGAGGTCATTGAGTTCTGACACCTGTAAGATAGAACATGTGCACCGTGCGTATTGTTTACTGTATGTAACTTAATGTTGGCATCTTAGCATTATGTAATCATTAAAGGTGGGGTAGGTAAGTTTGAGAAACCGGCTCGAGATACACTTTTTGTTATATTCCATGGAATGCTCTTAACATCCCGACAGCAATGAATATCTGAAGTGCTTTGACAACAAATACATACAAAAAATTCATCTGTAGAAGCCGTAATCCTGTAAAAAGTACAACCAATCGGATGGCCTACCTGCCTGTCAGCCTTCCATCGGGGCACACACTTACCTCGTGCCCTCATTGGTCATGTGCGCGTTCGTGTGTGTTGGGGGAGGGGCTCTGTGAGGAAGTGGCAGATTTTCTCCGGTTGTGTATTTTCAAATTCTAGCGATCTCGAGCCGGTTTCTCAAACGTACCCACCCCACCTTTAAGCGGCCTACTATGTTGTCACCGTGCACACTAATCTGTGTTCTTTCCAGTGTTTTTATTTAGAGATGACAAGTTATCAATCGCTCGATCTGCAAGTGGTCGTCATTCATCAAGCACACGTTCATGCAGTTCTTAAAAAGTGACAACGTGAACTGTTGGCTTGAATCCGAGTTAATTGTTGGCCTTTTATGAGACTTTGTGGAATAATATAGGAATGTCTGTAATATTATAAATTTGTTTGCATCGATAAACATACATTCAGAGTCAGAGTCAGAGTACCTTTATGAGGAAAGAGCCACAGACAGCTTAGTGTTACCTAAGTTAAGAAAAACATGTATAATAAAAAATATAATATATAAAATAAAAGTAAAAGACAAATACTTTCCAAAATACAAATCCTGTAGCAGTTCTTAGGGTTTAGCAGCCAGGTATATATTACACAGTTATTAAATGGTGTATATAATGTATATTTAACGGCAGCAAGTTACACAATTTACAAGATACAAAATGCATTCAACAACAACAACAACAACAACAACAATGCAAATGAACTTGTTGATTAGCCAAACAACAGAATTCTTCATGCAAAAATGGCAGAAAATGCTCAAATATGGAAGTGTTGCTCCTGCTTTTCTCGACTTGATAATCATATCTCTGAGTGAGTATCGTGTTTCCACGGACAACACAACACATTTAAAGACATCACCTTTGAGACCCTGGGATGGACGCTTCTTAACACATTCGGACATTTCAAGGATAAAAGGACTCGCACAATCATTCCGTTTTTCTCAGAGTTTGTGGAAGCCCGTTGTATTGCTTTGCTTCATTGTCTTCCTCCTCCAATGATCCGGATCTTTCCCACCACGACCTGCACTTGCCATATTTCCAGCCACATGTCAGTAAACATGACCCAATTGCAGCTGCAAAGCGGATCATCAGGAACATGCAACCCTTTTGATAATCCATTCATCGTAAATGCTAAATTGTCTGACAATGTTTTTCCAGTCTCTTGAATAGAACATCCCGCTGCTTCTATTTGACATCACTTTCAAGTGAATACGTTTCGGGTTTGAACCGACGACACAGGGTGCTATGAGGAGTTGCTGTGCGTACTCTCCGTCACTAAGCGAGTACTGGAGGAACTAGTCTGAACAATATCACCTGGACGACGTGGAAACATAATTGCCCGAATGTTTTAATAATCACTTCATTGTTATATTTGAATGCAGAAATGTCAGAAATAGCTGTTTCCACCCTCGGAAATATGGCGATTTCCTGCTTTTTCGGATATTTTATGATACATGAGCAGGAGAGGACTCTTTAAAGTGGAGACACTACATACTGGTATACACCTGAACATCAGCAGGAGAGGACTCTTTAAAGTAGAGACACTACACACTGATATACACCTGAACATCAGCAGGAGAGGACTCTTTAAAGTAGAGACACTACATACTGATATACACCTGAACATCAGCAGGAGAGGACTCTTTAAAGTAGAGACACTACATACTGATATACACCTGAACATCAGCAGGAGAGGACTCTTTAAAGTAGAGACACTACATACTGATATACACCTGAACATCAGCAGGAGAGGACTCTTTAAAGTAGAGACACTACACACTGATATACACCTGAACATCAGCAGGAGAGGACTCTTTAAAGTAGAGACACTACATACTGATATACACCTGAACATCAGCAGGAGAGGACTCTTTAAAGTAGAGACACTACACACTGATATACACCTGAACATCAGCAGGAGAGGACTCTTTAAAGTAGAGACACTACATACTGATATACACCTGAACATCAGCAGGAGAGGACTCTTTAAAGTAGAGACACTACATACTGATATACACCTGAACATCAGCAGGAGAGGACTCTTTAAAGTAGAGACACTACATACTGATATACACCTGAACATCAGCAGGAGAGGACTCTTTAAAGTAGAGACACTACATACTGATATACACCTGAACATCAGCAGGAGAGGACTCTTTAAAGTAGAGACACTACATACTGATATACACCTGAACATCAGCAGGAGAGGACTCTTTAAAGTAGAGACACTACACACTGATATACACCTGAACATCAGCAGGAGAGGACTCTTTAAAGTAGAGACACTACACACTGATATACACCTGAACATCAGCAGGAGAGGACTCTTTAAAGTAGAGACACTACATACTGATATACACCTGAACATCAGCAGGAGAGGACTCTTTAAAGTAGAGACACTACATACTGATATACACCTGAACATCAGCAGGAGAGGACTCTTTAAAGTAGAGACACTACATACTGATATACACCTGAACATCAGCAGGAGAGGACTCTTTAAAGTAGAGACACTACATACTGATATACACCTGAACATCAGCAGGAGAGGACTCTTTAAAGTAGAGACACTACATACTGATATACACCTGAACATCAGCAGGAGAGGACTCTTTAAAGTAGAGACACTACATACTGATATACACCTGAACATCAGCAGGAGAGGACTCTTTAAAGTAGAGACACTACATACTGATATACACCTGAACATCAGCAGGAGAGGACTCTTTAAAGTAGAGACACTACATACTGATATACACCTGAACATCAGCAGGAGAGGACTCTTTAAAGTAGAGACACTACACACTGATAAACACCTGAACATCAGCAGGAGAGGACTCTTTAAAGTAGAGACACTACATACTGATATACACCTGAACATCAGCAGGAGAGGACTCTTTAAAGTAGAGACACTACACACTGATATACACCTGAACATCAGCAGGAGAGGACTCTTTAAAGTAGAGACACTACACACTGATATACACCTGAACATCAGCAGGAGAGGACTCTTTAAAGTAGAGACACTACACACTGATATGACAGAATGTGTCCCCTTTAAAGAGGTCACCAACTTGACTTTAGAGAGAACTTTGTTTCTTCACTAACTTCTCTCCCTCTGTTGTTGTTGTTGTTGTTTTTTCAAAGCGATGTTGCAACTCTTTGCTCATACGGCGAAATAACGCGCCGCCTTTTTGCCACCGTGTCTTCGCCTCTCTCCTCCATGAATCTGAGAGGCGGCGGGTTTTTAGATCAGGAACAAAAGCCTGTGATTGTACTACATTTAGCATGACTCAGCTGCTCTGGTGTCAGCTCTAATCCACACACACACACACACACACACACACACACACACACACACACACACACACACACACACACACACACACACACACACACGTGTAATCTCATTGTGGCGCACGTCTTGTATTCTTTATCCCGTCGTCTGTATCATTCATTTCACACGCTGCGACATGTATACAAAAACATGCACTGCTCATTATTTCATTCCCGTTGTCAGGGGCTTTTTGAAATGTAAAAAGCTGCCCCCGTCATCATTATCAGCGGCCCGTATAAACATCTCTTCCATTATTACCCCCCGTGTGAATCGATGGGCGGGGCATGTGTCACATCCTCCGGGTCGCCCCTCTTCGACGGGGACAACAAAGCAAATAAGAAACCGCTCTTACAGGGGGCGATATCTGGGGCAAATTGAGATGTGAAATCCAGGAGCTCTAACCCGCCGGTACATAACACGAGGCGAACATTAGAGCGCGAGAGGAGCGAAGCAGACTCGAGCATTAAGCTGTTTAACCTCTCCGTGTAGCATTAGTGGTAGAGACTTCAAAGCAGATGCTTCGGCGGCGGAAGCAGAATGACAAATGGGTTTAGAGACAGCCGCGGTGAGCATTCTCGCAGGAAGACTAGGCCTGTCATTAATGTCAGCTTAATCACTTTGACCTTCCTTCAAGTAGATTTCCATACCTCTCCAATCATTTTGCCGCCTGTTTGCAGACGGTGCTGCCGCTGCTTGATAAGGCTGCAGGGTGTTGGCGTCTCTCTTTCAGCGCCGCTGTACTTGGAATGTCCTGATTATTAAGGGATTGGCTCGTGCAAACGGCGAATAAGCTTTACTTAAGACGCGCGTTAAGGTTTTATTCTCTCAGACTTGTCCCGCGTGAGTCTCTTCCTGCACTGACATGCAATGGCGGTGAATGCAAACTGTAGGATAACGTAACTTTACCGATGCATTCAGCTTCTATTATCTTGATGTTATTTTAAATAAGTCTCTCAGATTTCTTCCTGCATTGGAGTGGAATAGTATCAAGAAAAGTAACTTAAGTCACGCATTTAGGTTTTCATTATCTCAGATGTGTCCCGTGTATCGGCCCGTCCACACACAGGCATGAACTAAATCTTTCAAAGCTTCGCCCATTCACTTGAATGGGGTGACGTAGAAGATTTTGAATCTTCGCCGAACTGCATTGTGAGGAGCGGAGCGTGGCTTTGCAAGCATCGTGAGCATCAAAAGTTGAGCAATGTTCAACTTTTGATGCTCCCGATGCTTTCGAAGCTGGCATCCCGTTTATGCAAATCTGACAGTAGAAGCGCTAGCCAATCAAACCGCGTGTAAGCAGGGAGAACCAGACCGCAGTTCATTTCCTCATATTCCAAACGAGAAATTACGGTAGCAAATCACCCAGTTCTTTACGACCAGAACTATTAACGGGATCCAAACCGGAGGAACCAGCATGGAGGGAGGGGGCAGAGACAGTGGGGGAAACTGGTAGGGTTTCGCCTGTTTGGGGAGTTTATATCCAGTTTACTTCGTTTTAACATTATATTGCTTTGTATGCCGGGGGCGGGAGATTCATGTGATTGGTTGTTGGTCGCCTTGGGCGCGTGAAATCGCCAAGCTTCAGACAAATTGGCATCAAGATTTTTCGAGATTTGTTTCATGCCCGTGTGTGGACGGGCCGTGAGTCTCTTCCTGCACTGAGATGCAATGGTGGTGAATGCAAACTGTAGAGCAGGGCTGTTCAATCGGCGGCCCGCGGGCCAAACCCGGCCCGGGGTGATATTTACTGGCCCTTTTGAGTATAACGTTAACAAAGTTTTTAAAGTTTTGTTCCGCCTTGCCTTTATTCCAGAGAGGGTGATACATTGAGAGAGAGAGGGGAAGACAATGCCTGGAAACTTGGGGGGGGCTCGGGTTTCGAACCCACCCACTAGCTCCTGACAACTGTTGATGGTTGAATCAGCTTCACATGTCGGCCGACTGAGTTCTGAAGTTGCCATTTAGATCTATAAAGGCCTTGGGGCGAAGTCGTTTGATTGAACCAGACACAATACATGCACGCCACTATGCTGTTGTAGTCTTTACTGGATCTGAAGCTCTTGATAGGATTGCTTATATTTCAAGCCATCTTTTTCCCGGCCCTTTGCTTTGGATCATTTTCATCACCTGGCCCCATTCCAAACTAATTGAATAGCCCTGCTGTAGAGTAACGTGACTTTACCCTTGCATTTAGCTTCTATTATCTTGATGTCTTTTGAAATGTGTAACCGTGGAGCTGCTCTGGAGTGCACGGTTATCAAGAAGACGTGCATCTAAGTCGATCAGATCACTTGTCCCGTGTGAGTGTCTTCCTGCAGCGACGCGATGGCGGGGAATGAAACCGGCAGAATAACGTGTAACTTTAGCAAGAACTTTGGTTTAATTTCCCCGATCTTTTTACATGAAAGTCACCGGCACCACAAGTCAATGGTGGGAGATGCAAACGGCAAAGTATGTAACGTTAGTCATGCTTTTGGGTTCAATCTTTCTCCGATGTGTCCACGTCTTCAGCCGTGCAGACATTCACTTCTATTTTCACAAGTTTGATCGCAATGGCGGTGAATGCAATATCCTTTAAAACAAACATGTGCACCGACAACAGCGTCAGGGAGGCGTGTGGCGCAGTGGGTTGTGCGTTGGTGTTGGGATCAGGGGGCCACAGGTTCAAACCCCACTGCAGTCAGCATGTCGTTGTGTCCCTGAGAGGGGGTTGTCCACAGTGTTGAGTATGTGAGTCGCTTTGGATTAAAGCGACTCACAAGTAACGCTCTGTGTCTCCGTTCTGCATCTCCATCTCGCTAAATCAGACATTTCAGTCGCTGGTCAGCTTGTAACATTGTTTACGGGAAGAATGTTATCAATAGTTAATCTTCTCGAGTGACCTACATGTGGAAAAAACTACATGAGGTACTCGAACCAAGAAAGGTCTCTTCAGTTGTTATTAAAACAAAAATAGGCAATTTAAAGATGGAAGAAATCCTTCATTGATTCTTACGAAACCCCCTGTAGAACAAAGTGACATCACTGCGTAACATTCACACTTCTATTGGCTCGCGCTCCAACACATTGTACGTGTGGCTAAGGGGCGGGACGTCTCTAAGCGGTTGACCAATCACAACAGAGCCGGCCAGCTAACCAATCAGAGCAGACTCTGGTGCTGCAGCACAGGCAGTACGAGAAGAATGAAGAGCTTTTTGAACATTAATGCATGGAGACATGTAGAGACACTACATACTGATATACACCTGAACATCAGCAGGAGAGGACTCTTTAAAGTAGAGACACTACATACTGATATACACCTGAACATCAGCAGGAGAGGACTCTTTAAAGTAGAGACACTACATACTGATATACACCTGCACATCAGCAGGAGAGGACTCTTTAAAGTAGAGACACTACACACTGATATACACCTGAACATCAGCAGGAGAGGACTCTTTAAAGTAGAGACACTACATACTGATATACACCTGCACATCAGCAGGAGAGGACTCTTTAAAGTAGAGACACTACATACTGATATACACCTGAACATCAGCAGGAGAGGACTCTTTAAAGTAGAGACACTACATACTGATATACACCTGAACATCAGCAGGAGAGGACTCTTTAAAGTAGAGACACTACATAATGATATACACCTGGACATCAGCAGGAGAGGACTCTTTAAAGTAGAGACACTACATACTGATACACACCTGGACATCAGCAGGAGAGGACTCTTTAAAGTAGAGACACTACGTACTGATATACACCAGAACATCAGCAGGAGAGGACTCTTTAAAGTAGAGACACTACATACTGATATACACCTGAACACCAGCGGGAGAGGACTCTTTAAAGTAGAGACACTACGTACTGATATACACCTGAACATCAGCGAGAGAGGACTCTTTAAAGTAGAGACACTACATACTGATACACACCTGGACATCAGCAGGAGAGGACTCTTTAAAGTAGAGACACTACGTACTGATATACACCAGAACATCAGCAGGAGAGGACTCTTTAAAGTAGAGACACTACATACTGATATACACCTGAACACCAGCGGGAGAGGACTCTTTAAAGTAGAGACACTACGTACTGATATACACCTGAACATCAGCGAGAGAGGACTCTTTAAAGTAGAGACACTACGTACTGATATACACCTGAACATCAGCAGGAGAGGACTCTTTAAAGTAGAGACACTACATACTGATATACACCTGAACATCAGCGGGAGAGGACTCTTTAAAGTAGAGACACTACATACTGATATACACCTGAACATCAGCAGGAGAGGACTCTTTAAAGTAGAGACACTACATACTGATATACACCTGAATATCAGCAGGAGAGGACTCTTTAAAGTAGAGACACTACATACTGATATACACCTGAACATCAGCGGGAGAGGACTCTTTAAAGTAGAGACACTACATACTGATATACACCTGAACATCAGCAGGAGAGGACTCTTTAAAGTAGAGACGCTACATACTGATATACACCTGAACATCAGCAGGAGAGGACTCTTTAAAGTAGAGACACTACATACTGATACACACCTGAACATCAGCAGGAGAGGATTCTTTAAAGTAGAGACACTACATACTGATATACACCTGAACACCAGCAGGAGAGGACTCTTTAAAGTAGAGACACTACGTACTGATATACACCTGAACATCAGCAGGAGAGGACTCTTTAAAGTAGAGACACTACATACTGATACACACCTGAACATCAGCAGGAGAGGACTCTTTAAAGTAGAGACACTACATACTGATATACACCTGAACATCAGCAGGAGAGGACTCTTTAAAGTAGAGACACTACATACTGATACACACCTGAACATCAGCAGGAGAGGACTTTTTAAAGTAGAGACACTACGTACTGATATACACCTGAACATCAGCGAGAGAGGACTCTTTAAAGTAGAGACACTACGTACTGATATACACCTGAACATCAGCAGGAGAGGACTCTTTAAAGTAGAGACACTACATACTGATACACACCTGAACATCAGCAGGAGAGGACTCTTTAAAGTAGAGACACTACATACTGATATACACCTGAACATCAGCAGGAGAGGACTCTTTAAAGTAGAGACACTACATACTGATACACACCTGAACATCAGCAGGAGAGGACTCTTTAAAGTAGAGACACTACGTACTGATATACACCTGAACATCAGCGAGAGAGGACTCTTTAAAGTAGAGACACTACGTACTGATATACACCTGAACATCAGCAGGAGAGGACTCTTTAAAGTAGAGACACTACATACTGATATACACCTGAACATCAGCAGGAGAGGACTCTTTAAAGTAGAGACACTACATACTGATATACACCTGAACATCAGCAGGAGAGCACTCTTTAAAGTAGAGACACTACATACTGATATACACCTGAACATCAGCGGGAGAGGACTCTTTAAAGTAGAGACACTACATACTGATATACACCTGAACATCAGCAGGAGAGGACTCTTTAAAGTAGAGACACTACACACTGATATACACCTGAACATCAGCAAGAGAGGACTCTTTAAAGTAGAGACACTACACACTGATATACACCTGCACATCAGCAGGAGAGGACTCTTTAAAGTAGAGACACTACACACTGATATACACCTGAACACCAGCAGGAGAGGACTCTTTAAAGTAGAGACACTACATACTGATATACACCTGAACATCAGCAGGAGAGGACTCTTTAAAGTAGAGACATGCTGATATACACCTGATCATCAGCAGGAGAGGACTCTTTAAAGTAGAGACACTACATACTGATATACACCTGAACATCAGCAGGAGAGGACTCTTTAAAGTAGAGACACTACATACTGATATACACCTGAATATCAGCAGGAGAGGACTCTTTAAAGTAGAGACACTACATACTGATATACACCTGAACATCAGCGGGAGAGGACTCTTTAAAGTAGAGACACTACATACTGATATACACCTGAACATCAGCAGGAGAGGACTCTTTAAAGTAGAGACGCTACATACTGATATACACCTGAACATCAGCAGGAGAGGACTCTTTAAAGTAGAGACACTACATACTGATACACACCTGAACATCAGCAGGAGAGGATTCTTTAAAGTAGAGACACTACATACTGATATACACCTGAACACCAGCAGGAGAGGACTCTTTAAAGTAGAGACACTACGTACTGATATACACCTGAACATCAGCAGGAGAGGACTCTTTAAAGTAGAGACACTACATACTGATACACACCTGAACATCAGCAGGAGAGGACTCTTTAAAGTAGAGACACTACATACTGATATACACCTGAACATCAGCAGGAGAGGACTCTTTAAAGTAGAGACACTACATACTGATACACACCTGAACATCAGCAGGAGAGGACTTTTTAAAGTAGAGACACTACGTACTGATATACACCTGAACATCAGCGAGAGAGGACTCTTTAAAGTAGAGACACTACGTACTGATATACACCTGAACATCAGCAGGAGAGGACTCTTTAAAGTAGAGACACTACATACTGATACACACCTGAACATCAGCAGGAGAGGACTCTTTAAAGTAGAGACACTACATACTGATATACACCTGAACATCAGCAGGAGAGGACTCTTTAAAGTAGAGACACTACATACTGATACACACCTGAACATCAGCAGGAGAGGACTCTTTAAAGTAGAGACACTACGTACTGATATACACCTGAACATCAGCGAGAGAGGACTCTTTAAAGTAGAGACACTACGTACTGATATACACCTGAACATCAGCAGGAGAGGACTCTTTAAAGTAGAGACACTACATACTGATATACACCTGAACATCAGCAGGAGAGGACTCTTTAAAGTAGAGACACTACATACTGATATACACCTGAACATCAGCAGGAGAGCACTCTTTAAAGTAGAGACACTACATACTGATATACACCTGAACATCAGCGGGAGAGGACTCTTTAAAGTAGAGACACTACATACTGATATACACCTGAACATCAGCAGGAGAGGACTCTTTAAAGTAGAGACACTACACACTGATATACACCTGAACATCAGCAAGAGAGGACTCTTTAAAGTAGAGACACTACACACTGATATACACCTGCACATCAGCAGGAGAGGACTCTTTAAAGTAGAGACACTACACACTGATATACACCTGAACACCAGCAGGAGAGGACTCTTTAAAGTAGAGACACTACATACTGATATACACCTGAACATCAGCAGGAGCGGACTCTAGTAACTAGTAATTGTAACAGATTACATGTTTTAAAGACCTGCTTGCTGACATATTGAGCGCAGGAGCTTTCTTTTTCATTTCACTCAGCTTACAGTCACCCCCCTCTCTCCCTCTCTCCCTCTCTCCCTCTCTCCCTCTCTCTCTCTCTCTCTCTCTGTCAGCTTGTTGTATTTCACTCCTCCATTGTCCATTTCATCTCCGCCTGTTTTTATTTCGCCTCCCTAAATGTGCCGTGCTTCTCCTGCGTGCTTCCTGCCGTGGGTCGTCATGTATCGCGGGGTTATCGCCGTGTGAAGGGTGCTCCAGAGATCAATGCTTCACTTACCTCCTCCAGGGTCTGTCTTGGGGGAACTCAGGCGCTCTCATTATGTGCCACAGCTCACAGTGTGTTTACCAGTCTGCGGGAGGAGTAGTCGAGCGTTTCGCGAGGCCCATTTGTCCTCATTTAAGTGGGGAAGGAGACGCGGGAAAGGCGGCCTCTTGGTGGTCTTTTGAGCATTAAAGCAGCATTTGTTATCACCAAGCAGATGTGCTCTTATTTATCAAAATAATACAAAAGGTGTGTTACGGCGACGGCAGATGGATCAGGCGAGTTGTGTAGCCGCTCTTTGTGCAGCTGCTCCCCCCACACAGTTAATTACTCTCTTATTCATCCCCAACAATGGGAGGGGATGGAATAAATCTGTACTCGCGCTTCTTCACCGGGGAAAAAAGGTGCAGACTGGGACCCTAAAGCGAGCGAGTGGCTTCAAGAGGTACAGTTTATCATTTTTAATGGAGAGGAACAGGAAGTGGAGACGTGAAGCTGGGCTCTGTGATTTACACACCGCCTCAGTGGGGGGGCGGGGGGGGGAGTCTGTCTCCCTGTCCACACCTCTGCCTCTGCCGCCGCTTCGGAACGAATATCTTTGGCGTTTTTGTCTCCAACACCACCGAAATACACGGCGGCTCTGCGGGGGGATGACACATCAGAACGAGCCTACCTCGCCGTGAGAGTTTGGATTATTAACGTCAGTTGTTATATACGTTAACACACACACGGAGTAATGCTACACTTCACATGTCCTGATACTAA
This sequence comes from Champsocephalus esox, assembly GCA_036324585.1. Taxonomy (NCBI): domain Eukaryota; kingdom Metazoa; phylum Chordata; class Actinopteri; order Perciformes; family Channichthyidae; genus Champsocephalus; species Champsocephalus esox. Next base: position 40,807,296 of record CM070487.1, on the reverse strand, counting down.
AGGATTGAGCTCATGCGAACTGCAAAATAATGTGACTTTAGCCATGCATTTAGGTTTGATAGATGCTTTAGAAATGCAAGTCATTAAGATTTCTCCATGCAATGTTGGTGAATGCAAACTGACAACATTGTAACTTAAAATGTGCATTTAGATTAGATTTGTTCAGATGTTGCACTTGTTAAAGGTGGGGTAGGTAAGTTTCATGCTCTGAACATCCCGATAGCAATGAATATCTGAAGTGCTTTGACAACAAATCCATAAAAAATATCTAGCTACCTGCCTGTCAGCCTTCCATCGGCGCACAAACTGACCTCGTGCCCTCATTGGTCATGTGCGCGTTGTTGAGTGTTGGGGGAGGGGCTCTGTGAGGAAGTGGCAGATTTTCTCCGGTTGTGTATTTTCAAATTCTAGCGATCTCGAGCCGGTTTCTCAAACGTACCTACCCCACCTTTAATCCATGCTTTTTAAAATATAAGTCTCTGAGTTTTCTTTCAAATCTCTCTTGGATGCAATTGGCTAAATGTTATAACGTCTCTTTCTGCACCGCGATGCAATGTTGGGGAATGCAATCTCCTTTTAAAAACGTCCACCTGCAGCAGCATCGTGTTCCATGTCTCTGTTCTGCGTCTCGACCTCGCTAAATCAGACACTCCAGTCACTTGTTGATCGAATACTAAATATTTATATAATTACCTTTATCTAACTTTTTGGCATTTTCGTCTCCAAGACTACCAGAAACACTGTCACAGAATATCTACAGAAATAATGGGACAATGTGCCGAACCCGTACCCATCAGATTTTGGATTATCAGCGTACTTGCTAGTGTTTAGTTTCAGTATCATGCCAAAGTCAGTTGATCTGGTTTCCCCTGAAAAGTCTAATTTAGCCGCGCCTCCATTGTCACCGTACAATCTTTGGTGTTTTCGTCTCTAAAAACTACCAACATACACTGTGTCGGTGAATATCTAAGGAAATAAAAGGAAGATGTGCGTACTTAACCAAGAGATTTCTGATTATTTATGTAAATGTTTTTATATTTGAACATAATTTCTGGTGGGGAGGAGGTCGAGTATCATGCAAACATCTCTCCGCATGCGTCTCACTTCACGTGGTTTTCCCAAATCCCTCGAAGTTGCCTTGTCTAAATTATCATTATTGTAAAATGTTTGGTGTTGTTCTCTCCAAAACTCCCAATACGCTGGGTGTTTCTCAATCGCGAGGAGGACGCTTGCTTGGTAGCACATGTCTTCCGAGTCACTCCCTTCAGAAGCTAGGCAAGAATCCTTCCTGCTGGCATTCGGAAAACGAAGAGTGGAACAGGCGAGCAAGTGTAGAGGTGTGCGTCACATGAGAAGCCCCGCTTTACATTTTCCGCCACAGATTTCGGGAAATTGGTCCGCGCGCAAAGCATTGTGGGGATTTTAAGGACGCGAAGTCTACCCCATGTGCAGCCTCGAAATATCCCCCAAACCAAGGACGCGGCCTCTGTGGAATTCCGAGTATGCTGGACATTGGAAAGGTCCTATTGCGCCACTTGATGACGTAGCATCCTTGAAATATTGGCTTGGAAGCCAGTATCCTCGAGATTGAGAAACGGCCACGGTGTCTGAGGCTCTTAGTAGGTGTAGTATCATGCAGAATTCCCTCTGCATGTCTCTACGTGTATCCGTTTGTTTCTGAAAAGCAGAATGTTGCCATTTTTAGTTTTTTCGTCTCCAACACCAGCAAAGTGCACCGTGTCGGAGCTCTCCAGGGAACTGACAGGAGAATTTGCCCACCTGACCATGAGACCTTGGATCATCAATGTCATTCATTATACAGTAACATAAACAGTACAACAGCATTTCTGGGGTTTAGAAGGCGTCATGAGGAAATCCCTCTGGATGCCTCTTATGTAAGATGTGATAAAGATAGAGCTTTATTGTCTCCCTGAGGAGAAATGTGTCTTGGGCATCGAGATAATACACATAAAACATTCAGGTCAATCAGTCGTAGATACAGAACGGAGATCACATATCACATGGCGAAGAAACAAACAAGACACATACAGGTACAGCACGTTCCCTACTGCACCTCGTGTCCGTCAGATTGCACATATCCCTATCGTGTCCATACCTATTACCCATAATGCACTTCCCCTATTTAACCTTCTCGATTGCACACACCACACTGTAAACATTGCACCTCCCAACAACTCCTAACAGCATAATCAGAATAGTTTCTGACTGTTCAGCAGCTGGACTGACAGCGGAACAAAGGAAAACTTATACCTGTTCAATCTACAGTTTGGTAATCTATACCTTCTGCAGCTCAAACTCTCTATACGGGACGCGTGTGGGGTCGCATGTGATTTTACGGCCTCGCTTTCTCACCGAGAGAGGATGGTGGATTGCCATAACGAATAATAGCCTGTAGAACATTAGCATGATACTTGTATCCACTCCATGAACCCTGAGCCGACGCAGAACATGCAGGCGCTGGCTTATCTTTGAGCATGCCTGATCCACCTGATGGGCCCGGCCTAACTGAGCATCAAAATAAATCCCCAAATATTTAAAACGTGTAACCTGCTCAACTCCCTCCCTGTTGATAAGGACGGGGCTGTGATCGCCTGCTGACTTGGGGTCAAAGGTCATTTCCTTTGTTTTTTTAACGTGTAACACCAGGTCGTGCACCTCACACCACTTCACGACCTCTTCAATCTCAAGTTTATACGTAGAAATGTTCGAGTCTCTCATCAGTAGACGAAGTATGGCTGTGTCATCAGAACACTTTATGATGTGGTTGTGTGTGTGCTGACTCCTACACTCATTTGAGAAGAGGAGAGCTACCGTAACGCAGCCTTGCGGTGCCCCGTATGACCTGTGTGTCAGAGGGTCGAGTTGACTTTCACCCGCTGCTGTCTTGCAGTTAGGAAGGAGTGATACCATCTGATCAAGTAGGTGCACATCCATCTGTTTGAGCTTCTTTAACATCATGTGGGGAAGAATAGTATTAAAAGCTGAGCTAAAGTCCATGAACATTAATCTAGCATAAGCTAAAGGACTTTCCAGGTGTTTTAGAAAAAAGTGAGTGGTAGAGGTCAGAGCGTCATCTGTACCTCTACCATCGCTGTACGCAGAGTGGTAGGGGTCCAGGAGGTGATGCACCTCAGTTCGCAAGTTCCCTACAATGATCCGTTCGAGTGACTTCATAACTATTGAGGTCAAAGCCACTGGTCTGAAGTCGTTGTTGTCATGTGGGCATGGTTTTCTTTGCAACTGGTATGATGACAGCGTTCTTCCATGTGTGAGGGATGCTTCCCGAGTCAGCAGAGAGCTGGAATAATGGACTCCAGGCAGGGGGGAGCTCGTCTGCAAACGCTTTCAGCAGGTTGCCCCCTCCCCTCCCTGGAGGTGCTGTACAGCTCTCGTTGCCTTAAGGAGGCAGTCAAAATCCTCAAGGACCCTCACCACCCGGGTAACGAGCACTTCGTACGGCTGCGCTCAGGCAGGCGCTCCTGTACCATGTCTTCCCGGACAAACAGACTCAAGTTTAGTTTCTTTCCCAGGGCCATATGTGCACTAAACGCTGCTAATATTCAAGTTATATAAGCCTTCTGTGCAATACGAGGGGAATCGTGCAATATAATTTATTTATTATGTATTCACATGTGCGTATTCCCTTTTTTTTAAGTCCCATTTATTGTTTTTATTGTTTTTATAGTGTCTTGTTGTTTTTATATTGTCTTGTTGTTGCGTGTTGGCACCTTGAGTCTGTTGTAATTTCGTTTACTTGTACAATGACAAATAAAGTTCTATCTATCCATACCGTCCGGCCCACAGGCCTTCTTAGTATGCAGTTGTTTGAAAACCCACAGCACTATCATCAATTCTTCTTCTTCTGTGGTGTATGCGTCACAGGTTGAAGAGGTGTCATGTGTTTCTTTACCTAAAAAGCCCAAAGATAACCCTTGGATTGCCATCGTACCATTTCTGGGGTTTCCGTCTCCAAAACTACCGAAACACACCGGGTCAGAGAACATCCATTGGGAGTTAATGTCCGTTCTCATATATCAGGGGTGTCAAACTCAATTTCATCGTGGGCCACATTAGCGTTGATGGTTGCACTCAACGGGCCGGTTACTTGTAACTATATAAATATATAATATATATAAAATTATGTATTATATTACATTATTGCCTCTGCATTGGATTATTATTGGATAGGGTAATAACTTAGTAACTAACTACGTCTGAAAGCAGAAGTCCAGGGCAAATAAATGCAAGTCTCTTCAGTGCGCATGTCGCAAAAAGGAAATGCATTGTGGGACATGTAGTTTATGGGCAACGTGATTCTGTAATGTAACCGTATATTAAACGTATTATATTATTTGCAAGCTCTTGCGGGGCCGCATAAAATAAAGTAGAGGGCCGGATTTGGCCCCCGGGCCTTGAGTTTGACACCCCTGTCATATATGTTAACACATATAGCGTATTTGCTAATGCAGCATCATGCTAATATCACTCTGCATGGCATGCCGCTCAGCTGATCAGTTTCCCCTGAAAAGCCGAGTTTCGTCCGAGCCTCCGCCGTCACCTGCTCGTTCACTGTGGCGGTGGAGGGCATCGGGCATCGATCCGGTTTGTGACTGCGTTAGCTGCTTCGCCGGCGTGTAATAAAGGCCTTCAGGCTATCCTGTCTCTCCCTTCAGTCTCACGAGTGCTTTCCAGACCTTGTAATCTTAATTAAATATGCAACTTCTGATCGCAACGGGGTCACTGTCTTTCGCATTTAAATGCCGATAGGAAAATCTGAACGCATGTAAAAAAAAAGAACAAAGACTTTTTCAATTTCCCTCGTTAGCCTCCTGCTGCATTCCCCCTATAGGTTTTTTTTTCTCCTCCAGAAGAATTTTTATGATATTTTCCTCCCCTCCCTTTCCCTCTCTCCTCGCAGTTTTCCCCAGACAGGTTCCTCAGTGTTTTAGAGGGGATGGATTTAATTGCTCTGTGGGGATTGGTTGGCTGTGCCGGGCTCGGCTGTTTAATTAGTGTACCCTGCCGGGATTGGTTTAATGCTTCATGATCTTGAAATTGTCTGATTGTTCAGCCCTCTGGGGACTCTCTCTGCCTACGTAGGCCAGCAGGTTTAGCTAAACATCGCTCCGGGCTGCTGCTGAACGCTTGAGAGGAGGAAGAGGAAGAGGAGGAGGAGGAAGAAGAGGAGGAGGAGGAATTTGGTGCTGGCTGTGGTGTGGGGGGGGGTTAACTTATATCACAAAACATCCTACATGAGAAGTGGAGGGTTTTTTCTGCAGGAATGTTTCTCCTCACATGAAAATAGATCCTATTGATTATTAATGCAGTGCCAATATTTCATAATAATAATCAATAATAATAATTCCTTACATTTATGATAGCGCTTTTTCAATGACTCAACGCGCTTTTACATATACACACATTACACATATATCATACATGCATTGGTCAGATACTGTGGACAGTACCCACAGGGGCAAGTTCAGGTGAAGTGTCTTGCCCAAGGACACAACGGCTTCACAGACGCAGCAGCGGCGACATTTAATCTGTGACTCAGTGTGTGATACTTTGCTCTATAAGTTTCATCAGTGCTGGAAGTATATTTACTCAAGTACTACTTTGACATACTTGTACCGGAGTATTTCCATTGTATGTTACACACGGCATCTATTGCACGTCTGTCCGTCCTGGGAGAGGGATCCCTCCTCTGCTGCTCTCCCTGAGGTTTCTCCATGTTTCCCTTTAAACTGGGTTTTCTTTGGAAGTTTTTCCTTGTACGATGTGAGGGTCTAAGGACAGAGGGTCTAAGGACAGAGGGTCTAAGGACAGAGGGTGTCGTATTGTCATACTGATATTCTGTACACACTGTGAAGACCACTGAGACAAATGTAACATTTGTGATATTGGGCTATAAATAAACATTGATTGATTGATTGATATGTTACGTTTTGATATGCTTTAAGCGGATCGAACCTCTACTGAAACTGAAAGAGGCCCTTTTAGGCTTTTTGGGGTTTTCCATTTCCTGTAATGTGTTTGGATTTTGTTGAAGTTGAAACTCCTTCGTTGGACTGCTTTGTTTACTTCAGGAACATAATGACATCACGATGTACAATGTAGGCAAGAGTACACATATGAACCTGAAAATTAGCATTATATCTCCCCTTTAAAATAAACTTCTACTTTACTCTAATATACAATTTGATGTAGGGCTGCTCAATTCATCGTATTTTAATCGCGATTACGATTACGGCTTGCAACGATTACGAAAACAACGTAATCGAAATAAAACTATTATTTTTAAAATTATTATTATTACTTTTTTTTGGGGTTTTCTGTTGAACTATACTTAAAGGTCAGGGTAGTCAACTGTTAAAAACATACTGTTCACATTTTTTTCTCCAATAAATGGATGTTTTCAAAGTCATTTAATAATCACGATTACAATTATTGACCCAAATAATCGAGATTGTGATTTTTGCCATAATCGAGCAGCCCTAATTTGATGCCACCTCATACTTCTACTCCACTACATTTTAGAGGGAAATATTGTACCTTTTACTACATTTATTTGACACACATAGATACTTTTTACATATAAAAATATTATATTATATGCTTATATCAGGGGTTCTCAAAGTTTTGATGAGTGAGGGCCAACTTAGGTACCCAATATTGGATTGAGGGCCGCCCAAGAAAAAACGGAACACAAAATAATTCCAAAACAAATCCGTTCTTTATTGTACTAACCAATTACCGCAACTCGCGAGATGCCTAGTTGCCATGCAACCAGTAGTCTAGCACAAGCTGTCATTTATAATTTAGGAATGACAACCCAGGGGGCGCAGTTTTACCATTCTTAAATTCCATTCTAATTCTTACTAGATACGAACCGTGGAGGATTAAAATATAACGCATGCATTTCAGCGTGTCACAGGAACTATCGCGGGCCGCCAGAAACATTTCCGAGGGCCGCCATTGGCCCGCGGGCCGCACTTTGAGAACCCCTGGCTTATATAATAAGCCAGGTGGTGCCAGTGCTGTATTACTAATCACAACATTACTAAAATGTACTCGTACTTTATTAAAATGCTCTTTATGTGCGTAAGTACTTTTTCTTTAAGTACATTTAGCTGATTGATACTTATAGGACTTTGAGTTGTAATGGAATATTTTAGGACCATAGTATTTCCACTTGCACTTAAGTAAATAATGACTTCGTCCACGTCCTTCTCATTTCTATTTTGCATCTCAAGCGCCTTTCACTCGTTCTGAATGTCTCCGCAGTGTCGAGGCCAGCCGGATCATTTCCCCTGAATGATGTCTTTGGTCACCTTGAGTGAGAGGAGCTTGGGGGGGGGGATTACTTTTGTGTAAATGGGGGGGGTGTCCCTCCTGTAGCCTTCCAGCAGACGCCCTTGGTTTGCTTCAATCACGGCGACGATGTTGACCTCAGCGGTAAATGTGCCCATCCTGGTCAGATATACTGAAGGCTGAACTCATCAGACTCATCGAGCACACAGTGAAGTCAACCTTCAAGTGCATAACTCTCAAGTGGATGATAATAATAATAAGAATACCTTACTCTGCCCGGACTGTGTAATGTTTTCCATTGAAATTAGTTATGTTGTTGCTAGAGCCAGTTTGGTTTATTTATTTATTTTGGTTTATAGCCCAATATTAGCCACCTTTAGCTTAGCGGTGGTGACGTGAAGTCATGTGACCGTGCTGTAGATCCTTTATAGCCCAACATTAGCCACCTTTAGCTTAGCGGTTGTGACGTGAAGTCATGTGACCGTGCTGTAGTTCCTTTATAGCCCAACATTAGCCACCTTTAGCTTAGCGGTGGTGACGTGAAGTCATGTGACCGTGCTGTAGTTGCTTTATAGCCCAACATTATCCTCCTTTAGCTTAGCGGTGGTGACGTGAAGTCATGTGACCGTGCTGTAGTTCCTTTATAGCCCAACATTAGCCACCTTTAGCTTAGCGGTGGTGACGTGAAGTCATGTGACCGTGCTGTAGTTCCTTTATAGCCCAACATTAGCCGCCTTTAGCTTAGCAGAGGTCACGTGAAGTCATGTGACCGTGCTGTAGTTCCTTTATAGCCCAACATTAGCCGCCTTTAGCTTAGCGGTTGTGACGTGAAGTCATGTGACCGTGCTGTAGTTCCTTCATAGCCCAACATTCAAAAATTATAAAGTGTTGTTAATATGTGGAGATCATCCTGCTGAACTAAACGTGTAAGTATCATAAACGTTTGTTTGAAACAGAGAGCGTCTGAATAAAACCCTCTCTCTTTTCCTCCGTACCCAAATCTCTAAAAACGGGGAACAACGGAGCTGATCCAGATTTGCGTCCGATATGACGTAATATCTGAAATGTGGACCCACGGCACAATCAGAAAGTTGCTATCAGAAACAATGCCCGACTGTTTTGGATGTAATATGGTCGGTGTTTACATTAGCATCGCTAACACTCAGAGCTAACCTGTGCTGGAGAGCATGTGTGTGAAGAAGCAGGAAGTAGAAAGGAACTCACCTTGTGGTCTAACCGGCAAGAGAGAAAGCCTTTGAGCTCCAGACTGTTCAGATCCTTGATAATCCATGATATGGCGTTTCATCACGGCAGCATTTAGTTTAGACGGTAGCTGCCGGGTCCCGCATGAGCTCAGACCCCTCCTCTTTAAAGCTTTATCCCCAAATCAGCACGTTTGAAACAGGAAGTGAAATAGAGGATATGAGGCATGGCTAGAATGATCTGTTTGGTATTTTGAGCTAAACACTTCATAGACATGTTTTTTATATATTTTTATATATCTGAGACCTGTGCTATTGCCTACAAATAGCATGATAGGTGACCTTTAATACAAAATGTGTACATGTAATTATACTTACAAAGCCACATCAAAATGTATTTGTGTGCTCATGTTATATCTTGATGCTACTTCTGCAATGTCTTCTAGTCTCGCCACAAACTGTTGTTACCCCGTTAGCATCTGACGTTAGCATCTGACGTTAGCATCTGACGTTAGCATCTGACATTAGCAGCCCTCTATTCTCGGTGCTGGCCGGGCAGATTCTTGATTCCTGATTTGAACTATAGTTTTTAAGGGCGAGAGCCAATGTCGCTGCAGTGGTAAACGAAAAACTAAAACACCTCGGTAGAAAAGGGGTTACGTGTGCTGCTGCAACAATTAGCAAATGTTTGTCTCTATGAAGAACCCTTCAGTTGTGCCCTCATGTTTTCTGCTTTTATTGCACCGGGGGGTTTCATTTTCTTTCTTCCTCACCTCCTCAGAGACCGCGGGAGGATGCACATGATCACCAAGGTGATAGATCACATGGTAACTCCCAAATGAGAGTCGCACCCTGAGCCTCCCCCTGTTCTCCCTGGGGAAGGATGCCCTGATTACTGAGAGACTGTGTGCTGTGTGGAGGACCCTCTCCAGCTGCTGGGGGTGTTTGTGCGGTGATGATAAGAGTTGTGAGTAATCAGAGTGGGGTTGTGTAGACAATCTTTTAATAGAGTCTAGTTGCAAGCAGTGTGAACCCTGAGATGTTGAGTACCCCAAAGTTTTATGTTAGAAATGTACAGTACGAGTCCCCAGCACATAGAAACTGCCAGATGCTAATTTGCATTTGTTGGGAAATTGGTATTGATTGGATGTGATTTTAACAGTTGTATTTGACGCATTTTTAGATATGGCAAGGATGTTTTAAACACAAGTCCTCATCCTCATTATTTCCTAAATATATTTATTAGGATAAACCCCTTAAGATGCACCATCTCTTTTTCGGGGGTCCCGACAAAAGCAACGTAATGTTAAAAAAAACAGCCGCCTTTAGCTTAGCGGTGGTGACGTGAAGTCATGTGACCGTGCTGTAGTTCCTTTATAGCCCAACATGAGCCGCCTTTAGCTTAGCGGTGGTGACGTGAAGTCATGTGACCGTGCTGTAGTTCCTTTATAGCCCAACATTAGCCACCTTTAGCTTAGCGGTGGTGACGTGAAGTCATGTGACCGTGCTGTAGTTCCTTTATAGCCCAACATTAGCCACCTTTAGCTTAGCGGTGTTGACGTGAAGTCATGTGACCGTGCTGTAGTTCCTTTATAGCCCAACATTAGCCACCTTTAGCTTAGAGGTGGTGACGTGAAGTCATGTGACCGTGCTGTAGTTCCTTTATAGCCCAACATTAGCCACCTTTAGCTTAGCGGTGGTGACGTGAAGTCATGTGACCGTGCTGTAGTTCCTTTATAGCCCAACATTAGCCACCTTTAGCTTAGCGGTGGTGACGTGAAGTCATGTGACCGTGCTGTAGTTCCTTTATAGCCCAACATTAGCCACCTTTAGCTTAGCGGTGGTGACGTGAAGTCATGTGACCGTGCTGTAGTTCCTTTATAGCCCAACATTAGCCACCTTTAGCTTAGCGGTGGTGACGTGAAGTCATGTGACCGTGCTGTAGTTCCTTTATAGCCCAACATTAGCCACCTTTAGCTTAGTGGTGGAGACCTGAAGTCATGTGACCGTGCTGTAGTTCCTTTATAGCCCAACATTAGCCACCTTTAGCTTAGCGGTGGTGACGTGAAGTCATGTGACCGTGCTGTAGTTTCTTTATAGCCCAACATTAGCCGCCTTTAGCTTTGCGGTGGTGACGTGAAGTCATGTGACCATGCTGTAGTTTCTCTATGGCCCAACATTAGCCACCTTTAGCTTAGCGGTGGTGACGTGAAGTCATGTGACCGTGCTGTAGTTTCTTTATAGCCCAACATTAGCCGCCTTTAGCTTTGCGGTGGTGACGTGAAGTCATGTGACCATGCTGTAGTTTCTCTATGGCCCAACATTAGCCACCTTTAGCTTAGCGGTGGTGACGTGAAGTCATGTGACCGTGCTGTAGTTCCTTTATAGCCCAACATTAGCCACCTTTAGCTGGGCGGTGGTGAAGTGAAGTCATGTGACCGTGCTGTAGTTCCTTTATAGCCCAACATTAGCCGCCTTTAGCTTTGCGGTGGTGACGTGAAGTCATGTGACCGTGCTGTAGTCCCTTTATAGCCCAACATTAGCTTTTTACTTCAAAAATCATAAAGTGCTGTTAATATGTGGAGATTATCGTGCTAAACTAAACGTGTAAGTATCATAAACGTTTGTTTGACACAGAGATTATTTTCTGCAATATTTCATTCGTAGGGACAAGTTTAACCTCAACTCTAATAAGTCTGTGGTGCCAAAATAAAGATACTCAGACTTCTTTTGATTAGTTTTATTAACAAGTCACCAAAACAATAAACGCAACACCAAAAACCAAATTAAATATTTGCTCGCTGATAAACTCAAACACTTACATATATCAGCAGGCCTCCTGACCAAACATTAAAGGAACAGTTTGACATATCTTTGGGAAAGTCCTCCAGCTCTGTCTTTAATGGTTAACCTGGCTAACAACCATCTGAGAAGCCTTCACTGGATCAACCCTCATCATCTACTGGATGTCTGTTGTTCTCCAGTCACACAGACCGGGTAACACCTTAACTGGGTCTACATCCAAATTTTTTATATATGGAAACATCCTCTCAGTGAAAGTGTGTGTGAAGGTGTGTATGTGTGTGTTAGTGTCAGGATCAGAGAACGACATATTTCCTCTGTTCCAGTCCAGATTCACTCTGACCCTCTGCAGCTCCTTCTGCAGGAGGAGAGGAGTTTCTGGAGCCGGTGGGGACCATGCTGAGTATTTACCCGAAACAAACTGTATTCTCCATAATCCAGACCGTATGAATCCCTTCCTCTGGACAGACTCTGCTAACACACCCAGTTCCCAGTATGTACTGTCTCCAACCTGGACGTCCCAGCTGTGCGTCCCTGAGTCAAAGCCCTCAGAGCCCAGGACAGAGTAGTTATCAAACCTCTCTGGATTATCAGGAAGTTCCTGTTCATGTCCCCGTGTCACAGAGGTCAGATCTTTAGACAGGACGAGGTCTGGATGAGCAGTGTTTGGGTCCAGGATGAGAGGATGGTAGGACACCATGTCCTTCATGTTGCTCCAGATGTTGAAGCTGAGGTTGCCCAGGTGTTTGGCCTGGTCTATCAGAGCTCCTGAGGGCAGCTGTGGAGCCTCCAGCAGGAGGCGCTGCAGCCTCTCCACTGCAGCTTTGTAGTTGAGCAGGAAGGAGACGTCTTCAGCTCTCAGCTCCTCCTCTGTGGCTTTGACTGTGTGTGAAAGAGCTGCTATCTCTCTGCTCACAGCCTCCACCTTCTCCTTCATCATCCTCCTCTTCTGCTCCTCTTCCTCCCTCAGTGCAGCCAGCCTGTCCTCCTCTTCCTCTTCTAGAAACCGGTGAAGCTTCTTAAACTGCTTCTTAATCTGCGTCTCTGTGCGTCGGGCCTGGACCTTCAGGTGTCCTGCTGTCTGATCAAACTTCACTTTAACTTCTTTAAAAGTCTCTAACTTCTTCCTTAAAGGCTGCAGAGCTTCCTGAAGCTTCTCCTTGAGATCCTGAGCAGCTTCATCGATGGGTTTGAATCTGTGGTCGCTGTGTATTCTTGAATCTCTGCAGACGACACACGCTGGCTGCAGATGGTCCAGACAGAAGAGCTTGAGTTTCTCAGAGTGCAGACTGCAGAGAGCCTCTGGAGGTCTCTGACCTCTCTCCTGTAGGAAACTCTCACACAGGTTCTTCAACACCAGGTTACAGGGAGGGTCATAAACTGAAGGTCTCTTACAAAGGGGACACTTTTTGATGACTTTCTTCGTCCACCAGTTCTGCAGACAGGCTCTACAGAAGCTGTGGCTGCAGGACAGGACCACAGGGTCTCTAAAGGTGTCATGGCAGACGGTGCAGCAGAGATATTCCTCTAATCTGGAAGCCATGTTGTCTGTGAGTGACGCAGTGAACTCAGCAGCAGCCGCTCCCTGGTCCCTGAGACTTACTTTCACTTTGAGTCTTTGTTCTGGTGAAACCCTCAGTTTGTGGATTCAGCAGCTGCTCGAAGTGGAAGGTGTTCCAGTAGTCCCTCCCGTGGACGTCCCCACGTGGTTTTTGGTGTAAAGTTGAATCTTAAAACCGTCCGTCTCTCTCATTGTCTTTGTGTGTGTGTGTGTGTGTGTGTGTGTGTGTCGTCTCAGCGAGGCAGAATAACAGTCTGTTTCCTGGTTATTCTCATGTGAGTCAGTTGGTGGGTGGAGCTTCATCGTGACAGTTCAACAGGTTGAGTTTCATTCCAAACTATTACTTTGCACAGCGTCTCCAGCTTTACCAACCTTTCCTTTCCACAGAAACTAGTTTTAAGCGTTTTAATTAACTGTTATTAAGTTCAACAGTTTATCAGGTGAGAAGCAAACTATTTCATACACCGATTCATCCCAAAAACATATTTGAGAATCAACAGAGATGTTTGTAGTTCCCTGTCTGCTTGTTTAAATAACGCGTCCACATGTTTTTACAACTACTCTCACTGCCTGAACGTAGACAATGGTTTGCACTTAAAGTCCAACCATAGGCTGTTAAATAATAATTCAAATGTACATCACAAAAAGCACACATTTGACGATAGCTAGCTATATCGCTTACATTTACTAAATAGCTAGTTAGATGGGTAGCTAAGGTAGGCTAGCTAACAAGGTAGATGGATATTGAATGTTAGCTAGCTGTATTCAAAGATATCTGTCTAATCTGTGTGTCTGTCTATCGCTAGCTTGTTAGATGGGTGGCTAAAGTAGGCTAGCTAACAAGGTAGATAGACAGTGAATATCAGCTAGCCGTATTTATTGATATCTGTCTGATATTTTATAGCCCAACATTAGCCACCTTTAGCTTAGTGGTGGTGAGGTGAAGTCATGTGACCGTGCTGTAGTTCCTTTATAGCCCAACATTAGCCGCCTTTAGCTTAGTGGTGGGGACGTGAAGTCATGTGACCGTGCTGTAGTTCCTTATAGCCCAACATTAGCCGCCTTTAGCTTAGCGGTGGTGACGTGAAGTCATGTGACCGTGCTGTAGTTCCTTATAGCCCAACATTAGCCACCTTTAGCTTAGTGGTGGTGAGGTGAAGTCATGTGACCGTGCTGTAGTTCCTTTATAGCCCAACATTAGCCGCCTTTAGCTTAGCGGTGGGGACGTGAAAGTCATGTGACCGTGCTGTAGTTCCTTATAGCCCAACATTAGCCGCCTTTAGCTTAGCGGTGGGGACGTGAAGTCATGTGACCGTGCTGTAGTTCCTTTATAGCCCAACATTAGCCACCTTTAGCTTAGCGGTGGGGACGTGAAATCATGTGACCGTGCTGTAGTTCCTTATAGCCCAACATTAGCCGCCTTTAGCTTAGCGGTGGGGACGTGAAGTCATGTGACCGTGCTGTAGTTCCTTTATAGCCCAACATTAGCCACCTTTAGCTTAGCGGTGGTGACGTGAAGTCATGTGACCGTGCTGTAGTTCCTTTTATAGCCCAACATTAGCCACCTTTAGCTTAGCGGTGGTGACGTGAAGTCATGTGACCGTGCTGTTGTTCCTTTATAGCCCAACATTAGCTTTTAAAATCACAAAGTGGTGTTAATATGTGGAGATTAAATTCTGCTGAACAAAATGTATACATATCATAACGTTTGTTTGCCATAGAGATCATTTTTCTGCAATAATCCAAAATCAAATGGAAGATCAGCCCACAAAAAGACGCCATCACTGTAATATTGTTTTCTGTTATTTGTAAGGGTCGATTGTGGATCCTGCTCAAAGTCAACAAGCCCCCAGATTTAATATTGCAGGGCTTGTTTTCCTCTAGAATATTATTGCATCCGGACACCATCCCCCCGTCTGCCTTTTGGGCAGGGTGTGAGTCCTGCGTCCGTCTAGACGTGCGGCATCATTAACCCTCCGTGACCCCCCCCCACCCCCCGATGAATTCGCTCTCACTTCCCCCTTTCAGCCGGAGCGTTAGCGGCCCTCCATCCGTCCGCTGGGACTGCTTCCTGTCCCCAGAGTCAGAACTAAACACGGAGAAGGAGCTTTCAGTTATTATGCTCCACATATCTAGAACCTGCAGGTCCGCTGCAACTATAAGGAACGCGTAATTAGACAGTATGAAGTTGACTTTGGATTGTGTTCCGGTTTTATGTTTCAGTATTTTTTAAGCAAATGTGAAAAATATTGACTTTTTTTTGGTTCTTTTATTTATTTTAAGAAAGGGCAGGTAATATAATATTTTCTTTTCCCTGCTCCTTTCCACCATGCGCTATAAATGCGCTTTTAAATCCAGGCTGAAGACTTTTCTTTTTGAATGCATACAACCAGCTTACACGTTTCATCTACTTTAATAATTGTAACATATTTTTTAATCTAGAAAAATGTAAGTATTGCATCAGGTTTCGATATCTGCAGAGAGGCAAAGAAAGTACTTGCTCTGAATGAACGGTGCTTTGTAAATAAACTCACCCGTAGTTGTCAACTCTACAATACCAATAAAGGTTTGGGATTTGAATCCCAGAATCTCACCTTGTGTTTCTCGATGGTGGCTTTCTCTTTCTGCGCGGTGCAGAAGTCCAGACACACGCCCAGCATGGCCAGGGTGACGGGGCTGGGGTCCGCTGCTTTAAATTGAACCATTCACATCTCGCGCTGCACTGTAACCTTTATTCATGTAACTTTTGTTATTCATGTTTTATTATTTTTACTTTTGAAATTAGTGTTTAAAATGCCATTTTATAATATGTTTCTTAATGCTCTTAAGACCGTTAAGAACTTATGTCAATATTTCAATTACTTGTAGACTATTTCTATTATATTCTATTTGATTGTATTTACTTGCACAGTAATCAGTTGTATTGTGTTGCACTGTTAGAGGAGCTATGCACACAATGTTCAAGGTTAGTTTATTTGCATGTTAAGAACATCCATAACATTCACCTGTTTGCAACTTACAATTTATATATCACTTGTATCGACTCTTATGTCACTACTTATGTTCTATTTGATTGTATTTACTTTATTGTGTTGCACTGTTAGAGGAGCCTGTGACATAAGATAACTGCACCGAAGCTATGACAATGAAAGCCTTGCATCTTGAAACAAACTTGCCTCTCCTCGCCTTGTGAGCCGGAGCTCCACCCCAGCGGCCATTAGAGCCACTCGCCTCCACCGGCAGGCATTAAGAGGCCGAGTGTCCGGAGCCGCTCTCAGACTGCTGAATAATTCACGCCGTCTGGGCTCTGTCTGGTCCCTGGGCTTCAGGGGGGGGGTGCAGGGGGGGGTGCAGGGGGGGTGGAGGTGCAGGGGTTAATAACAGGTCCGCCTCTCTGTGTCAGCAGCTGCTCCACCCCCCCGACACACAACCCCACCCAGACCTATGAGAGAAGCCTATTCAGTTGATTAGATTTTTCAAAATGGATCAATTTTTAATCAGCGGAGCATCTGACTACGCTCAATAGCGTTGTCGCTGGGAAGACAGTCGCTGGACGGCCGTCTTTATTTACAGGAATGCTTGTTTTTTCACTGTATGCAGATGGAGAGGCAGGAAATGGCCGCAGCACTGCAGAACCTGAACTCACCGTGCGTTTCTTTTGATGTAAAGCGTCTTTGAGCATTAGGGAAAGCGCTATCATTTATGAACCGCGTGATAAATACACAACTAGGGACAACATTGAGTTTATCCTGAACTCTCCACTACTGTGTGTGTGTGTGTGTGTGTGTGTGTGTGTGTGTGTGTGTGTGTGTGGTCTAGCATTACTATACTTGTGGGGACCTACATCTGTTTACACAGTCACGTGTGGGGACTCACCTCCCTTATGGGGACAAATTGGAGGTCCCCATGAGGGGGATCATTAATTTTAGGGTGAAGACTTGGTTAAGGTTAGGATTAAGGTTAAGGGTAAGGTTAAGGGTTAGAGTTAGGGTAAGGTTTAGGGTTAGGGTTAGGGTAAGGTTAAGGGTTAGGGTAAGGGTTAGGGTTAGGGTAAGGGTTAGGCATGCGTTGGTTATGGTTAAGGTTAGGATAAGTCTCCAGGAAATGCATGTAAGTCAATGTAATGTCCCCTGAAGTGATGTATACATGGTATGTGTGTGTGTGTGTGTGTGTGTGTGTGTGCGTGTTTGTGTGTGTGTGTGTGTGTGTGTGTGTGTGTGTGTGTGTGGAGGAAGTACTCAGATTCAAGAAGTACCACATTTTACACAACATGGAAAAGCTCATCATAATTGTACTTCAGTTAATTCCTCCACAACCACCAAGGGTGCAGCAAATCAAGCGCTCCCTAATTTTGAATATTTATCAGGAATGCGGATAACGTCTTTGCACCTGCAGGAGTCGGAGTTAGGAGAACACAAAGTGTCGGTGCTGCCATCACCATCTACATTTCATTGTACCGTGGGGGACCCTGACGTGTTAAATAACGACGAGCTCATAAACGTAATGTTCAGAAAGTCGCCGCAACCGCAGACGACTTCTCGTTAAGACTCGACGCGGAGGGAGAATTATTAATCCTTCAGATTTCTGCACATGTGCTTCTTAAACGGAAACTTAGAGGAGCCTTCAGGACGTGAGACGCTTTATGTTATGTGTTATATATGTTCAAATAGAAAGCCGTAATGCTGTGTGTCTTTCAGGTGGCATACGGGAGGAGGATAACATCCAGTGTCCTTTTCAAACAGTGAAATGTTTCAGTAAACAAGGTCAAATGCTGCGGTGTGGAGAGGAATCAATAATGTTCTGTCCTGATGGGATTAAATCCATATATCCACGTCGAAATAATCAATCTTTTTTTCTATTTTACTGGAAAGGTTCCCCCGTAGCAAAGACGGAGGCGTTATTGGTTCCACGCAAAAGATATCATTAAAAACATTCGCAATGGCTACACGCTTTAAAGGTCACCGATCATCCAAAGTCCTCTTCTCCATGTCTCTTCTACATCAACATGTGTCCCCTCTTCTTCATGTCTCTTCTACATCAACATGTGTCCCCTCTTCTTCATGTCTCTTCTACATCAACATGTGTCCCCTCTTCTTCATGTCTCTTCTACATCAACATGTGTCCCCTCTTCTCCATGTCTCTTCTACATCAACATGTGTCCCCTCTTCTCCATGTCTCTTCTACATCGACATGTGTCCCCTCTTCTCCATGTCTCTTCTACATCAACATGTGTCCCCTCTTCTTCATGTCTCTTCTCCATCAACATGTGTCCCCTCTTCTTCATGTCTCTTCTACATCAACATGTGTCCCCTCTTCTTCATGTCTCTTCTACATCAACATGTGTCCCCTCTTCTTCACGTCTCTTCTACATCAACATGTGTCCCCTCTTCTCCATGTCTCTTCCACATCAACATGTGTCCCCTCTTCTCCATGTCTCTTCTACATCAACATGTGTCCTCTCTTCTTCATGTCTCTTCTACATCAACACGTGTCCCCTCTTCTTCATGTCTCTTCTACATCAACATGTGTCCCCTCTTCTTCACGTCTTTTCTACATCAACATGTGTCCCCTCTTCTCCATGTCTCTTCTACATCAACATGTGTCCCCTCTTCCTCATGTCTCTTCTACATCAACATGTGTCCCATCTTCTACATCAACATGTGTCCCCTCTTCTCCATGTCTCTTCTACATCAACATGTGTCCCATCTTCTACATCAACATGTGTCCCCTCTTCTCCATGTCTCTTCTACATCAACATGTGTCCCCTCTTCCTCATGTCTCTTCTACATCAACATGTGTCCCCTCAGGAACAAAGATTTTCTCTCTTTTTGATCCATTTCTATAAAAACCTGAAAATGAGCTGATCAGATCTTGGCCACTTTATGATGTCATAACGATGTGTTGTCTTGTGTAACCATTAGCCAATCAGCAACCAAGGTAACCCCCCCCCCACCTTATCACCTGAATCTCCTCCTACGTTGTGTGTGTTTTTTTTTAAACCAATCACATCGCAGAGGGGCGTGGCCAGCAGCAGCTCATTAGCATTTAAAGCTACAGACACAGAATCAGCACTTCGACATCGAGACAAAGCGCTTTCCCCAAACGAAGGGCAGGTCTGACTTTTTTATGAAAGTCTGCAATTTATTATATTAGCCAAAACTAAGATCCATTTTGTTTAATTTGGGGCTGCTACTATTTCTATTATGAATACTACTCCTACACGTCACTTGTTAGACGCTTTGATCCAAAGCGTCTTACGTACTCAATACTGAGGACAATCCCCTCGAAATGGGTACCCCCTGATTCGAAGTCCAGCACTCTACCCACTAGCCACAGCCGCCCGCACGACTGCTGCTAATAATAATTAATAATATACTTTTTTACATAGCACCTTTCAACAGAGTTACAAAGTGCTTTTACATAATAAAAAATACATTTAAATTAAAACAGAGAATACAATTAACTAATAACCGGACAGTTACAAAATGAAAGAAAACAAACATTAATACAATTCATTAAAGCTTACAATGATTGTCTTTGTTGATTCAACTGCAGATTATTTTCTACAGTACATCGTACATTCTCAACTCAAAGAAGACGTCTGAAACGTCAGTGAAAACCCAAAATATTAAATTTGATATGAAACAAATCCAAAAGCAGAAAATCACCATATTTGACAATTTGTATTTGATGATTAAAAATAGTAGGTGTTTTAATTTAAAGAATGAATGAATCGTCTTATCCTTTGGTTTCAGTTTCATTTGGCCATTTCCAGATCCAGACACAATGAGCAGAATAGAGACGAGGCCGGATCCCCGACGAGAACAGTATACTATTTGTGTTTATGCTGCTTTTAAAAAAAAACGAATTCCCGAGCACTCATGAGAGATAAAAGACTGAGACGATGACAGATCAATAAAACACAAGGACACGGAGGCAGCCCTGGAAAAACTGAAATACGATAAACAGAAGACACGACACTCAGGAAACGCATGAAAAGAAAGATAATATCGTGAAGTTTTAAAAGGTCCTCAGAAGGACCATTTGTTCTTTTCTTTCCATGTCGTGCTTCTCTGGTTGTCACCCGTCCCCTTGTTGCTATGAAGGTTGTTCTGCATGTGAACGGTCTGCAGTCACAGACCCTCAGAGTGCACCCTGCAGCGAGTACAGCTCTAACGCAGAGAAGACCTGTGTGCTGCCCCTGAACGCCTCGTTGGGGAGTTCTCATGTTCCATTGTTTGCTTCCTGGTTCTGTGACGCGTGAACGCCCAAATGGACCAATCCGCAGAGCCCCTCCCACACCAGGACCCCTTGGCTAACTAACAGGGAGTCCCATTGACTTGCATAGAGCTCCCTGAACGCTGGTAGTAGACGAGTTAGGGTCTCGGAGAAATGCTCTCCTCCGCAGCAGACCCGTTCTCACAGCGTTACAAACCTTCTTCTTCCTCAATATCAAGCCACACTTATGTTTTACTTCGGCTGTGAGTGTGTGTGTGTGCTCAGGATGAGTTTCGCTTTGTTCTCGCTGCATCGCCGACCCGGAAACCTGTCGGCGAGCAGCAACGAGCCTCGCAACGTCTCGACCAATCAGAGCACAGTGGGCTCACAGGGAGGGGGGAGGAGCTCCAACAAGCCGTGTAGGACAGAGAGTGAATACACAGACTACACAGAGATGCTGTGAGAAACCAACGTGAGTTTGGAACATTGAACAATGTAAATGTATTCTAGTCGACCTCAACGATGGAACGATGATCAGTGGAAATGGCCGTGACACGAGAAGACCTCAAAGCTGTGAAAAACAGACACTATTTAACATCCAAGCCAGTTTAACTAAGTGAATATTTCCCCCTTTCAGTATATACATGCATACTTCAGACTCCTCCGATACAGATAGATGTATAAAGACGGGGTTTATGTGTAATGGCACTTTAAATTATGCACCTATTGACATAACGACCCGGCGGATGACACCGTCTTGAATTAATGACGTTTTGACCCTGAGATATAATGACATGTTTGCATATCGATGAAATGGCATTAGTGCGGCATGATGGGATATCGACAGGTAGACATGTTACATACGGGTTCGGTGCTTGTTTCTGTTTCATAGCGGCGATAAGTAGACTGCTCGAGAAAGGCTCGGTTGCTAACTCGAATATAATTGATACTCATATTGGCTTAAAGAATCCTGTTACTATTCGTCCCCCGTGTGTCGGGAGCGTCTGCCGATACAGAAGTTGATATAGTCCATGTTTATCGTCAATATGTGTCCAAGACGAGCAAGCTGTATACACATTATCTGTCCAATGCACTACTGTCCATTTATAGTTACGATTTAGGCAACGACGACTTGTATTAAAGTCAACTACTGCACCCTTAACGTAACTAGAAATATACTGTTCGCTTATTATCAACGAGAGAACGCTCAAGAACTCGAGAGTGACCACATATGCAATCAGGAAGTCCAACGTTGTAAAGTAAACTGTGCACGTAGTCGCTTTATGTCGTCAGACATGCGATAAATCCCGATGAGGAATCGTAGTCTGCTTCAAGTTTCTGCGTGAAACCCAGACGGAGAGAGAACGGCTTCGCAGAGTTCACTCTTGACGTTAAATCACCTCCAAAGTTATGCAGAGAGAAGCAATGCTTTCACGGAGGACTACTTATTTTTTCTGCTCACTAATGGGAATGTTTTTGCCGCTGTGCCATTGGCGTTGTTTCCTTCTTTGCTCTCTGATTATAGAACTGAACAAACTGGGCGAGTTTTCTGAATTCTCAGCTGATTGCACGCCTGTAGCCGTGCACTCGCTGCTCGTTCTCCTGATAGCCTCCTTCCCCCTGCTTCCACAGAGGCATGCGCTTTGCATGCAGTTCTGCTGAATAGGCGCTGATGCATGTTGAAAACTGTTTTGCAGGTGCCTTGTCAAAATGTGCCGTGGACAGAAATCTCTTTAATATGCGATCAATCAGCCTCTGGATTCCACTCTGCGGGCTCCGTGGGATGAGCCCCGCTCTCGTGTCCTCCATCGCTGCGTCCCCGTTGTGTGTTTGTCTGTTTAATATGCAACGCCGGTCATTCGGGGAGTCATTTCCGACCCGTGTAAACGAATCGGCGGCGATGATTAGCTGGCGCTGCAGAGGAAGTGTCCATCACGGGGTTTCTCCGAGCGGGTCAGGGAGGACGCGCTCGGAGAAACACCCAAACATCGCAGAGTAAATACCCGCCAGTGGAGTTGCTTAATGGCACATTTGGCATGCTTAATTGCAAAGTATGGATTGAGGATCCATTAAAAGACATCTTGGAGTCCGGCGTACAGTTTGAATATACTTGAAATGGATTGATCCATCGACTTCCTGGCTTTTTCTGTTTCAGAGTACTAATTAGAAATGGCAGAGCGCCGCTTTACCTAACCCTTTTCTTCTTTTTGATGATTTTAAAGCATTGTTAGCTTCCTGTTTCTGTGTTGTTGTTGTTGTTGTTGTTGTTGTTGATGCTTCAGGGTGGCACCAATGACGTCCAGGGGGAAATATCAGGCTTATTTATTGGAGCCTCTTTAGCCCCAGCTCAATAGCAGCAGTCTGATGGGGCTTTCTGGCGTCAGCCCCACTGACAAGCTCTTATTTACCGTCCAGATCTATGACTCATGTTATCTGATCGTAAAGCTCCGAGAGTTATCGCAGGTAACGGGACAGAGGGGATACCCCGAGGCTGGCAGCAGATACCCCCCCCAGTATAGGGTTATATAGTTTTATTAACGACGTCCTCTTTAAATTGGTCCTTTCATTGTTATCATTCGTATTTAATTATTTATTATTATTGTTTTATTGATTGATTTATTATATATTTAATTATTTTATTGTATTTTTTTATTTTGTCTCATTCTTCCTTTATCCTACGAGGGATAATTATGTCTTTGTACATGGGTAAAAGCAGAAGTACTCAGATCTTGTACTTGAGTAAAAGCAGAAGTACTCAGATCTTGTGCTTGAGTAAAAGTAGAAGTACTCAGATCTTGTGCTTGAGTAAAAGTAGAAGTACTCAGATCTTGTGCTTGAGTAAAAGTAGAAGTACTCAGATCTTGTTGTAAAAGTAGAAGTACTCAGATCTTGTTGTAAAAGTAGAAGTACTCAGATCTTGTACTTGAGTAAAAGTAGAAGTACTCAGATCTTGTTCTTGAGTAAAAGTAGAAGTACTCAGATCTTGTCCTTGAGTAAAAGTAGAAGTACTCAGATCTTGTATTTGAGTAAAAGTAGAAGTACTCAGATCTTGTACTTGAGTAAAAGTAGAAGTACTCAGATCTTGTACTTGAGTAAAAGCAGAAGTACTCAGATCTTGTGCTTGAGTAAAAGCAGAAGTACTCAGATCTTGTGCTTGAGTAAAAGCAGAAGTACTCAGATCTTGTTGTAAAAGTAGAAGTACTCAGATCTTGTTCTTGAGTAAAAGTAGAAGTACTCAGATCTTGTCCTTGAGTAAAAGTAGAAGTACTCAGATCTTGTTGTAAAAGTAGAAGTACTCAGATCTTGTACTTGAGTAAAAGCAGAAGTACTCAGATCTTGTACTTGAGTAAAAGTAGAAGTACTCAGATCTTGTACTTGAGTAAAAGTAGAAGTACTCAGATATTGTACTTGAGTAAAAGTAGAAGTACTCAGATCTTGTTCTTGAGTAAAAGTAGAAGTACTCAGATCTTGTCCTTGAGTAAAAGTAGAAGTACTCAGATCTTGTTCTTGAGTAAAAGTAGAAGTACTCAGATCTTGTTCTTGAGTAAAAGTAGAAGTACTCAGATCTTGTACTTGAGTAAAAGTAGAAGTACTCAGATCTTTTGCTTGAGTAAAAGCAGAAGTACTCAGATCTTGTTGTAAAAGTAGAAGTACTCAGATCTTGTTGTAAAAGTAGAAGTACTCAGATCTTGTTGTAAAAGTAGAAGTACTCAGATCTTGTACTTGAGTAAAAGTAGAAGTACTCAGATCTTGTTCTTGAGTAAAAGTAGAAGTACTCAGATCTTGTCTTGAGTAAAAGTAGAAGTACTCAGATCTTGTATTTGAGTAAAAGTAGAAGTACTCAGATCTTGTACTTGAGTAAAAGTAGAAGTACTCAGATCTTGTACTTGAGTAAAAGCAGAAGTACTCAGATCTTGTGCTTGAGTAAAAGCAGAAGTACTCAGATCTTGTGCTTGAGTAAAAGTAGAAGTACTCAGATCTTGTTGTAAAAGTAGAAGTACTCAGATCTTGTTCTTGAGTAAAAGTAGAAGTACTCAGATCTTGTCCTTGAGTAAAAGTAGAAGTACTCAGATCTTGTACTTGAGTAAAAGCAGAAGTACTCAGATCTTGTTGTAAAAGTAGAAGTACTCAGATCTTGTTCTTGAGTAAAAGTAGAAGTACTCAGATCTTGTCTTGAGTAAAAGTAGAAGTACTCAGATCTTGTTGTAAAAGTAGAAGTACTCAGATCTTGTACTTGAGTAAAAGCAGAAGTACTCAGATCTTGTACTTGAGTAAAAGTAGAAGTACTCAGATCTTGTACTTGAGTAAAAGTAGAAGTACTCAGATATTGTACTTGAGTAAAAGTAGAAGTACTCAGATCTTGTTCTTGAGTAAAAGTAGAAGTACTCAGATCTTGTCCTTGAGTAAAAGTAGAAGTACTCAGATCTTGTTCTTGAGTAAAAGTAGAAGTACTCAGATCTTGTTCTTGAGTAAAAGTAGAAGTACTCAGATCTTGTACTTGAGTAAAAGTAGAAGTACTCAGATCTTTTGCTTGAGTAAAAGTAGAAGTACTCAGGTCTTGTATGTAAAAGTAGAAGTACTCAGATCTTGTACTTGAGTAAAAGCAGAAGTACTCAGATATTGTACTTGAGTAAAAGTAGAAGTACTCAGATCTTGTAGTTGAGTAAAAGTAGAAGTACTCAGGTCTTGAGTAAAAGTAGAAGTACTCAGGTCTTGAGTAAAAGTAGAAGTACTCAGATCTTGTACTTGAGTAAAAGTAGAAGTACTCAGATATTGTACTTGAGTAAAAGTAGAAGTACTCAGATCTTGTACTTGAGTAAAAGTAGAAGTACTCAGGTCTTGAGTAAAAGTAGAAGTACTCAGTCTTGAGTAAAAGTAGAAGTACTCAGATCATGTACTTGAGTAAAAGTAGAAGTACTCAGATCTGGTACTTGAGTAAAAGTAGAAGTACTCAGATCTTGTACTTGAGTAAAAGTAGAAGTACTCAGATCTTGTACTTGAGTAAAAGTAGAAGTACTCAGATCTTGTACTTGAGTAAAAGTGGAAGTACTCAGATCTTGTACTTGAGTAAAAGTGGAAGTACTCAGGTTTTGTACTTGAGTAAAAGTAGAAGTACTCAGATCTTGTACTTGAGTAAAAGTGGAAGTACTCAGGTCTTGTACTCGAGTAAAAGTGGAAGTACTCAGGTCTTGTACTCGAGTAAAAGTGGAAGTACTCAGGTCTTGTACTCGAGTAAAAGTGGAAGTACTCAGGTCTTGTACTCGAGTAAAAGTGGAAGTACTCAGGTCTTGTACTCGAGTAAAAGTGGAAGTACTCAGGTCTTGTACTCGAGTAAAAGTGGAAGTACTCAGGTCTTGTACTCGAGTAAAAGTGGAAGTACTCAGGTCTTGTACTCGAGTAAAAGTAGAAGTACTCAGGTCTTGAGTAAAAGTAGAAGTACTCAGATCTTGTACTTGAGTAAAAGTAGAAGTACTCAGATCTTGTACTTGAGTAAAAGTGGAAGTACTCAGGTCTTGTACTTGAGTAAAAGTAGAAGTACTCAGATCTTGTACTTGAGTAAAAGTGGAAGTACTCAGGTCTTGTACTTGAGTAAAAGTGGAAGTACTCAGGTCTTGTACTCGAGTAAAAGTGGAAGTACTCAGGTCTTGTACTCGAGTAAAAGTGGAAGTACTCAGGTCTTGTACTCGAGTAAAAGTGGAAGTACTCAGGTCTTGTACTCGAGTAAAAGTGGAAGTACTCAGGTCTTGTACTCGAGTAAAAGTGGAAGTACTCAGGTCTTGTACTCGAGTAAAAGTAGAAGTACTCAGGTCTTGAGTAAAAGTAGAAGTACTCAGATCTTGTACTTGAGTAAAAGTAGAAGTACTCAGATCTTGTACTTGAGTAAAAGTGGAAGTACTCAGGTTTTGTACTTGAGTAAAAGTAGAAGTACTCAGATCTTGTACTTGAGTAAAAGTGGAAGTACTCAGGTCTTGTACTTGAGTAAAAGTGGAAGTACTCAGGTCTTGTACTCGAGTAAAAGTGGAAGTACTCGGGTCTTGTACTCGAGTAAAAGTGGAAGTACTCAGGTCTTGTACTCGAGTAAAAGTAGAAGTACTCAGGTCTTGTACTCGAGTAAAAGTAGAAGTACTCAGGTCTTGTACTCGAGTAAAAGTGGAAGTACTCAGGTCTTGTACTCGAGTAAAAGTGGAAGTACTCAGGTCTTGTACTCGAGTAAAAGTAGAAGTACTCAGGTCTTGTACTCGAGTACAAGTGGAGGGGAGCAGGGAAATGAAATTGCTACTAATGTCTGGCGACAGAGCAGGAAGAGAATTGTTTGCTTGAGATGAAATAAAAACGTTGTTTCGCTAATCGGGTGATTTTAACAGTGACTGTATGATTCCAAATAAAAACCTCATCACGAAAGTGAATCGGGGACTTGTCGATCGACAGACTGTAACAGGGAAATAAGAAACGATGCACAGAATTAAGACTTTTTTCCTCCGACTTAAATTGAGAATTATGATTTGATTCAAATAATTAAACTTTCTTTCCGGAATTCCAACTTTGTTCTCAGAATGACGACTTTAATCTTAAAACTCAGAACGTTTTCTCTGACATTAATTCTAACTTCAATCTAGAATCATGAAATCAACATTTCGACTTTTTTCCTCAACATTTGGACTTGAATCTTAAACTTGAACTAAAAAGGTCAGATCTTATAAGATGCCCACGGTCGGGCCTTCAGTCAGAGAGCCCGTTACCTCACCTTCAGTCAGTCTCTACGGTGAAGGCTGTCTTTGATCAAAGGCGTATTGGATGAATCCATTTGAGAGACGCATGTCTATTAAATGTCTGACAGTTGTAGAAATGGTCCACTCTGAGTTACAGAGGCAGCACGTTGTTCATGCAACCGAACTTGTATGTATGTATTGAAAGCGTAAAACTACACAACAATTGTCTTATTGATATCAAACATCGCTTTACTTTTACCGCCCAGTCTTAATGTCTCACGATTTTCTCAAATCCCCCTTTTTAGTTCTCTGAATCGTGGTTTGCTCAGTGCGGGGGAATTTCCTTGCTTTATAAATAATGCATTAACTTCAGGGAGAGGACGAATCCAAGGCTTGACATCCTCACTTAGCATCATCGTATCCTCGTGTCTGCCACTCCGACTGTGGCAGAGGGGGAAGTCGAGAACAAGACGGCATTGTAGCGCTGCCTTTGTTCTGACAGCGCCTGCTTCACATTCCTGCCGAAAAGGAAAATTAAACTTTCATTGTTGTGCATGCTGTTTAATCCAATAACGATCTGATGTAACAAACCGGCGTAATATCTCTCCGCATACTTAATGAGAGCGGATTTAGCCCCGTCACTTTATATTAACCTCTGCTGCAACCGGAGAAGGGCTTCACTAATCTGCCATTGTTGGCGTTGGCAGTGTGGCGCTCCGGAGAAACAGATTTGGCAGTCAGCGGCGGAGTCGAGGCTTCGTAACGACAGCAGGGCCTCTCTGCTATTCCAGCTAATAATGTCAGACTCTAATAATGCCCTCCGAATTAGAGGGGAGTGAAGGGGTGGGGGAGAGGCTTCTTAAAGGAGGGAGAGACCTCCTCCTATTATGTCACTCACTTTTCAGGCTGCAAATTAGGAGGCAATTTTAATCCCTAATGACCTTTTAAATTCTGTGTGTGTGTGTGTGTGTGTGTGTGTGTCGGTCTACACTTGCTTGCATGTTAAGAAGTCTCGAGGAAGTTTTGTTAACAGCATATTAGAATCAGAATACTTCATTTATCTCGGGGGGGGAATCGGGTTTAGTGACGGTTGCTTTATTGAACGTTTAATTAAATAAGTTTAATAATGTTTAACATAGAAGCTTAGAAAATAAATTATGAAATAAATAAATAAAATATATTTAGATACATCAGAAGTTATGTTCAATACATAATACAATTATTATATTTAATCAAACATAAGAAGTCAAATACATTTTATACATTTAATAAATCAAAAATATAATAATACATATGTATGCATATTAACATACATTAATATTACAATTCTGTACACAAACAAAGGAAGTGAAAGTAAGAATTAGCAACAGAAATAGAAAGTGAACGTACATTTCCCCAAAAATAAATTGATAGAAGATTTGAAATATTGTTGTTCAAACACAAGAAGTTAAAGTTAAATAAAAACAATAATCTTGATGATAATATGTGTGTAAACAGGAAGTGAAGGATATCCCTGGAAAGTGACTCCCGAGTCCCTGAACGCAGCCTTGCAACTTAAAATCGAAATGAAGCCGTCTGATTGGCTGCCGGGCGGCCTCCTCTCCTCCCTGTGTGTGAGCAGATGAAGGAGCAGCTATTCCTCATTTTGTCAGTTTGACTGTTCCACTTATTCAGGGTTTTCTGACTCGCTGAGCTTGAGGGGATGCGAGTGCCATTTCGCAGCCAGATCTGAGTTGTGTTGATTGAATTAGACAAAGTCGGAGGATAATTAAGAACCGCAAGGCGCCGCAGAACTGTCTGCTTCCAAACTGGTGAAAATGATTCGCTGCCACATCAATGAGCGCTGGGTTTCTGCTTGATGTCAGCGCCGGGTTATATCAGTTGACACCCTTACCTCCTAGAGCCGGAGCCCGTTCCCTCCGTTCCCTTTAATGTTTCTCCAAATATGATTAATCACAAGCCGTTAGAACCGCCGCGTCTGACAGAGCTCTGCGTTTGCTCAGCTTTGTTTCTTTCACGCTGCTAATGTGATCCTCAGCTGCCAACGCAAGTTCGTGAACATAAACCACGGAGAGGTGTGTCTGCGAGGCCAGGAGAGGACTCTTTAAAGTAGAGACGCTACACACTGATATACACCTGAACATCAGCAGGAGAGGACTCTTTAAAGTAGAGACACTACATACTGATGTACACCTGAACATCAGCAGGAGAGGACTCTTTAAAGTAGAGACACTACATACTGATGTACACCTGAACATCAGCAGGAGAGGACTCTTTAAAGTAGAGACGCTACATACTGATATAGACCTGAACATCAGCAGGAGAGGACTCTTTAAAGTAGAGCCACTACACACTGATATACACCTGAACATCAGCAGGAGAGGACTCTTTAAAGTAGAGACACTACATACTGATATACACCTGAACATTAGCAGGAGAGGACTCTTTAAAGTAGAGACACTACATACTGATATACACCTGAACATTAGCAGGAGAGGACTCTTTAAAGTAGAGACACTACATACTGATATACACCTGAACATCATCAGGAGAGGACTCTTTAAAGTAGAGGCACTACATACTGATATACACCTGAACATCAGCAGGAGAGGACTCTTTAAAGTAGAGACGCTACATACTGATATACACCTGAACATTAGCAGGATAGGACTCTTTAAAGTAGAGACTCTACACACTGATATAGACCTGAACATCAGCAGGAGAGGACTCTTTAAAGTAGATACACTACATACTGATATACACCTGAACATCAGCAGGAGAGGACTCTTTAAAGTAGAGACACTACATACTGATATACACCTGAACATCAGCAGGAGAAGACTCTTTAAAGTAGAGACACTACATACTGATATACACCTGAACATCAGCTGGAGAGGACTCTTTAAAGTAGAGACACTACATACTGATATACACCTGAACATCAGCGGGAGAGGACTCTTTAAAGTAGAGACGCTACATACTGATATACACCTGAACATCAGCAGGAGAGGACTCTTTAAAGTAGAGACACTACATACTGATACACACCTGAACATCAGCAGGAGAGGACTCTTTAAAGTAGAGACGCTACATACTGATACACACCTGAACATCAGCAGGAGAGGACTCTTTAAAGTAGAGACACTACATACTGATATACACCTGAACATCAGCTGGAGAGGACTCTTTAAAGTAGAGACACTACATACTGATATACACCTGAACATCAGCAGGAGAGGACTCTTTAAAGTAGAGACACTAGATACTGATATACACCTGAACATCAGCAGGAGAGGACTCTTTAAAGTAGAGACACTACATACTGATATACACCTGAACATCAGCAGGAGAGGACTCTTTAAAGTAGAGACGCTAC
>CM070487.1:40747092-40772092 GCA_036324585.1 Champsocephalus esox | reverse complement strand
ACCTCTCACCCTCTGACTCCCCCCTGCACCCCCTCACCCTCTGACTCCCCCCTGCACCCCTCACCCTCTCACTCTCCCCCTGCACCCCCTCACCCTCTGACTCCCCCCTGTACCCCCTCACCCTCTCACTCCCCCCCTGCACCCCCTCACCCTCTGACTCCCCCCTGTACCTCCTCACCCTCTCACTCTCCCCCTGCACCTCTCATCCTCTGACTCCCCCCCTGCACCCCCTCACCCTCTGACTCCCCCCTGCACCCCTCACCCTCTCACTCTCCCCCTGCACCCCCTCACCCTCTGACTCCCCCCCTGCACCCCCTCACCCTCTCACTCCCCCCCTGCACCCCCTCATCCTCTCACTCCCCCCCTGCACCCCCTCATCCTCTCACTCCCCCCCTGCACCCCCTCACCCTCTCACTCCCCCCCCTGCACCCCCTCACCCTCTCACTCCCCCCCTGCACCCCCTCACCCTCTGACTCCCCCCCTGCACCCCCTCACCCTCTCATTCCCCTCTGCACCCCCTCACCCTCTGACTCCCCCCCTGCACCCCCTCACCCTCTCATCCCCTCTGCACCCCCTCACCCTCTCACTCCCCCCCTGCACCCCCTCATCCTCTCACTCCCCCCCTGCACCCCCTCACCCTCTCATTCCCCTCTGCACCCCCTCACCCTCTGACTCCCCCCCTGCACCCCCTCACCCTCTCACTCCCCCCCCTGCACCCCCTCACCCTCTGACTCCCCCCCCTGCACCCCCCGGACCCCGAAAGATATTATCAAAGAATATTAAAATAAAAATAAAAGTAAGAAGATGTAATACACAGAATTAAATACAAATAGAATACACTGATTTGAGGTCATTAAGCCATGGGGTACCACATGATACATACACAAATACTTTCTGCATTAATTGAAGTATTTTGTGAGAAACTACTCACGTAAATATCACCCATTTAAATCGCTACTTCATTAAGAGTATGGCGAACAAAAGTTGGCAATCATGTACATTTTTTCAACTCAACAAAAACGTTTGCATCTTGACGGGTTTACGTGTCAGAGGCTGACAACGGTATTTTCTGACATTATCGCACGAGACATCACCATTAAAACCACTCTTATCAGACTGGTTTGCGTTTATAGGAACTTCTAGTCTGTAGCAGTATTTGGTGTTGTATGAGAAACCCTCCTGGCTCCCCCCTGCAGCTCCTCACCCCCTGGCTCCCCCCTGCAGCTCCTCACCCCCTGACTCCCCCCCTGCAGCTCCTCACCCCCTGACTCCCCCCCTGCAGCTCCTCACCCCCTGACTCCCCCCTGCAGCTCCTCACCCCCTGACTCCCCCCCCTGCAGCTCCTCACCCCCTGACTCCCCCCCTGCAGCTCCTCACCCCCTGACTCCCCCCCCTGCAGCTCCTCACCCCCTGGCTCCCCCCTGCAGCTCCTCACCCCCTGACTCCCCCCTGCAGCTCCTCACCCCCTGACTCCCCCCCTGCAGCTCCTCACCCCCTGACTCCCCCCTGCAGCTCCTCACCCCCTGGCTCCCCCCTGCAGCTCCTCACCCCCTTGACTCCCCCCTACTCTAGTCTGACCCGGCTCCTCACCTCCCGCCTGACGGACAGATTAAAGGACCATTAAGCATAATTACTGTTTCAGCTGAGAGGCCAACTCGTCCTGTCAGAAATGGTTAAAAATGGCTGCACCTCTGGCCCCGGAGCGGCACTTACCTTCTGCATTTCATTACAGTCGTCCACTCTCTCGCCATCAACACGTTTGAGAACAAAAAAAACATACCTTTCATAATAAAATAAGATTATTCTAAGCGGTCACTGGGTGCTCTACATGAGGCAATGCAACTCCTGCTGGGAGGTGGATATAATGCATTATAAGCACATCCACAAGGCATTGTAATGCACTCATCAGACTCCTAATCATCATGTATCATAAGTTCAGCATTAAGAAAACGTCATGCCACCACTGATAATACTTTATCAAGCTTGCTATAAATCTACTTTCCTCTGAAATAAGACTTGAAATGAGGCTGAAAACTGTATTTTTGGACTTTGTTTTGCAGCAGTTTGCATTTAATTTAGAATATTTGGCCCTGAGCCCCTCGCAGTGAGTGTGAGTGTGTGTGTGTGTGTGTGTGTGTGTGTGTGTGTGACAGGTAGTGCAGCGGTGTGCGGTCTGCCGTCGGTCTGATTATGTAAAACGCGGTGAGCTGGTGTAACGTTGGCCGCCTGTTCCCGCGCGCTGCCAGCTCCGCGGGGCTCGATGCCAGCTCTCGCAGCCTCGTAACGCTGAACGTCCTGGAGGAAAACACACACTGCCGAGGGAGGAAGGTCGATACCATCATCCCAGCTGGAGGCCAGACGCAGTTTCCCCGCTGTACGCGTATTATTATTATGAGATGCCCTTTTTACTGTAACCCGCTCCTCTCCGGCCCTGCCTCTTCCTCTTCCTCTTCCTCTTCCAGCCGCTTATTACTCCTGCAAACAAACAGTTTACCCGCTTAATAATTCACATGGGGGACTTCCATTTCCTGCTACTTCAAACTTCTAGTCCACTACAGTTTAGAGGGAAATATTGTACTTTATACTTACTAGCTTTAATAGCTATTATACTTGCGTTACACTTCCCCAACAGGTCCCCGTCACATCGAAACCTGCGTTCTTCCTTACACATTTTCTCAGGTCATCCTAAGTAATAAGATATGATTCTTCCTCTTCCTCATTCAGCCCCGTATTACAACTCAACACAAACAGTTCCCCTGCTTAATCATTCACATGGGGTACTTGCACTTCCAATTCCTGCTACTGTATACTTTAATACAGTTTTACAAGGAAACGGTGTATTTTGTTTACTACACTACATATATGTTTACTTTTTTACTCCAAAGTAAAGTCTCCATTTGATATATTTTCACTTTATTTACTTAAGAAAACAAACTCAACCCCATCTTTACCAGCTACACCATCATACTGATGAACTGATGACATATATATTATGAAATGGGTGGTTGTGCAGAATGAGAACTTTTACTTTTGGTACTTTTAAGACTTTTTAATATTTTTATACTTTAAAGAGGACATATTCATGTGCTTCACCCTCTTTTCACCCTCTGTCTGAAACCAGAGCCCAGTCTGCTCTGATTGGTTAGCGGGCTAGCTCTGTTGTGATTGGTCAACCGCTTAGAGATGTCCCGCCCCTTAGCCTATCACGTCGTACAATGTGCTGGAGCGCTAGCCAATGACACGATTAACTATAAACTCTGAGCACTTCTTCCACCATACTTTTTCAGGGAGAATGTTTCTGTTGCCGCAACTCTGTGGTCCAGTTTAGAAAGATTGTTTTAATGCAAGAGGCACTTTATTATCAATCTATACAATGTCGAAAATAGAGAATAAATTCCATCCCAGTCATTAAAAGTCCAACATAATGTATTTTAATGTCTATTCTGAAATTGATGCTAATACTTTTAAAACGTAACAGTAAAGTAAGAAAAGCTATTTCTTACATCACTGATTGTTATGAGATCTGCTGTAACCTGGCCCTCTTCTGCCCCCGTACTCCTCCTCATTCGGCCCATCATCACACCGTGGAGAGAACAAACAGTTTCCCTGCTTAATAATTCACATCACTTTCATCTGATGCTCAGTTACCATGGGCAATTTAGTAGTTGAATAATTTTGTGAAAAATTCATTTATTATCGTTGTGCGTTATGAATCTGGGGAGACGGAGAGTGGTGGAGGATTTTTTAAATTGCGTCCGTGGAGCGAGGGATCCGAGGGAAGGTAATGTGTTCTAATGTTCTCAGCCATATGCATTGTTTTCAGGGCTCATCGGTTTTACATCGATTCCCACTGAAGTGTTTAATTGCATCATGAATATGATCTAATTCTGTCCTTTTCACTGAAACTGGAGCACTCTCTGCAAATGATGTACGGCCTTGACAGCGCCACATCAGGATGTATTTTATATGGAATGTAAATTATAGTGTTAAATTAGCCTGGAAAGATAACTAGCTGGCACGGGGGAATGGACTCAACAGTTTAATTTAGTGTCAAAAGGCTGTGAAGGGATAAATCACCTCTCTCTCCCCTCTCTCCATGAGGCCATATTAGGCTTTAATCATTCCCCTTTTCTTGTAATACCGCTTGTTTCTCACTGCTGCCTAAGGAGTTCTGCAGAACTGCCTTTCTCGCACTTTGACTGCTCATAAAGGCTTCGCAGGGAAGACAATGTTTGCCCCTTTAACTTTTACAGCTCCATAAAAACAGCTTTCCCCTCAAAGATCCCAAAATGGCTGTTTCCCAGTCGCTCTGAGGGAGGGTTGATGGCTGATTTTGGTCAGTCTTGTGAAACAGATGGAGGTCATTAGCTTTGGTTTGGATGAACCTCACTGGGTTTCCTGTCCTTAATATATGCATTTTCCTCCGAGGCAGTTCAAGGGCCAATTGCAAACTAGGTTTTGTGTTTCATTTGCAGAGGTATTGAAATTTTGGTTCAACTCAGGCACTAAACGTCATCACGCCCAACATCAGCCTCCTTTAGCTTAGCGGTGGTGACGTGAAGTCATGTGACCGTGCTGTAGTTCCTTTATAGCCTAACATTAGCCACCTTTAGCTAAGCGATGGAGACGTGAAGTCATGTGACCGTGCTGTAGTTCCTTTATAGCCTAACATTAGCCACCTTTAGCTTAGCGGTGGAGACGTGAAGTCATGTGACCGTGCTGTAGTTCCTTTATAGCCTAACATTAGCCACCTTTAGCTTAGCGGTGGAGACGTGAAGTCATGTGACCGTGCTGTAGTTCCGTTATAGCCTAACATTAGCCACCTTTAGCTTAGCGGTGGAGACGTGAAGTCATGTGACCGTGCTGTAGTTCCTTTATAGCCTAACATTAGCCACCTTTAGCTTAGCGATGGAGACGTGAAGTCATGTGACCGTGCTGTAGTTCCTTTATAGCCCAACTTTGGCCGCCTTTAGCTTAGCGGTGGTGACGTGCTGTAGTTCCTTTATAGCATAATGTGGTGTTAATATGTGGAGATTATTCTGCTGAACATAACGTATAAGTATCATAAACATTTGTTTGCCATGAAATTATTTCCTGCAGAAATCCAAAATTGGCTTTTTGTGGAGGGAACCAGCAAAGCTTTTTCAAGTTCAGCCTGCCAAAATATGTAATTCTATCAACTTCACTGCTTTGCTGTTATCTGATACTTTAATTCAAAGAAAGTATTTGTATGGGAGAAAGTTCAATTTGATTTCAGGCAACTAGGTTTCTGACCCTATTTGGACCTATAGAGTGCGCTGGATGTGATTTTGATGAATGTATCGCTCAGGATGCAGAAAATGTATCTCCAAGTTAAAAAAAAACCCTTTCACTGAGGTACAACCTGGTTCGTATAAACTGGATATAAAATGTGCAATATGTGCAATATATATATATATATACCGTTAATAATGCAATATATACCTGGCTGCTAAATCCTCAGAACTGTTACAGGATGTGTGTTTTGTAATTTTTTGTATCTTGAATATTTCTGTATGCATGCTCCGCAGTTACTATTAAGCTGTCTGCTGCTGTAACAAATGTGGATTTCCCCTCTGTGGGACGAATAAAGGTTTTCTGATTCTGAAACGGTTTACCACACACAGCGCACCCCCGCCCCCCCACTGTGCTGCTGATTCTGACAGCCCCTCTGGAGAAAAGGGCCCTTAAATTATCAAGAGGGGCTGTAGTTGTTTTCCTTGTTGTTTCCCTCTCTTAGGAGCTGGGGGCAGGGTGGGCTTTGGGGAGGAATTGGTATGTTAAATGAGCTATGGGAGGTCTGCTGAGTGCAGTCAGACGAGAATTGCTGCGCTGGGCGTTTGCGGCAGCTTGTGTGAAGTCATTTTCCGGGAGTGCAAGCGGGAGAGAGGTGCGGATTAGGCAGCGCCTCTGAGCCGGAACAAGTCTGTCTGGGAAGGGATGAAGGCTACAAACCATAGATCTAATTCCCGCTCACGCTGCTAGACAGCCGAGACGCTCTCACACAGCCAGTGTTGAATTAGACCCATTTGCTCGTCTGCAGACGGGGAGAAGTTGACAGACTCACATCCTGCCCTCTCTCCGCACTGTTTCCAGCTCACCTACAAAAACAAAAAAAGCTGTCTGCAGCTCGCACTCCTCCATGTCGTTTTCTTCCTGTTGTTTCTCGTGCTGCAGGTCTCTATTATTGCTGACATTAACATGAACACAGGTTCCCAAGGACTCTATACATTACATCAATGCACACAATGTACACAATATCAGTTTTCTTTCTTTTAATTACTGCCGGATTGTATTCCATAATTTATTCTATTTTATTCCATTCTATTTCTATGTAAATACTGACATATTTTACTATATTTTTAATATTTTTTTACGTTATTATAGTTTTCTTAAAATAGTTCTCTGTGTTTTTATTTGATTTATTTTTTACTTGTATGTATGCACCACGACTCCAAGTCAATTTCCTCGTACGTGTCAACCTACCTGGTGAAACACCTGATGATGGTTCTGATTCCACTTTAATGCTGGGAGGTTGGAAGAAAGGGCATTTTATTGCTGGCATTAACACGAACATTATCCTTTCTCCTCCATCTACTTGTCTTTCATCCTGTCTTTATAACTAATGCTGTTGATGTATTGTGATTTTCAAAAGGTGTCTATTGTCATCTGGCCGGGGACCACAGCTGGAAATTAGCATGTTGGCTAAAGCTGCCCCATTTACTGTTCTTTGTGACAGTTGATCAATGGGGACTGTCCACGACACTGTAAACAAATAAACTAAACTAAACTCAGTGCAAAAACAGGTTCCACTGGGAGCTTGGAAACAAGGGCATTTCTCTGGCAGTGCACGAAACGTTGCACCTGTGGCCCATTGATTGCGTGCTGGAAGCTCCAGAGCTCTGAACTTCATGTCTTTTTAATGTGCGTAAAGCTTTGCCTCGGGTCATGCGATTGCCCCGAGGTTAGGGAAGGTTCATGCGGCCGTGTGCAGCCGTGGATGATCTGATTATTTGTCTACCTTACACACCCACAGCTCTCCTTCAACGCAACCAAAACCCAAAAGAAGAACGGCAATTTAAGTCCCTGGCAAACGATCAAAATACAATTTTCGGGTCTGTTGTGAGACGCATTTTGGGCATTAAAAGACCCATGGATTACCATTGGGTCGGTAAATCAGAGCTCAATTGATATCCCTGTATATATCAATCTTAAAAAGCCATTATTTAAATCATTAGGTCCTAAAGGTAGCTGAATCCAGAGTTATTTTCCTCCCTTTGTTTAGATGAATTCGCCAGAGGAAGCGTGTGTCAGAGGAGTTTTTTATAAGAAAGGTACTGCTCTATGGATCCCATGAACATCTGGGTCATTTTCTTACTCGGAAGTTTAGCTAATTTGGCGTCTGGTGCAACTGAGAAACTGCATCCTGGTTTCCACCAAAAGTTTCTAAGATTGACAAACTAAAACGTTTTTTTTTCAAGTATTTTCAAGGAACTAAAATGTTCTTTAAGCCCATTGTTGTCTGTGTTTCCACCAATGTCTAAAGACCCGTGAAGATAACACAAATAAGCGGATATACGTGTTTCCTTGATCGCTTTGGTTTCAAATCATCACTGTCACATATTTTGGACAAGCTGACCAAATATTGGCAGATTAAATGTATACTTTCTCACCTGAAAACATCTTCTACTTCCTAGAAAAGAGGCTGAAGGTTCCCTCTGGTGATGCTGCAGTAATACTGATCTGAAATATTAGATGAAATGGGGAACATGTTTGACGGACAGTTAGATATGGACCCAGTGTCTTTGATTCTAGCTCTGCCAAGCTGAAATCTAAGTACAGCTGCTTGTAAAAGATTGAATAATTTCCTCATTTTGGACCAAGGATAAGGGTCCGTATCTTAAAGGCCGGCACTAAGCTATATTTGAGTTTGTATTATCTTTTAATTATTCTACCTGCCAAATCTGACCAGTGCTCTAACATCCGGCAGTCTTAGGATAATTAACTTGGACCTGATTTGTCAGATATTATAAAAGGAACATCCTGAAGTGGATCTCCTGTAACCTCCTAAATATGTCTGAACATCTGAGCTGTTGTTTCTTTTCTTTTGTCTTTTGTTGGTTTTGTAATTCTGTATTTGTCATGGCATTACTGAGTCTTTAAAATGAAGAAAAGCAGCTTCATGGTTGAACAGGTTCCCTCCTCCAAAGCTGAATCCAGGTCTCTTTAAACATCCAAACCATGTGCCCTTTTATTAGCAACCAAACAAGAACTGACCCCAGAGCGATACAGAGCAGTTTCTGATCAATGCAGCTGACCCAGATTCTCACTCTTTGTGTTTGCTCACTATTTGCTTGTGGGTCAACTACAGTTTTGGAAAAGCAGGAGGGGAAGCCACAGTTTGGACCTTGTAATGGAAGTTGTAGTGTTCAGCTTTTATCCTTATGAAATGTAATTTTTAAAAATAGTATCCTGACGTACTGAAATCTGTGAGAAAAATGGATGTTTTGATTATTAGGAAGTGACCGTTTTAGGAGCTTTACATGTTTTATAGTGGCTTTTAACTCTTTACTCACTGCAGGGCCATTCTTGCAATCATTAAATTATCTCAGGAGGATTGATATACAAATATTGTGTTTTGTGCATTGGTTGCCTCAATCATCAGACAGCAACTGATTTTACAACATTACACAACCACCTTGTTTGCTTGAATACATCTCAAGAAATATTTTACCAAGAGAAACATCCAACATTTTCAGTCCCTCTGAACATAACAAATATTAACAATTATCTGTTCTCATTTAGAAGACTTAGAAGACTTAGTCTTAGTCCCAACAAATTGCTAGATACTTTCTTGAAACAGTCAACATGTTCTAAGTAAAGCACAGTCCTTAAAAAGTTCTTATATAAAACAAAAATAACAGATGCAGATAATGTAAGGAAAAAAGAAAAAAGGGAAAAAAGAGAAAAAAGGGAAAAAATAAAAAAAGGGAAAAAATAAAAAAGGGAAAAAATAAAAAAAGGGAAAAAATAAAAAAGGGAAAAAATAAAAAAAGGGAAAAAGAGAAAAAAGGGAAAAAGGGTAAAAATTAAATCAAGGCAAACAAAGGTACACAAAGAAAAAACATTTTTAAATAAACGTGTGTACATTTCACAATGTATATAAAATAGTTCAGAAAAGAGATCCTAAATGTATAACGATCCCATTTCCCCAATATTTCTCCCCTTCTCCTTTTTGTCTCAGAGAATAAACGTTATGTTCTTGATTGAGCTGATAGAGTTTACGAGAAGAACCGTTTTCTTCCCCTCTTTAGATGAATCTCATTCCTTTTAAAAGGCATTAAATAACAGCGCCATATCCCTCATCAGACGGTAGCCGGTGCTCGTACACAATGATGTTGCTGAAATACGGGTTAGTCCGCTAACTAAACAGTATCTCAGCCTTCCCCTCCTTTACCTTCACTGGTATAAGAGTTATTTCAGAGCGTCTCGAAAGATCAATGGGACAGCTTTAGTTATTAAGGCTGGTTTCGGAGCTGCGGATGGAGGGAGATGGAGATGTTCTCTCTGTGTTCAGTAATGAGTTGTATTACATGCTCCGTGGTGGGCATGTCTCGTGTTCGCAGGCTTTGTGTTGTGAATGGAGGGGAAGGCTATTTGTGTGTCTTTGAGAGGCGCTGAATTGAAACGGTGTGCAGCGAGTGGAGCTGATGAGGAGCAGAAAGAGTCCTGAGAGGAACATGTGGACGGATGGCAGGAAGTAGAATCTCCACTCAGTGTTAGTGTGGAGATGTCAGGACATTTACTCAAGTAGTATCGAGACATGATTGTACTATACTGGAGTACCATTTCATCTTCTGCTACTTTATATTTCCACTCCACTACATTTGAACAGCTTGTGTACCGTCTGCTGCTAATCAATTCATTATTTTAGTTCCTACTTTAGTTTCTATTTAGTATCTCATCGGATACAAAACAATCCAAAGCAACTGAGAACATTTTCTCAAGAACCAATCTTGAGTGCTATTTTGACATATACATTTATTTAACACTTACTTATTACATATTTCAAAAACACATGATGGCAGGAAGTAGAATCTCCACTCAGTGTTAGTGTGGAGATGTCAGTACATCTACTCAAGTACTCAAGTGGTGTTGTTGAGACATACTTGTACTATACTGAATACCATTTCATGCTACTTTATACTTCCACCCCACTACATTTCACAGGCAAATATCGTACTAAATATTTACAAGTATTTGTTATTATACTTGTAAAATTGCTCAAATTGCTTTTACCTGCAAATCAAATATACCTACGGGTACAAACACATAACCTGAACCTGTACTGCTTCCACCTCTGGCAGAAAAAACAGTGATGGAAAGCAACTGTACATTTTCTCAAGTATTGATTAAGAACTGTTTCAATATACTTGACATACTTTCATGTATGCTACCTAATACTCTTACCTCACTGCATTTCAGAGGCACATATTGTATTTTAAATATCTAAAAACACATGATATGTTTATATGATGCACTGGTATTTTACAACAGTAGTGCAAAGTTCAGGAGCCTACTCAATCTGGTTCATATTAATAATACAACATATACATAAACTAATGAATGATGGTGTACTATATGTACATTTGCAGTATGTATTATGGATCAAGATATTTGGCAGTATAAAAAGTCATTAAAAATAGCGTCAACTTTTCCAAGTATCTAAAATGCGCACTACATCGACAAACTACAATATTAAAATGCTCTTACATGTGTTTGTTAGTGATAAAAACAGTATAATCTAATATTCTATAATCCTTAAACACAACAGAAAAGAGCCATTCAGCATAAACATTACCTTACTTATGATACCTAATTTACATTTAGGCGATAATACTTCTACTTAAGAAACATTTAGACTTTTAGTTGTCACATAGTATTTTAAAACCGTAGTATTTCTACTTTTTCCAATCGGTGGTGTGGCGCAGTGGGATGTGCGTATCAAAGTCAAAGTCAGCTTTATTGTCAAGACTTCTACATGTTGTACATCCAGAAATATCGAAATATCGTTTCTCGAGGTCCTACAGTGTGACATATCAAACAACAACAAAAACACAAAAAGAAAAAGGGCCGATAACCGGCGTATACAACTTAAAATGTTAATAATATGTTAAAGTGTTCAGCGGAGATGGCAGAAAAGTGACTCGTGCTGGATGAGGAAGGTTGTGTGTGTGTGTGTGTGTGTGTGTGTGTGTGGCTTCCCTTATGGGGACAAATTGGAGGTCCCCATAAGGGGATCATTAATTTTAGGGTGAAAACTTGGTGGTTTAGGGATAAGGGTAAGGGTAGGTAAGGGTTAGGGTTAGACATGTGTTGGTTATGGTTAAGGTTAGGATAAGTTTCCAGGAAATGCATGTAAGTCAATGTAATGTCCCCTGAAGTGATGTATACATGGTGTGGAGTGTGTGTGTGGTGTGTGTGTGTGTGTGTGTGTGTGTGTGTGTGTGTGGTCTAGCATTACTATACTTGTGGGGGACCTAAATCTGTTTAAACAGTCACGTGTGGGGACTCGCCTCCCTTATGGGGACAAATTGGAGGTCCCCATGAGGGGGATCATTAATTTTATGGGTGAAGACTTGGTTAGGGTTAAGGGTAAGGGTTAGGCATGTGTTGGTTATGGTTAAGGTTAGGATAAGTCTCCAGGAAATGCATGTAAGTCAATGTAATGTCCTCTGAAGTGATGTATACATGGTGTGTGTTGTGTGTGTGTGTGTGTTGTGTGTGTGTGTGTGTGTGTGTGTGTGTGTGTGTGTGTGTGTGTGTGTGTGTGTATGTGTTTGTGATGTAGGTGTTGGGGTCAGGGGGTCACAGGTTCAAACCCCACTGCAGTCAGTATGTCGTTGTGTCCCGGAGACCCTTCACCCCAAAGTGTGGGGATCGCCCACAGTATTGAGTATGTTAGTGGCTTTGGATCAAAGCGTCTAACACGAGACGTGTGATGTAATATTCTATAATACTTAAACACAACAGAAAAGAGCCATTCAGCATAAAAAATACCTTTTACTTATGATACCTTATTTACATTCAGGCGATAAGACTTCCACTTAAGAAACATTTAGACTTTTAGTTGTCACATAGTATTTTACAACCGTAGTATTTCTCCTTTTTTGTCACGAAAGGATCCGAATACGCCTTCCGTTGACCTCACAGTGCGTCTGCAGGACAGTTTGAAGTGAAGCAACGTGCCTCTGCCGCTGTGTAGAAGTTGAATGCGCGTTAGTTTCCCGTACGCCTCATTCCCCGCCAGAGGAAGTGGTTATCGTGTGAATGATAATGCGCTCCTCATTCATCCCTTGACCCAGTGTGCTACCGGGCGAGGGGCCTAGCTGAAGGCTAAGTGATTTCACGAGGCTACATCAGGTCTTATTCCTTTTCGTAGGAATGCATTTTTTACTCAGATGGCAACAAACCGCATTTGCACTTAAAACATATTCTGTAATCTTCTGTTATTTTACATACAAATTGCATCCCGGGCGATGCATTCATCATTGCTCATATCCAGCCCGCTCCTAAATGAAAAATGTATCTGAGATGAATAATGGATCCCTCCGTAGAATAATTTTGTGTTTCTTGAATATAGTCGAGAGTTCCTCCTCTGCGTTATCCTCTAAATGCCTGGATGAAGTTTTAAGAGAGGGAGATATGAAGAAGAATGACTTATTTACCGTTGTTATTGTTTGCCTGGGAGTTGTTACAGTACGAAGCGGAGGGTGCGTTACGTGGGGGGGCATTTGAGCATTAGAGATTTAACGTGTATTGCACTCAAAGAAGGTTCAACAAGGACAGATGGACGCTCGTTTCCATACACGAAATATTAAGAAATATCGCACATCTATACACAGCGAATAATAATAATAATCATTAATTAGATTTTCTTTAACCTATATTATTAATGTGTTCACCATTCGTATCTTTGTTTATTTTTATAATATAGGAATAATCGCTTGAAACTATCACAAGAAATATAAGCTGTCTGTTTACGTCTGGAGGTGCAGAAGTACTCAGATCCTTACTGGAAAAGTAGAAATACTATAGTACTTCTTTAAAATCAATGATGCAGTACTACATCACATCAGCCAATCACGTGTTTTCATATGTAAAGATGTCCCGCCCACAATTTGTTGGAGCGCTAGCCAATAGGAGCGCGAGGGTTACACAGTGATGTCACCATGTCATGGATGACATTGGGGGAAATAAACCTCTCCTGTCGACACTCCTCACACGTCGATACGGAGAAGTGCCGTTTGTGCGCGAGTGTTACATAGTGATGTCACTGTGTTCGGAAAGTAAACAAAGGAGTCCAATTGAGGCGTTTCAGGCAGGGGGGGGGACTCTGGAGGGAACACAGGGATTTTAGCCTTTGCAGACCATTTACATGCACTCAAACCTAGAGAGCACACTGCAGGAGGGGAAGCCCATGCACACACATCTCAATAGGGCCTCTTTAAATGAATGTAATGGGGAAAAAACGGATTTGTTTTTCTCTCAAGTAGAAGTATAAAGTAGAATACAATAATCAAGTAATGTACAAGCCTGTCAAAATAGTGCAAAGTCTGGTACTTTACTTTCTACTACACTCTAAAAAGTCATTCAGGCGACCTTTCACCTCCACTTAATTAAATGCATGGTTGCAAGATGTGAGTTCATTGATTTAGATAAACGTTTTAAGTTGCAAACATTAATTTATAAGTTGTGTTGACGTAATAATGTTGGTAATTAAATCAACTTAATATTGTGTGTAATTTGAACTCTGATTAATTGACTTCAAACTAAATTCAAGTTGTAGTAAGTAATGCAATTGACTTGATAACTGCATTGTTCTACACCTTGAGTTAAGGATTTCAAGTCCACTCCCACTTAACATGCCGGGACAAGTTCCCACAGTTAAGACAAATAGAAATATAGCCTTGTAGTAAATTAGCAGCCTTTGAACTGTGAATAGTTCTGTGAGAGGATACAAAGTAGTAGAGGCTGCTGTGAGGGTAAAACTTATTTGGTTACTATTGTGATATGGCTTTTTATTCAAAATGAATCTCGTGAAGCACATCAAGGATGCTTCTTGAGGTAGGATCCTTATTCAGAGTTGTCATTGAAATGCAAGTTGTTGGCAGTTCAGAAAATATTCATTAAGGTCATATCTCTTTTTTTACCTTTTTCAAAAATAGCACAATACAATCGAGGTGCGCAGAGAACTAGCCGTCCGCTGCCTCGTCGTGTACCTCGGAGAAAAGGAAGAGGACCTTTTCAAGGAGTTTAGCGGCGTAATTAAATATCTTGAAATAAAATTAAATCCATGGGCCCAGGACAAAAGCACTGCTCTCTGTCAGCTACATGTTGAAGCATATTGCACTTTTGGCCAAACCCCAATCAATAATACCTTAGCAACGTTCAGCATGGCTACTTCAATTGCATTGTGCTATTTTTGAAAAAGGGAA
Organism: Champsocephalus esox; assembly: GCA_036324585.1. Classification (NCBI taxonomy): domain Eukaryota; kingdom Metazoa; phylum Chordata; class Actinopteri; order Perciformes; family Channichthyidae; genus Champsocephalus; species Champsocephalus esox. The sequence goes on along the minus strand of CM070487.1, from coordinate 40,757,576 downwards.
AACAGAGAAATGACCTAAACGAATATATTCTGAATGGGTGACTGCCAACAACTTGCATTTCAATGACAACTCTAAATAAGGATCCTACCTCAAGAAGCATCCTTGATCTGCTTCACGAGATTCATTTTGAATAAAAAGCCATATCACAATGGTAACCAAAGTATTTGTACTCTCACAGCAGCCTCTACTACTTTGTGTCCTCTCACAGAACTATTCACAGTTCAAAGGCTGCTAGTTTTGGTCAAAGATTGAATTGCCAACATTATTACGTCAACACAACTTCAAATTAATGTTTGCAACTTAAAATGTTGATCTAAATCAATTAACTCACATTGTTATCTTGCAACCATGCATTTAATTAAGTGCAGGTGAAAGGTCGCCTGAATTACTTTTTAGAGTGTACAGTATATACACAAATATACTTTCGGCTGTGCTTGCCTCCGACCAGTTAAAATATATTACTGCTTTGTTTTCTCATCATACACTGTACTTCGAGTATATACAGTAGTTGTAAATGTACTTCTACGCACAAGTGCTTCAGGACATTTGAAAGCCAATCAATCATGAGCATGTGCCGTAACATGTACTGTGTTATCTGTTTAGTCAGTGGAACAGTTGTTTGGGAGATGATGGGTTTTTACGCTATAGGTGTAGTGTCAGTATGAAGGTCCTCTGGAGGGTTATGGGCGGCCGATGGTGTGTGAAGCCGTGAGAATTGGGGTTGAGTATGTGAGCCCTCTGTCTTTATCTCTAATTACATGCTGGAGCTGGGGGAGATTGGGCAGAACTGTAACATCTGAGGGGATGTAAACGCGGCGGGGTCTGAGGAGGGGAAGCAGAACCAGGTCTAGTGGGATTCAAGGCTTTTATTGTCATGCGTACATAGCTACAGTGTAGCTATGTCGATGAAAATCCGATCACAGGCTCCTCCTACGCTGCAATGCAATAAAACAGATAAAATAGTTAAAATAGTGCAAGTAATACAAATCAAGAGGGGCTCTAATCCCACCCAGACGTCCTCCCTGGGGAAGCTGGGGGTCCTCGCTGTTCCCACTCTGTCGTGCTCTACTTGCTCCTGTCGGGTTTTTTTTTATTTTTTGTCGTTCCCCGAAGTTTCGCAGCCCGGTTCCTCGGAGACGTGGTGACACCGAGCTGCAGATGGGAGGCAGTGGACCGAAGAACTGGTGTCACAACGAGGATTGGAATTCACAGTTGGGATAAAATATGAAACAAATGTCATTTTACATATGTTTCCCACAGTGTGTTCATCCAGCTGCTGCCTCTCTCCGTAACCACGGGCTCCCTAGAGGCGTGCCGTATGAACCTGGCGGAAGATAATCCATGGTTTTAACTTCTGCGCCGTTTTTCTCAGAGTCACTTTGAAGCGTTTTCCTCTGTAGCTGCTGCTGCTGATTCATTAGACCAAATCAGAATGAACATTGTATTAAATAGAAATTGGGTTTCATGACAGTTCGGTTTTAAAATGAAATAAAATAATACATTTGTTTTATAAACATAGGAGATTAAAGTCAGAAGGTGCGATGCAATATTAAATAAAATACAAATATTTACAAAAATGTAAGCACTAAAATGTCCAATGATATCTTAAAGGGGACCTATCATGCAAAATGCACTTTTTAATATATTTTATACATCAACATGTGTCCCCGGTGTGTCCCCGGAACTCAGGCAGCGTCAGAAAATAAACCCTCTCTCTTTTCCTCCGTACCCAAATCTCTAAAAACGGGGAACAACGGAGCTGATCCAGATTTGCGTCCGATATGACGTAACATCTGAAATGTGGACCCACGGGCCAATCAGAAACGTTGCTATCAGAAACAATGCCCGACTGTTTTGGACGTAATATGGTCGGTGTTTACATTAGCATCGCTAACACTCAGAGCTAACCTGTGCTGGAGAGCATGTGTGTGAAGAAGCAGGAAGTAGAAAGGAACTCACCTTGTGGTGTAACCGGCAAGAGAGAAAGCCTTTGAGCTCCAGACTGTTTCAGATCCTTGATAATCCATGATATGGAGTTTCATCACGGCAGCATTTAGTTTAGACGGTAGCTGCCGGGTCCCGCATGAGCTCAGACCCTCCTCTTTAAAGCTTTATCCCCGAATCAGCACGTTTGAAACAGGAAGTGAAACAGAGGGATATGAGGCGTGGCTAGAATGATCTGTTTGGTATTTGGAGCAAAACACTTCATAGACGTGTTTTTAATATATTTGTATATCTAAATAGCATGATAGGAGACCTTTAAATGCATTTTTTTAAGTATAAATATAAGAAGTTTATGTCAGAATGTGCAATAGTAAGACATATATATATATTTGAAATACTTAAAATGTCCGATGGAAATGCAGACAAATAAAAACATCTATATAAACATAATAATTTAAATTTAAAGTCCAATAAAAGATAACACATGTGAAATAAAAATATTGAATAAAATACAAATATTTATACAAACATTAGAATTTAAAATGTCAAATAAAAATAATAAATTACAAATATTTGTATAAGCATAAAAGTAAAAGCTCTAATGTTGAAATAAATAATAATAATATAAAAAATAAGAAGTTAAAAGAATGTCTAAATGACAAAAATATGCATATAAGCATGGAAACTGAAAGTAAGAATGATGTGGGGGAAACTTCTGAAGCAGTTGGAGTCAGGACTCAGAGAGAGACACGATGCAGAGCCGGAGCTTTGATGGCAAACACTGACGGTTTATTTGGAGCTTCGGCCGGAGAATGTCACGGGCCACGATCTGACCACACGGTTGACATGCCACAATCAACTCTGAAGAACTCTACCCCGGAGCCGTGTGTTTAGCTGGTTCTGAGAGAAGAATCAACATTGTGCATAACAAGATATAACCATGACGCCTCTATCAGCTGACGCCAACAGGCGGGAGCAGGAGACACAACACTGAGAGCACGGCAGCCAAGGTTGCAGGTGCGTGTGCTCAGTCAGCACAGAACGCATAAACTGGGTGAAAGTTATAGGCCTTGAAATGATTCCCTGACAGTAATATTTACAGGTTTCCCGATCCGATCACGTGATTTTCAAAAGATCGGAATCGAGAAAAAAATCGGGGATCGGGATTTTATAAATTATTTTTATTTAATGTTACAAAACAAAAATGACCATGTTCACGTCTTAAAGTCACCCTGAGGACTTAGCTTTGGTTTAAAATGACACAACATCATGTATGTGTTGCTTTCTTTGGGCTTGTTTTCAGACCTGGTTGCTCATTCCTCTGAAAGCAACAGAGTGGGAGCAGTGTCTGATAGTAGCAGCAAGCTAACGAGAGGCTACGTCCAGCTGGAGACTCGGGAGTCGGGACGGAGAACATGTCAGGAGTTTGGAAGTATTATGAAATTGAAAGCGAAGGCAGTGTAACAGCCAGATGCAATGTTTTCAAGGCGGGGGTTCCGCGTGGTGGAAAGAACAGAGCTACGTTCAACAAGACCAATCGAATTCTTTCACACACACATACGGGTGTTGGGCCGAGCGCGACACGGTACTTCCGGTATCCGCCGTTTTACGCGAGGTGCAAGCAGCCGTGCACCGTCTAGGTGTTGCTAAGCTTCCTGTACTGAATATCAGTCTATTGCCTTAATCAATATCTAGTCAACTCTAAAATACCACATGTATGCAATGGCATGATAATATTAAGACGTAGATGCAGCCAAAATCGACGAAGGCCACTGTCGTTTTTCATACATCTGCAGGCAGTCTGTAAGGGCAATCGGACAACCCACACAGCTCTAGTTCACGCTGGTAACGACCTAGAGCACACCCCTCAAGTCCAGAGATGTAATCCGAAGACATGCAGCGATTTCTTCGGTCGTTAATTCCGAAAAAAACCTAGCGCGCTCTGCCTGGCTACGTTAGCTAGCTGTTTATACTAGCACCTCCAGGATATTTGCACCTCCAGGAAAATGGCGTATTTATATATATATATATGGCGCGTGTTGCATTGTGGGTAGCTCGTGGCGTCACTGTGTGTGAAAGAATACGCCACCTGAGAAACAAACACCAACAACAACACGGCGAGTACACAGCGGCCACTCGGGTAACGGCACGGAAACAACCGACGCTTTCAGAGGCTTTCAAAAGGAAAGAGAAACTGCCCCAGAACAGAGACAAGGCCAAACAATAACAGCCAAGATAGCTGAACTCATCGCGTTGGATGACCAGCCGTTATCTGTTACCTTTTTTCCTCTTAATTCATTGCATAAAGATCGGATCGGGAAAAATCGGTATCGGCAGATTGTCAAAATCAAAGGATCGGAATCGAATCGGGAGCAAATAAAGGCGATCGGGACATCCCTACGTATAAGACATGGATGCTGAATTCTTTCAAAGAGTCGCTTGCTGTTGTTCTTGATGATTTGACGATCAAAGGAGAGCACAGATAGCACTTCACTACAAATAAAAAAAGCCAAATTATTCCCCCGTCAGTTAAGTGTCCTTTGATTCCTTTTGCAAGTTTAATCTGCAGAAATCGATAAAAGGATGCACGTAGGGCTTTGGAGTCAACAGCAGCCGTGTTTGATGGGTAAACGGACAGCCGAATGGATGATGCGGGGGAGCATTCATCTTTCTTTAGGCAAATTGGGCCGCTAGCTCCTGACTAATTGATTGATTGCGTGACTTGCTGATACAATCAAAGCCGGGCCTGATTTATGGCGATACATCGATTGATTCATACGGTTTTCTGTGCAGAGGTTGGAGCGTGATGGTGTTGAGAAGTGGAGATGGAGGGGGGGGTGAAGACACCTCCAAGTCAAACATCTGTCTTGCAGCCGTCAGCCTTGTTGGTTTAGTGTGGTAATAAGAGAGGCCTGGATCTCCCTGCTGACATTCACAAAGAGCCGGCTGGATCTGACGCGCTCCGAGATTAACCTCCACTTGTTCTCATAAGCACCGCAGATATTAAAAGATGGGAAGCAGCGGCGGGCGGGGGGAGGGAGGGAGGGAGGGAGGGAGAAATGAAGTGTGACTTTTTCAGTTTGCATACATCATACAACGGAAATCAATTGCACATTCCAGAATAAATAGAAACAAATATCTTGAGCGGCGAGGGCCTCTTGTTGACTCTTTCCAGATTACATTTAGCCGGGTGTTTAAACGCTGATTTACAGCAAGATGGAGTCCATTCCCCGCTCTCGCCTGCCTGTCTGCCTGCCTGTTCGGAATATGAAATGGGAGTTAAACACTGTGGATCTCCAGCGTGGGGAGGAGGGCTCTGGACGTGTGGGCAGTGTAGCATCAAATAGATTGTGTTTCCTCCCGTGTAAACGCCTAATGTGTGCCGAGTGCTCTGACACAGATGAATGTAAGGAATTTGCTGTAAAGACTTTACGGCCCTTTTGAGAGACATGGCTGGGAACTGGTAGCGCACACACATGCACGAACAAACAAACACACACACACACACACACACACACACAGACAGGCTTGCACAAGTGCTTACACACGCACACATGTCAAGGCACACAGCCTTCCAAGGAGAGCAGCTACATCAAACTGTTAAGGCTCGTGCCGAGGACATCAGGGATACTTTTTATTTGCTTAGGGTCAGAAATGGCCGCCCTGATGATGTAATGTGCATCATCTATAGACCTGCTCCACACTATGGCACAGAATAATAATGCTGATACTTCTGACTAGGGATGTCGGGATCCAATAAATTCAGCAGTCGATACTAATTCTCGATCCAGAATTCAAAAGGGAGGTAAAAGAACAAACAGATATTCTGTGTGTACTTCAACATTTATATTCCTTTACTTCCGTTTTCATACAGTTTTCTTTAAATGAAGGTCCTTCGAAATAATCAAACAATGATCATATCACAATTGAACTACATCTGCCAACATTAGCTTGTATAGTACAACCCAGTCTCACGGCATTTCGTGTTATAGTCGCGACATTTAATCTATTGATTCGTGTTCAACACGATTTCCCCCTTTTTTTCGTGTCACACAGAACGATTTGAAAAGCAATGTATTTCTATTGGTGTGTTTCGTGCCTGCAGCTTTTTGTCCGGTCGGGTCGTGGAAGACCGGAAGCTGTGGGGTTCATAAAAACATTATTGTTTTTATTTTAAATCGTATAATGTCGGACTTTACATAACTGTGTAGTTCTGGGGGGGCGTTCGATTCCAGTTTTGGATAGTCTGCCGTGGTTTCGTTCCATTTCAAACAGCTGCTCGGCGTAACCTTGGCGCACTGCCACTCCAACATCCAATCCCAGAGCTTGAAGAGTAATCACGGGACAGTAGTCCTAAACGATAGCTGGGGATTATGGGTAGTGTCTTCGGCTATCCCAAACTCAGAAATGTTATTCGGATTTCTTATCGCATTAACACCATATCCCTACATGCATTGCGGCTAAAACATCCAATCAGCGAGCTTAAACCATAGCTGAGGATCTTGGGTAATCAGTTCAGTGGCTGTGTAATGCTCGAAATGTCCCTTATAGGCCTACGTCTGTCTGTTTGCGGTTATATTTTATTTTGAAATTCAGTTCCTGACGGACGCCAACGAAGCCAGAGATTGTGGAATTAAACAAATAAATAGGATAATTGTGTGTTATTGGCGAGTAAATAACAGCGTGTTATTTAGAAAAGAATAACAAATTAGAAGGGAAAAAAGATTAAAAAAAATACAGATGTCAGTATCCTGAGGCTCTGAGCCATTTCTTTTCCTCACAGACGACAACAAATGTCCGACATTATACGATTTAAAATAAAATCAATAATCGTGGCTTGATATTGAGTGAGAACATGTTTTTATGAACCCCACAGCTTCCGGTCTTCCACGACCCGACCGGACAAAAAGACGTGCTGCAGGCACGAAACACACCAATAGAAATACATTGCTTTTAAAATCGTTCTGTGTGACACGAAAAAAAGGGGGAAATCGTGGTGAAACACGAATAGACACAAATAGACACGAATAGATTAAATGCTATGAGACTGGGTTGTATAGTAGCACTATTATTAAGTTAGCTATTATTATTATTACTAACCTTCCACCAGATGTTTTGTGCATAATAAATTCCATATAAGGGGGAAAAATCCAGAAAGTGATGCCAAAAATGACACCGTCATGTTTTCAGAATCAAACATAGAAACTAATACTACGAGCAAAACGAGAAAATCGCACCATAGCTAGCAGCTAGCAGCCAACAGCTAACATGAGCTAGCTCTCGTTTAGTACATTTGGTATGGTACATTATGGCTTCCTTACTCTTGACCAGGTTCATTATTTAACATATGAGAGCCACCCTATACTAAAGTGAAAATGATACAATTATTCATGTATGAACTGCCCTTTCAAGTTTCTGCTCCCATTCTGCAGCGAGAGAAGTCGTCTGCAACATCCAACAGCTAACAGCTATCAGCTAACAGCTATCAGCTATCAGCTAACAGCTATCAGCTAACGGCTAACTCAACACAGATTTGTTCACAATGTAGAATAATCCTGTTTCATCAGATGACATTTGAATCGAGCCCTGTCGGTAATACAGGGTTATACTAGACTAAACTGTTGCTCAGAACTGTCACTTTTTTAAAAGCATAGCACATCGTTACACCCCTACTCTCGACCAGGCTCATCATTTCATATGAGAGACACCTTCTGCTTCAGAAAAGTGCAAATGATAAAGTGATTCATGTATAAACTGCCCTTTCAAGTTCCTGCTCCCATTCTTTGGCGACAGAAGTCTTCTGCCAGATCTCGAAACCTTTGTGACGGCGCTCAAAGCTCCTCGCCGCTTCTTGTTGTCGACTCGGGTTTTTATTCCCACTCTCACCGCTCTATTTAGATCCATTTATTTTTGGTTCAAATGCTGTAAAATGAAAGCGCGACGGAGAGAAGGAGGGTAAAGGAGCGCTCCCTCTCTCAGACAGGTGGCCCCGGTTTATGTCGCCCGGCCCCAGGGGCCCCGATAACTGCGTCTGAGCGAGAGGAGGGACCCTCTCTCAGCGCCTCACAGGTGGTGAGAAACGCAGCCCGCTCTCCACACCTGAAATATTCAGATTCTTCCAGCGGCGTCGCTTTGATCTCGCTGCAATCGACAAGGGAACACGGGGAGAGTAGGGGGGAGAAAACAACAAAAACAAGAGGAAGAGCAGCACACCTGAGAGCGAACAGATTGACATTTCTTAAGAGAGAATAAACAATCGCAGGTTATCTGTGTTGCATCGCTCCTTGCTCGTCGTTTCAGGTGAAAAGTGGGCCATGGCAATACTGCATGGCTGCGTCTTCCTCCTCTCCGACGGACTGACCTCGATGGTGCAGCTTCACAGAAACAAAGGCCCCCGCAGTGCACCTTTCAAAGAAACAGGAAAACAAACAATGTCCCCAATCTTTATTGTTGAAGTTTGCACCGTCTTATCATTTTTTCATGCGTGACTCTCTCAGAAAAACTTCAGTTTGGAAGAATTGTTGGCTGTCTGACCGAGTTGTTTTGACATCCGTTTAATTTCAAATATAACACTTCCCGCTGTGACCAAAGGCTTTCTCTTATGTTGTAACCTGTGCAGGTGCCGGTTGTTTTGGTATTTGAAGCTAAATAATTCAGTTTTATATTTGGATTTGACAGCTGATCACACGACTGTTACCTTACGGTCTTCTTCTTCTCTGATGAAATGTGGCGAGGGGCCTTTCCTACACACACAGTCCAACTTCAATACATCCTGCAGAATAACATTTGATCTGAAAGGATTCAGACTACAACTGAATGCTTTTTTGTGTCGGTTCTTCTTTAAGAATTTGTCCAACAGAGGTTGTCTCTCAGGTTGAAATATAAAATGTTTAGATGTCGTTGAAACAGCAATAACTCCCCATATGATGTTTTGACTTCCCGTTCATATTAAATATAACACTTCCTGCTGCGACCAAAGAACACAAGGCCTACTTTTATGATTGAACCTGTGCAGCTGCTGGCGCTTTCTGATATTTAAAGCTAAATATTTCCTTTTTATATTGGTAGTTGACTGCTGATATTACTTTGACCTCCCTCTTGTGCTCTGTGCTGTCTTCTTCTTCTCTGATGAAAAGTGGCAGCATAAAGGGGCCGTTCATACATAGTCCACCTGAAATTATACCCGTACATCCTGCATGTCATCTGAAACGATTTAAACTCCAACTGTACACTTTTTGGTGTACGGTTTTTGTGCTGTTATTTCGCTCATTTGTCCGACTGAGGTTACCACGTCTTCTCTCGGGTTTCAACCCACTAGTCTGCTAATGAATCATAGGACTGTGTAATTAGTCGCCCTGCATGTACCACGCAATGACAATAGACACCCTGATTGTAACCACAGACTTTGAAAGCAGCAGAACAACGGTCGGCCTTAATGGAGATAAATAAGGTGTCGTAATTGGCCTCCGTTTGGATCATTCAGTCATAGATTGTAATTTGAAGTTTCTAATTGGAAGACATTTTAAGTTATTCGTCGCATTCAGAACGGATGCTGGGTGGTTGGAAAATACCTGTAATAAGATGTTTTCACGATATCTTTTGATACTATTTTCAATAAGTCTTGAGTTATAGCCTCCCTGATTACACATCATGCTGATTACATGTGTTACCGCTCTATCAAATGGAAGAAACGTGTCTCTCCAAGTGTGCATGTTGGAATTAAAGAGAGAAGTGTTGACAAGTGCTGCGGTGCATCAGGCGCCAAAACGCTCTAAATGAAGCCGGGTATGACGAATAATGGCTGACAACACCAGTCACACCTTTTGCTGATGGTTGTAACGCTCACACGCTTCTCCTTCCTTTTGTAAGATTTAGCATGCTGTTTGAAGACAGCCTGACTGACTGGGGATTAATTATTTTGGATGATATATCAGACTTACCAGTCCAGAGTTTAGAGAGGTGTCAAAATTAAATGTGATTTTCTTCGTCGGTAAGTCGTCACAATCTATACGCTACCTATATTTCTCTTAACGTCGTATTCGATGTTGCTGCTGTAAGAGTAAGCGAATAATGCGTTTTGAATTCTATATTATTTAATTTTCCCTCCATTCACTGACCATGTTGACACTGCTCAATGGTTAAGGAATAGTTTGACATTTTGGGAGATCCGCTAAAGGCCCAAATGCACTGAAAGTGTTTATTATCAATTATTTAAGCTCATGCACTTTATAGTTTTGAACCGGGACCTTCATTATTTAGACCAAGTAGCTAAACATGAGGTGTTAAGGCGTGTCTGTTAGCAGTGTTAGGGAAGCTTCCCGGAATAATATGCAAGCTAAAAATGATTTTACACTGGAAGTAGTTTAACTAGTATCATATGTCACAAAAAGAAGCATTTAACTTGGAGCTTTACACAGCTTGATAAACACATAACTTCTTGCATGCAAATATGAATGGAATCTACCATTAACTAACTGCTAACTTGAGTTAAACTACAAGTTTAATTACATTTAGTTTCTGACCAACACTGTCTACAAATA